>JAKSZT010054399.1:16920649-17154957 GCA_026826555.1 Tolypeutes matacus
TAACTCTTACGCACACCTCAGTAGGAGCTCATAGAACATCTAAGTGCCTATCACCTCACACAGAGGGGTTCCTGAGAGCTCCGGAGACACCCTGGTCCTATATATTGGGGGATAGCCCCAGAGACTGATACCTTATCAGTGGGTTCTATTTTGGAATCTGTGCTCCTGAGAGTGACAGAATTAGACTCAAATAAGTCCTCCCTGCACATGGTTCACCAGTCCCTTCTATTCAAACCTATATGTGATGCTGGAGTTTTTAGGTATACTTCCAGAGCCTGGAGCCTCCAGCCTACCTATGTGCCAGGTGTGCATGAAATCTAGGTGGAGCTGCAACTCCTACCCTACAGCTCAATGGACTCATCCAAGTCACCTGGCGAGGAGATAACGATGGGCAATGGCCATCCCAGGGAATGGAGAGGGCCTGCATCTGCAGGCAGGATCATCCCACCCACTATATCCATGGGATATAAGCCCTCTCTCACTTGGAGTTGGAGTGGACATCACCATCCCAGTCCCCTCAGGATTGGGGGAAGAACTATGGACTAGAGTGGACTTGATGGTATTCTCTTGTTCACATATGGTGATTCTAGCAATGCAAGAAATTATAACAATGAGGTGGAGCCGGTGGTCACTTGACACTTTTGGGGCAGGGAGGGGACGAGCAGTTAAAATACAGGGGCTTCTTTGGGATTTGGAGGTTGTCCTGAGTACCGTTGTGGCAACGGATGTAGGCCATTTTAAATCAGCACACACCACTCAGAACTGTGTGGGAGAGAGTGTGGTCTACAGTGTGAACTGTGGTCTATGGTTGGTGGCAAGGCTCCAGGATGTGTAAGTTCATTGAGGGTGGTGGGCCACACTCGTGGGAGATGTTTGTGTGGGATGTGGTGGGAGGTGTGGGAGGTGGGCAACATGGGAATCCCAGTGGGTTCCGTGTAATATTTTGGGTAATCTAAGCACCTCTTAAAATATATGTATATATATATATATATATATATATAACATTTTTGTAAGCAAATACACATATATGCATATATATTTATATATCATTTTGCAAATGTTTGTATGTATTGTGAGAATTTTTATTTTTACACACAATAAAAATAAATTTAAAAAAAATGGGCAAAGAACTTGAATAGACTTTTCTCTGAAGAAGATATACAAATGGCCAATAAACACATGAAAAGATGCTCAATATCATTAGTCATTAGGGGAATGCAAATCAAATGAGATACCACTTCACACCTACTAGTATGACTATTAAAAAAAAAAAAAAGAAGAAGTGTTGGAAAGGAAACCGAGAAATTGGAATCCTTATACATTGTTGGTTGAATATAAAATGGTGCAACCACTGTGGAAATCAGTTTGACCATTCCTTGAAAGTTGAAAATAGCGTTATCATATGACCCAGGAATCCCACTTCTTGGTATTTACCCCAAAGAATTGAAAACAGGGACTTTTCCAGATATTTGTATACCAACATTTATAGTGGTATTATTCACGATAGCTAAACAGTGGAACCAGCCCAAGTGTCCATCAACAGATGAATTGATAAACAAAATGTGGTGTATATGCTCAGTGAAATATTATTCAGCAATTAAAAGGAAAGTTCTGATACATGCTTCAACATGGATGAATCTTGAAGATAGCATGTTGAGTGAAACAAACCAGACACAAAAAGACATGTATTGTTTGAAGTTTCATAGAGAAGATAGTAGATTGAAGGTTCCAGGGGCCAGGGAATAAATGGAATGGCAGTTATTGCTTAATTGATGCAGTTTCTCTTCAATATGATAAAAAATCTGGGGTAATGGTTATTGGTGATGGTAGACCAATATTGTGAATGTAATTAATAATACTAGATTTTACACTTGAAACTGGTTAAAATGGGAAATATTGAGTTGTATATGTTACTACAATAAAAATTTAAAAAAGAAAGTCAGGGATACAACCTGAGAAATATGTTCAAGTTCTCCCTTTCCAGGGTAACCATATGTCCTGGTTTGCCCAGGGAAATCACAGTCTATGCTTGATATCCCAGCATGATTACTAATAGCACCCTTCCACTTTCCAGAGTGTCCCACTTTAGATATGTGATATGGCCACTCTTCTGCTATCCTAGCCTACTTAATTTTTGTTTATTTATTTTTTTCATGTTTTTCAGTACTTCCATCCAATTCTGCACACCTCAGCCAGATTCACTTTTCTCAAGCACTGGTTTTTCCCTGTTACTTGATGGCTATAAAGCAGACATTGCCCAGAATATTGGCCTGAACCCTTAGATGGAGATCCAAGCCCTACATGGTTATCATTCAAATGTTTACTGAGTATCTATTATATACCAGAGACTGTGTTAGCTACAGCTGCCAGTGTCCTTACCCCACTTCCATCTTGCAGACTCTTTGCTTAGAGGAGCCCAAGCCCTTCTCTTGGATTGTCCTGTCTTTTAAGTCTTGTCCTCCTTCAAGCCTGAACTGGGGGACCCCCCACTCTTTAGCCCCTGATCCCAAGCTCCTCTTCCTTCCCTCCATCTTCCCATCATTTGGTGTCTACCATTTACTCATGCCTTCACCTCCCACACATAAGTATTGTTATTAAGTTGTGCCTTTTAATTAGCTAGGTTATATCTAAGCTGTTGTAAGGAAAGACCCCCATTATACTGACTGCAGTAAAATGAAGTGTATTTCTTCCCGATGGTCAAAGGTGAGTGGCCTAGGGTTGACGATGACTCTGCCCACCTCAACGTGTTTTCCAGGAGTGTTATTCCTAACCAATGGGAAGGGGAAGAGAGAATCTAGGAAACAGCTTCATCTTCTGTGTGATTTTGCAGCTATTTTACACTCACTTCTCATGGTCCCCTGCCCTTCATTCAGCCATACAATAACACCTGGGTACAAAGGAAGCTGACCATGGGATTTTTAGCTGGGAGTCATGTGCCTACTTATAACTCAGAGGTTTCTGAGAAGAAGAGAGCTTTTTTTTTTTTGCGGGGGGGAGCAAGATATTATTTCTGCTATAACATCCATTTAAAAATTCTCTCTCTAGCTGGAATCTAAGACTTTCAACCACAGAAATCTTTCTTCATCTTTTTATAGAAGCTTCACACAAAAGCTGTTAAAATATTCTATTGACTGATACTAACCATTCATTTTTACATCATATGTTTAAAAGAGTAGACATTCAGTTCTTATTCAAATTAAACTAGAAGTTGCATTTCTTAATATTTATACAGATTTGAGTCAGCCATAGGGTTTTTTTTTTTGGCCCAATGCATTAATATATATTAATGTGTACCTTGAATGTATCTTAGTTTTCCTCTTTCTTAAATAGATGTCCATTTTGTGGGTGAATGGCACGCTTGTCTTTCCTTGAGATGTCTCCTCTCTGCACCACCTTTTAATCCAGCTGGACCACTATTTCCAGGTTCACGATACAGCCTTCAAATACTCTGTACAGAAAGAAGGATTTCTAGATTGTAAAAGGAATCTAGATGCTTTTACTATTCTTACATAAATGAACAAAATGTCTGGGATGAGATAGGCATCAATTGTTTTCAGCATAGTCATCCTAAACTGGATGAAATTATAATGTGGCAGCCTTTCTCTTTGGGACACAGATAATGTAATGCTTCTAGGCCACATGCAAACCTCATTTTGGCGTGACGTTTGGAAGAGTTCTGACATTAGATCTCTGTCTGCCTTTCATGCTCTGCTTGTGCTGTGCCTGGATCTGGGACAAGGAAGCAGGGGAAGCACTGGAGGATAAGTACAGATGTCTCCTTGACCAAGGAGGAGGAAGATTCAGGAGTGAAATCTCACTTTGCTCTTGAGGCTGGCTGAGTTGTAAGTCAGCATTAGGGAAGGCTGCAAAGGAAAGATAGTATCCCCAGGTCCACCCAGGGACCCTTTGTACCTAGAGGTTTCCCTGATTAGCACCACCCCAGACGTGGTGCTGGGTCACCCACCTGCACCCTCATAATCGCAACATCTGGGAGCCCTTGAAATCATGGTTATTGGTGATTTAATATGATATGGGTGTGTGTGAGTTTTCATTGTGTGTGGGTGTGTAGATATGGTGCAGCCCCTGCCTGGTCCAATGGGGTCATGAGTTTCTGTGACTTCTCCCTCTCATTGGCTGGCTCTTTAGAGACATCTTCTGCACCCTGAGCTGGTCTTCAGACACAGAGCACTCTGGCTCAGGTCTAATAGGTTTCTTTTGATATTAAACTTTCTGATTCTTCTTTTTTAAAAAAATGATAATCTAAATTTTAAAATACAATTGTCTTCTATTAAAATCTGTGTAAATATGATTCAACTTTGGTTGTTATTGTCTTGAAACAATTAAACTAAAATCATCCCTTATTATATTTCTTGCATTTTTCCTTACAGAGATTGTTTATTCTGATGGAGCTCTCTGTCTACTTAGGGTATGAAACTTGTAATTATGACTTTGCTGAAGGGAAGAACAGAAAGAAAAGTTTCTACATGGGATTGAGAAAAAATGACCACTTAAAAAGTCTGATTAATAAAAATTACCCATTTTAGCCTAAATGTTGACTAAGAACCCCAGGAGACCAGCTAATCAGCTCTCTGTCCCCCTCCCCTCACCACATCTCACCCCCACACACCTAGACCCTATTGTGACCTCTCTGAAGCCTGGGCCTTGATCACCTTTATGTTTTTAATCCCAGTACTCAACTCAGAGGCTGGTCCATCATTGGTGCTCAGAGTTTAGATGTTGGCTCCCCTTGCTTACACTTCAGGGCAATAGTAAGGTTTTGTCATTGTTCTTAGTAGACATATTAATTTACTGTATTTATATTTTCATTACCCATCACTTGGACCATCTACATAGTCATTACATAAGCATAATCTACATAATCATTGAGCTGATTTGTCCTAAGAGCAGGTTGAGTTTTTTTCTTCCCAGAGAGCCTTGTGAGATTCTAGTGGATCAGCGGTTCTCATGTGTGAAGCAGGGCATAATTCCACATCTGTTTCTGATTCTTGTGAGTCACAGAAGGCCAGGCCAGGTCCCATCTGTAAAAATGGAGAGCCTTGTGAAAACGCCTCAGGGCTGGCTTGTAAGGTGTCAGGGGAGGTCTCAGCAATTGGTGATTTAATAAAAATCCATATGTCCTGTTGGACATCTGTTTGTCCTCACAGGGGCTTATTCTGATTCTCCCCACTTCAGTCACTGAGAAACAATCTGAACCTAAAGCAGAAAATTTGAGCCAGGAAGAATACAACAAAAGGAGGGATGCACTTTTTATGCCATCCTTCTTGGTAGCAACTTTTGCACTCCATTCATCACCTTGTGTTTATTGTATGATGCATTATTGCCTAGAGTGGCACTAGGTAAAAAGGGAAGCAATTGATTAGAAGCAGATTTAAAGAGAAGTGTTAAGTAAAAGTAAAGATAATTATGACTGTAGAGAAGTCATGAATGACTGAAGTCTAGGAAGCAACGTTCTTAATGATTTTCCTTTTGTTGGATATTTAGGTAGTTTCCAAAGTTTTGCTACAATAAAAAATGCTGCAATGAACAGCTCCAGGCATAGTTCTTTGCTTACATGTGTGACTATTTCTTTAGGATGGATTCCTAGATGTAGGATTCTAAGGTTAAAAATCAATATTATAAATAGTTGCCCTGGTTCAGTCCCCACAACAGTGAAATCTTGGAAAAATTTGCTTCTTGGTTTCTCTGTGCTTTTATTGATGAAAATTTTTAAAAAAAATCAACTCCTTAATTCATAAGATTAATTTAAAAAGTAGATCAATGGGACATATTCCAAAGATCATCGAGTGCTCCAAGTTTCTTCTTGATTATTTTCTGATGTAGCACTACCACGAGGTACACTTCTGTCAAAGGAAAGATGCTTTGAGAGCATCTGACACATCATGCTTGTGCATCATCTACTTCCTCTGGCCCACGTTATCAGAAGAGCTGTAGTGGAAAACTCAGGTCATGGGGCAGCCTGGGGCAAGTAGAGTGAAGCCAGGCACCTGTCAGATGGATGGAACCAGATGCAGAGGATGATTCCCTAGGAGAACGCTTGAGCCACACATTGTGCTCAAGGGACATCTGCATTTTGGTCCTAATTCACTACATGGGTCATCTTTGGGTGACACCAAATGAGAGGCTCAAATGATAGTCAGTACAGACAACCAGGGAATGATGGACAGTTAGTACTCCAGGTAAAAGGTCATTACCTAAAAACTGTGGATAGGTAGCATACAAGTTTAACTGCTTAGGTCCAAATAGGTTTATAAATTTTCAGATGAAGCCAATAGGAAACCAAAGGTGGCAGCTGGAGTTGACTGAAGGGAAAGAAATAGGCATGGGCCAATAGGACAACCTGCTAGCCAAGGATAGGATGACATTAATTAGCTCATCGGTTTGATATTCAAGCTAGTCCATGAGTGTGGCCTTATTACATGAAGAGCTCCAGCTGAGCCGACCTGCCATGGACATCTCATGTGACAGAGATGACTGACTGTTCTCCAACATCTGTTCTCCAATTTTCACCTTTTTAATCTTCAGATTGGCTGTTGAGCACATGGACACCCAATTCCAGACTACATTTTCTTGTTTACCTTGCAGATAGTTGTGGCCAAATTTGATTCTTTGAGATGAGTAGAAGTGATGCCACATAAGGGACATATTTTTTCAAAGATACCTTTTGGAGACTATTTCTTCTTAGTTGAGAGATAGTGATGTTTGGAGCAAACTTGTAAGGCAGGTGCTGTGGGTAGTCCACCGTCTTGGACCATTTATCTCTGGACTGTTACTGAAGAGAGAAATAAACTGTATCTTATTTTGGAGACCTTTGTTACAGCAGCTCAAGTACCTAACTAATACCTTGCCATAACTACTAACTTGGCACAAAGATCTGCTCAGCAGCAGTAAGTTGTGTGTAAGTGAAGTTTCCCATGTACCCTCTGAAGCACTCTTTTGCACAACAATTCTAGACAAGGGAGTTCAGTGGCTGGAAAGAGAAGGCAGTTCTTCAGGTCTGATATTATTGAGGAAAATAAAGCTAAATCCTTTCATTATGCTTTAATATTTGGGCTAATCACGGGATAGGAGGAGGTTTATTTAGTTCTCTTTCCTCTGCTCATTTTCTGAAAGAGATGCAAATAGGTAAAAAGTCATACAGTCGAGCAAGCAGAATGGAACTTTCCATACATTAGAAAACCAGCGCTACAACTGAGTATACTTTCTATTTTTTACTCTGTTGTTGCTTCATGTCTTCATTTGTAAATTCAGGGGCTCAGATATTCAGAAGAGTAAATTAGTGGGCTGCTAACAGAGGGATTCTGGGCAAAGGAAGATGCTTGGAACAATAGTGCTGATTTTTTCCCCTATGTCCTTGGGTTCAGGGCCACAGTCGCTCCTGGGGTATCACTCCCTTCCCTTTCCTTTCCTGCATCTTCTCTTATTTCTTTTTTTTCCTTCCAGGCCTGGACAGAGCCAAGCACTCCATGCAGCATCCTGTCCTTGGATTAGGGAGAGGTTGCAGCATAACTGTCCCAGGCAGACATGTACCAAGTTCCAAGGTGGAAGGGAATGAATATTTCTTTCTCTTATTTATAATTCTAATCATATTAACTATACATAATTAGTTAATTATGTATAGTTAATAATAATTGTAATAATTGATAAGTATATAATAATTATAATTAATTTTTATAAGCCTGTACAATCAATATTTCTTAGGAAAAGGAAAAATTTATTTTGTTTACAGAAAATTATAAAGTTATTTAAAGTGCTTTTGCAGAATAAATTGATAGGTTTTTATTTTGTGACAATTGGTCCACTCAAACTTTTCAATCTTGTTAGGTCCCTTTCTCCAGAGACAGAATGAATGTCTAACTATATATGAATTCTGTTTATTTTGTATATATACAAAATTTGAAAGATAGAGTAAGCTGAAGTATACCAGGAGGAAAAAGTAGACTGAATATAGGATTGGAAATCAAAAGAAATAAGCTCAAGTCCTTTTATTAGTGACCATCACAAATTTAAATATGTGTATAATATCAGCCTTACAGTTTGTTAAGGGATCAAACCTCATCAATAATGGAATAGAGGTCCCATCCTGATCAAGATGGTGGAGTGAGACATTTCAGAACTCTGTCCCCCCATGGAAGGTTTGAACAACCAGCAAGAACTGGCAGAAATGGAAACATCTTTAGCAAAACTCCAGAAAACACTTAAAGGACTGAAGTAACAGGGAGAGAGCTGACTCAAGAAAAAGGTTACTTAAGATTGGTAAGATTTATTATGCCCTGGCTGGCCCCTCCCCCACTCCTCATGGACACTTTCAGTGTCCAGATCCCTGGTCTGGGCTCTAGAGGGATCAGAGTAAACCTTTTACACATACTGGGAGCATGTATGTCTGCCCCAATCTGTCTGGTGGTGGCCTGAAGGCCTTGCCATCCCAGAACTTGCCCTGCATGGAACAGACAGCTTGCAGAGCTTTCCTGCAGAACCCTATGGACAAAAGTCAAGTTTTTTTGCCTGGGACAAAGGATTGCTGGCTGCAAGATGTACTGTGCAGTGCCTGGGACCATGATGAAACTGTTTCCTAGAGAAAATTTGTAAACAGGAGAATTCTTAGAGTTGCATTGTGTGAGCCTACCCAAGGCAAGACCTAAGAGCAGAAAGGACCTGGGATGCCCCTATGCTTTGGCCTAGAGTTATTCTCTAAACTCATTGTATGGAGAAGTCCTAAAGGACAGCATCCCAGAAGTCAATCTGCAAAGACAGGGACAGGCATTTTCTTTTATTCCTTCTTTTTTTTGTTGTTAGCTCCTGGAATTCAAGGAAAACTCTGTCATAGCATAAGCTCAAGGAACAGATACCTCAGAGTCTAATTTCCAGAGATAACACATTAATTATCAAAATTTCCAGGTTTCAACAAAAGGTCATAAAACAGACAAAGAAACAGGAAGTGGTGGCCCAAACAAAGATTAAAGCATTAGATACCATCAATAAGAAGGACCAAACCTGGGACATATCAGAGAAAGACTTTTAACAAATGGTCCTAAATACGCTCAAAGAGTCAAAAGAGAACATAGATCAAGAACTTAAAGGAAATCAGGAAAACAATAGATGATCACAAATAGAGCATCAATAGAGAGATGGAAATTATGAAAAAGGACCAAACAGAGTTGAAGACTACAGTAACAGAAATTAAAACTTCCCTGAAAGAATTCAACAGCAGACTGGAGTTGACAGAAGAAAGACTCAGGGAACCTGAAGATAAAAGCAATTGAAATCATTAGGCCGAGGATCAGAAAGAAGAAAACATGAAGTAGAGTGAACAGAGCCTGAAGAACCTGTAATACACCATCAAGCATACCAATATACACAATGTGGGGAACCCAGAAGGAGAAGAAAGAGAGAATGGGACAGAGAGATAGTCAAAGAAACAATGCTGAAAATCTCCCAAGTTAACAAATGACATGACTATACACATCCAATATGCCCAACCAATTCCAAACAGATAACCTAAATAGACCCATGCCACAGTATATTGCAATCAAACTGTAGAATGCCAAAGAGAGAGAGAATTCTGAAAGCTGCAAGAGAGAAGCAATTTGTCACATACAAGGGAGCCTCAATAAGATTAAGTGCTGATTTCTCATCAGAAACCATGAATGCGATAATCAGATGACAAATTTAAAGTGCTGACAGAAAAAATTGCCAACCAAGATTTCTATACCCAACAAAAATGTTTTCTTTTCTTTTTTAATGAAGGAGAGATTAAGACATTCCCAGGTACAACACATGCTAAAGAAAGTTCTGTGGATTGAAAGGAAAGAACAATAGACAATAGTTTGAAGTTATATAAAGAAATTAAGGTCTCTGGTTAGTGTAATGATATAAGTAAGGTATTATTGTGCTTTTGTTTGTTTATTTGTTTGTTTGTAACTCTACTTTTCACTTTCTACAGGATCTAAAAGGCAAAAACACAAAATGAGTGATTTTGGACTCATAGTGTATAAACATGTAATTTGTGACAAAAGCTACATAAAGGTAGGGGTGTAGAAGATTATAGAAATATTATTAGTGTATATTATTAAAGTTAAGTTGTTAACAAAGCAAATGAGTTGTTATAGATTTTGGATGTTAAGTTTAAGTTCCATGGTAACTACAAAGAAAATATTGGAGAGTATGCAAGTTCATAGAGACCAAAATTAGAATACAAGTTGCCAAGAATGGGAGGGTATAATGTATAATGGATGTAGGATTTTGTTTGGTGAGATGGGAAAGTTTTAATAATGGAAGGTAGTGAAGGTACCATAATATTTTAAATGTGATTAATTCCACTGAATGGTATACTTGGGAATGGTTGAGACTGGAAAGTTTATGTTACATATATATTCCCACAATTAAAAATAAAAGAAAGAGCAATTAAAGAGACAATGACAATTAAATGTAATGCATTATCCTGGATGGACTCTAGCAAGAGAGGAGAAAAGACTCAAAGGAACATTATTAAGACATATGAATAAACTGGAATATAGACAGTAAGCTTTATATCAATGTTAAACTTCTTGAACTTGATAACTGTACTTAAGGTGGTTACATAAGTGAAAACCCTTGTTTTTGGGAAATGTACATGACAGTGTTAAGTGTTAAAGGAGCATGATGTATACAACCTACACTCAAGTATTCAGAAAATGTATTGATAAATAGATAGACAAATTATAAAAAGATGGATAGATGGATAGATAGAACGATACAGCAAATGTAGCAGAATATTAAAATTGGTGGATCTGTGTATCTGGGGGATAAGGGCATGTTGGCTTTCTTTTAATGGTCTTTGTATCATTTTTGTAAGTCTCCTAAAAGTTTGAAAGTATTTCTAATTAAAAAGTAAAAAAGGCAGGTGGAATAAACTATGGATGCCATGTGATAGTAATTATTCCCCTTATACTGGGCCTGGCCTTGCTCCTCTTGCTGCTCCATACTTCTGTGGGAGAGTGATTTTATAAAGAGTCAGAGGAAATTTTTTAAAAATAAAAAAAGAAAGTAAATAAGTAATTTTTAAAAAGTAAATAGGAAAAGAGTTGCAGGGGGTGAGGAAAGGATTGTAATTGGGGAAAACTGTCTTGCTGCTTTGCTCTTTTTTAGCCATAATATTTGTGGTTGTTGTTGTTTTTTGATACTAATAGAATGTATGAGATTTCTACATATCTCCAAAATGGGAATAGTTGTAAAGGTTGTGAAGCACTACTCTAAGAAAGAGCTCTTATTCTGTGGGTCTGTGAAGCACCCCCAAATTGTATGTGCAACCGTAAATACCTGGATGTAAGTTTTTCTGGAGGGAGAGGGCTGTTGAGCTTAGATTTCCCAGGATCCCTGACCTCCAGATGGTTTAAGAATCACTTAATTTAGTGTTTCATCTGAGCAGTGTAACAGTGATCAATGCCCACACAGAGCTGTTTGGATGGGCCTGAGGCCGTGAATCAGATTGCCTTCCTACAAATGGGACTCGGGAGTATATGCTAAACATCATTTGGATGAGGGGCCTTTGGATGAAGCTCTTTCAACAAATGTGGGATGACTCTGACTTTGGAATGTCTGACTCCTGTATGTCCCTATACAAATGGCAGCCAAACTCAGGAATCTTTATTCTCTACTTGCCATTGCCTTCACCTCTCCTTCTCCCTCCTACAGAAATCATACGGAAGCCTGGACCCCTCTTCTCCAGGTCCCCACCCTGGACTCTGCACCATAATTTTTCCTAGGACCAGCCCAATTACATTTTGAGAAATCCAGGATGAGCATGTACTTGTCTCCAAGCCAATATCTCCTGTGAAAAGAAGTAACTGCTTCCATGCCCTTCCTCAAGAAGACCCTAATCATTTGACCCAAGCTGTGCCCTGACCTGGGTGAAGGTAGCAGCCATTGAAGGCAATGCTGCTCCTTCATGACCATAACAGGCTCTGGGTAGAGCAGAAAAAAGTTCACGTGTGCCTTGGTGCAATATTAGAGATGCATAGACTCTGTGAGCTGAATGCTGCCTTCCTAATTGAGGAATTAGTCCTTTCTCAGGCCTTTATACCATGATATCTCAAAAACATTAGCCTTGGACTTAAAATATATGCTTTTAAAAAAAATTTATTTATTTTTTATTGTGGGTAAAAAAATTTTCACAATACATACCAATATTTGTAAAATGATATATAAATATATATGCATATATGTGCATTTGCTTACCAAAATGTTATTTATATATATATAAATATATTTTAAGAGGTGCTTAGATTACCTAAAATATTACACGGAACCCACTGGGATTCCCATGTTGCCCACCTCCCACACCTCCCACCACATCCCTCACAAACATCTCCCACAAGTGTGGCCCACCACCCTCAATAGACTTACACATCCTGGGGCCTTGCCACCAACCATAGACCACAGTTCACACCATAGACAACACTCTCTCCCACACAGTTCTGAGTGGTGTGTGCTGATTTAAAATGGCCTACATCCGTTGCCACAATGGTACTCAGGACAACCTCCAAATCCCAAAGAAGCCCCTATATTTTAACTGCTCGTCCCCTCCCTGCCCCAAAAGTGTCAAGTGACCACCGGCTCCACCTCATTGTTATAATTTCTTCCATTGCTAGAATCACCATATGTGTACAACAGAAGACCATCAAGTCCACTCTAGTCCATAGTTCTTCCCCCAATCCTGAGGGGACTGGGATGGTGATGTCCACTCCACCTCCAAGTGAGAGAGGGCTTATATCCCATGGATATGGTGGGTGGGATGATCCTGCCTGCAGATGCAGGCCCTCTCCATTCCCTGGGCTGGCCGTTGCCCATTGTTGTCTCCTCGCCAGGTGATTTGGATGAGTCCATTGAGCTGTAGGGTAGGAGTTGCAGCTCCACCGAGATTCCATGCACACCTGGCACATAGGTAGGCCAGAGGCTCCAGTCTCTGGAAGTATACCTAAAAACTTCTGCATCACATATATGTTTGAATAGAAGGGACTGATGAACCATGTGCAGGGAGGACTTATTTGAGTCCAATTCTGTCACTCTCAGGAGCACAGATTCCAAAATAGAGCCCACTGATAAGGCACAGGGAGAAGGAGGGTGCATCTGGGTCCCATCTGAAAATTCCTTCCTGAATACTGGGATCTTTTATCCTTGAGAACTTTCCCTCATTTGTTGTAGTGTAGATTGCACATAAAATGTCTGACTGCAGAAATATTGCCCCTTTCATATTGTGCCAGGAGGAGTTCTGGGGACAAGAGAGAAAGAAGGTGGGAGGAGACACTACTGAAGCTGAGGGGCAGGCAAGTGACAACAAGGAGGGAAGGAGCCATTGAATTTGTGAGGCCACTTCACTTTACTCTTTGTCAGAGAAGACTTTCTGAAAAAGTAGACCCAAGATTTCCAAAGACAGAGAGGAGCAGACCTCCCAACTTCAGGCAGACAGAAATGGTTGCTGATTACCAGAGGAACACCAATGGTCCTGCTCACTGAGAAACAGAGTAAAAATGGAGACAGGGAGTGATGAAAGGCATAGAAGATGCTTTCAGAAGTGTTTCAGGAAAATGCGGCTTGGCTGTCATTGGCATAGGGAAGAGTGAAGTGAATGGAAGAGTTTAGGAATGGAATAGAAGAGACTTCACTCCACCACACTTTCCAGCCCCTCCTGATTCTGGCCCAAAGAGGGAGAGGTGGAGGGAAATGGATGTGGCTCAAGAGGTTCGGCGTCCGTCTACCACATGGAGGGACCGAGGTTCGATCTCCGGGACCTCCCGGTTAGAAAAAAAAAAAAAGAGGGAGAGGTGGAATGAGAGGGAAGGTAGAAAAAAGGGAGTTGAGATTTAAGATGTAAAGCAAGGGTAACAAATACAGCCTACAAATGTGAAGATAAAACCTCATCTCCAGCCCTTCCACTGAGCCTTGCCTGAAGAAAGTGGAGCTCTACCTTTAACTCTGCATTTCCCAACTCCCATTCAAGATGATATTCATCATTTTCCCTCATTCTTTGATTCACTATAGTGGGTCTCTGTCCCAGCACCCACTGAAGCTGCTCTTAACAAAGTTCTAAATCATTACACTCAGTGGTGCAGGAATCTCAGCTTTAGCTCATTTCATGTCTCGGACACTATTTGACATTATCCTTCTGGAAATATTCTAGCTTTGTTTCTTTGTTTTTTCTTTTTTCTTGCCACTGGAGTCACTTCTCCTTTTCATTCTCCCAACCCTTAAATGTTAGTTTATCAAGGATTTGCTTTAGACTTTCTTTCCTTTCATTAGGCAATCTCAGGAATGTTGATCACTTAATTATCATCAATTCTCCAATAACTGAAACATTATGTCTGTAAAAATTTGAGTTTCAAATCCATCCAATACCTCCACTTGGGCATCTCATTGGCATTTCAGTCTCAGATGGTCGTTCCCCTAAACCTTTACTTTCTAAAGCATTAGCCTCAGTAAACAGCACAGCTATCTTCCCAGTTGCTCATGTTAGAATCTTTGAGTCATTTCTGACAGCTCCTCTTCCTGAATGTTTATGGCCAAAAACCACTAGGTTCTACCATTTCTGCCTTCACACATACATCTTAAATCCTCTGATTCCCTCCCTTTCTGCCATTACCCAGAGACCAGCCATCAACATCTCTCATTTGGAACATCAACTCATGTCCCTCACATTCTATTTTCCAGATTGTAGACAGGTCATTTTTTTTTTTTTTTTTTTTAATATAAACTATAGCCATGCCAAACCACTTGTCCTTAGGATGAGGTTTAAAATCCTTAATGTGGCGTTACCGAGTCTCTCTTTGATCTGACACTTGTCTCATCGTTGCCACTGTCCACTCTCTTTGCTCCAGTTATCCAGTGCCCTGGGCTTTGTTCAGCTCCTTGAACATGAGCATATACAAAAGTAAACTGGCTTAAGCTTCAAGATGATAGTCTTGCATTAGCTACATTGAAAAATATATTGCTGAAGGCAACCAGGCTTAGGAGTTGGTTGCCAGAAAAATTGATTGAACCTCTTCCCTTAGAAGTCTTTGTACACTATGATAATTTGTATATATCTATGTTGACTCAAAAGCCTACTGACTTCCAGGACAGAGGGATACAAGTGGGTCATATAGATAACTTCTTGAGCTTCCCTCTTGGCCTGTGGAGATCCTCATTGTATATTTTTTCTAATTTACATCTTATTCTTAATTCACTAGCTCATACTACTTCCCACTGAAGCCTTAGCCATTACCAACACTTTCTTAGCACACTTCTAAGAAGGACAAAGGTATGTCTTTAAGTGGATGTGGTTTAAAATCCTACTAGAATATAAAAATCACAAGAGCATGTCCTGAGTGATGCATACAAATATACTTGTTAATTATTACTGGAAAAAGCATGACTAATGCTGGAGCAGATGTTTTAAAACATAAAAAGTCACAAACATTTTCAGATGATTAAAGCATTTAATTACATAGCAAATTTGCATCTGGATTTCTTTGTCTCTGCCTACATCTCAGTCTCTTGCATGCACACGAGGAGAGGCACTGTTGATTGAAACCACCATTAATTACCCAGGCACAATATTTGCAATGGAAGTGGTAAGAATGAGACAAAGTCTTCGGAATATGATTGTTGCTTCAGATATGGGGTGAAATAGCACCCCGAGGTGTTACAAATCACTACAAACCATTGAAAAGATATTGGTTATCTGTATAACAAGTTGAAAGTAAAAAAGCTTTTCCCTTGGATAGGTGCAAGAAGATGCAATTATTTATCTTCAGTTGCTCTTAGATCAGCTAATAATAATCCTAACATCTTTTTAGAAGCAAGTAGCAAAGTTACATACCTTAAATGGTGCAGCCAATTTGGAAAACAGTTTGGCAATTTCTAAAAATGTTTCTTAAGATGTTAAGCATTTTAACGTTTGTTTAATTAACAAATAATTGATTTATCACAAGACCCAGCAATTCTTCTCCTTCATAAATGAAATCATGCAGTCACCCAAAGTCTTGTATGCAAAAGTTCATAGCAGTGTTTTTTCATAATAGCCAAAAAGTGGAAACAAATCAAGAGTCTATCAACTGATAAATGGATAAATAAAAATGTGGTATATCCACACATTTATGGCATTAAAAAGGATTGAAGTACTGATCATGCTACAACATGGATGAACTTTGAAAGTACTATGTAAGTGAAAGAAGCCTATCACCCAAGACTATATGTAGTATAATTCCCTTCATTTGAAAGTCCAGAATAAGCAAATCAATAGATATCTATACAAAGTAGATTTGTGGTTTCTGGGGCTAGGGTAGAAATGGGGAGTGTCGGCTGATGGACATGCGGTTTCGTTTTGGGGTCATGGAAAAGTTCTAAAATTAGACTGTGGTGGTGGTAGTACACCTTTGTAAGTTTATTAAAAATCATTCAACTATGTATTTTAAAGGAGTAAATTTTATGATATATAAATTATACTTCAGTAAAGTGTTTTGTTTAAAGAAAAAAAAGCTACATACTTCCCCTGTTCCCAGCTATGTTACTGAACTTATTTTTCCACATTTATTCCTGATCCATTTTGTTCTAGCAGCCCCTGGGCTATGCTTATGCAGATGCATTGAAACATTTTTTTTATATGAAAATCCCCTCGAGTCAAATTTGCCTAAATCAGAGGCTCTTAACCAGGGGTCTGTGAGCTTAAATTGAAATTAAAAAAAAAAAAAAATTATTCTTGTGGAGTTGTGTTGGTGCAGGTATGATATATTTATTAAATAATACACAGTATAGTGTGGGCTTAGTAAGGGGTCCATGGTTTTCACCTGACTGGCAAAGGGGTCTTTGGAACAAAAAAGGTTAAGAAGCCCTGGCCTAGATAGTATAGATACCACACAACCGGTTTGGGTAATTTTAAAATGCATTTCAGGGTTATCAAGACGGTGGAGTAAGACATCCCTGGGGAACATTTCCCTTCAGAGACAGCTAAAAAAAGGAGGACAGTTTGAACTTTCTTGGAAACCTGGAGGATGATAGAGACAAATGCCAAATCGAAGAAAAAAAAAATCCACCAAAAAGGGAAGGGGTTGGAGAGCAGTGTAGACTTGCCAGTCTGAGCTCTTCCCCCTTGCTCAGTCACAGGTAGTTTGAAAGTGACAAGCAGCAGTGCTTCAGGCCAGGCACCTTCTACTATGGTTGCCGAGCACAGAGAACTGACAGCAGCCACTTATTGTTCCAAGCACAGTCAGGCATGGGGACTTAAGACCACCTAGACACAAGGTGGGGCCCTAGTGGTCAGCAAGCACATGCACACAAAGTGGCCTCCTGGAAAAGAGAGAGACCCGCGGCAGAACTATTGGCAAGCTGTACATACATCCAGCCTGCTCCCCAATTGATGGTGCATCTAAAGGAAGAAATCAGGTACTATTGAACACTGACCCCATCTGGCTCCAAAGGCCAGGATACCCTAATGTGGAAGTTACTGGAGGTAGAAAAGCTGCAGGAAAAGGAGAAACTGATCTTCTGAAAGGCAGAGTAGACCTAGGGCTGAAAGCTGGCATGAAACTGTGGCCCAGAGCACAGAAGAGAGGAGGTGAGCAAATCAAAGCTGCTGGAGAGGAAAATTTGCATAAGAACAAAATGAACAGACCAGGACTCTGGAGGAGAAAAGGAGGAAAGGAAATCCTGTCCTGCAGGGTAAACAGTCAAAAATAATAAGTCTTATCTCAGAAGTTATTGTGTAGGCTCAGGGCAAGAGTCAGGTGTGCAGAAAGACCTGAGAAAACCTGAACAGTTAAACATGGGCTGCTCTGAAGATTCAGTATAAAGTGAACCAAGCATTGAAGAAGAGCCTGAAAACACAGCCAATCTACACTGAAACCAGAGGCAAGAGGGAGAAAACTGACTTCCAGAGTTAGCACATAGAAACAATCAAATGTCAGACATCGAAAAAAGATCACAAGCCATACAAAGAAACAGGAAGAGATAGCTCAATCAAGGGAACAAATGAAAACTTCAGAGGGAACCAGACATAGGAACAATTAATCAAAGATATTTAGTCTAATCTCCTAAATCAATTCAAGGAACTAAAGGAAAATATGGATAAAAATAAACTAAATATGGATATAGAACTAAAGGAAATAAAGAAGAGGATGTGTGAAGAGGAAGAATTAGAAAATTTAAAAAGGAACATAACAGAATTTGTGGGGATGAAAACCAAAATAACGGAGATGTAAAAATTACTAGAGGTGCCAACAACAGATTTGAACAGGCAGAAGACAGAATCAGGAAACTAGAAATAGGACACTCAAAGTTATACAATTGGATGAGCAAAGAAAAAAAATTTTTTTTAAGTGAGCAGAACTTAAGAGACTTGTGAGACATGAAATGTATCAACATACACATTATGGGAGTCCCACAAGGAAAGAAGTAAAAAAGGAGCAGAAAGAATGTTTGAGGAAATAAAGACTGAAAATTACCCAAATCTTATGAAAGACATAAATATACATGTCCAAGAAGCACAAGATACCCTGAACAGAATAAGCCCAAATTAGACTTACTCTGAGACACATACTAATCAGAATGTCAAATGCCAAAGATAAAGAGAGAATTCTGAGAGCAGCAAGATAAAAATAATTGGTCACAAAAAGAGATCCGCAATAAGACTAAGTGCCAATATCTCATCAGAAACCATGGAGGCAAAAGGCAGTGGTATGACATATTTAAGGTACTGAAAAGAAAAACTGCCAGCCAAGAAATCTGTACCCAGAAAAATAGTCTTTCAAAAATGAGGGAGAATTGAAGACAAATAATCAAAAACTGAGATTCTATCACCAAAATATGTGCCCCACAAGAAATGCCAAAGGGAGTTCTTCAGATGGAAAGGAAAGGACAAGAGCAGCATTAAAGAAGAGAAGAATTCCAGTAAAGGTAATTATGTGGGTAAATGCAAAATGCAATAGTAACCTTAGTACATACTTCTGCTCTTTATTTACTATGAGATTTATAATACAACTGAATAAGAAATAACCATATTTCCATATTATGGCCTCAAAAATATAAAGAGGTAATGTGTGACAAAAACATAAAGAGGAGGAATGGAGAGGTTTAAGAGCAGACAGTGTATGCTATTAAAGTTAAGTTGGTATCTTTTTAAACTAGTAGGTTATAGAATTAGGTAGTTTAATATAAACCCTAGCATATCCACAAAGAAATTATGTAAAATATAACATAAAGAGAAATAAAAAAGGGATCAATCAGTTACATTATAAAAGATTAACTATATATAAAAGAAATTTGCAGTGAAGGAAAAGAGGAATGAAAAACATATAAGACATATAGGAAAAAAAGGAAAAAATGGCTTAAGTAAGTCCTGCTTTATTAGTAATTACATTGAGTATAAGTGGATTAAACTTTCCAATCAAAAGACAGAGATTGACAGATGGATAAAAAAGCATGATCCAGCTGTATATATATATATTTGTTTACAAGCGACTCACCTTAGACCCAAAGACACAAAGAGGTTGAAAGTGAAAGGATGGAAAAAGTATTCCATGCAGACAGTAATAAAAGAGAGGTGGAGTAGCTACACTAAAATCAGACAAAATAGACTTTAAGTAAAAGACTATTATGAGAGACAAAGAAGGACACTATATATTAGTAAAAGGGTTAATCAACCAAGAAGAAATAACAATCATAACCATTTATGCACCTAAGCACAGCACCCCAAAATACATGAGCCAACATTGACAAAACTAAAAGGAGACATAAATACTACTACAATGATAATTGGAGACTTCAATAAACCACCTCCATCAAGGGACAGAACATGTAAACATAAGATCAATAAGGAAATGGAGAACTTGAACAATATTATAAATTAACTAGACCTAACAGATATATACAGAAGACTGTAACCCAAAATAGCAGAATACACATTCTTCTCAAGTGCATGTGGGTCATTTTCCAGGATATAATACATGTTAAGTCACTAAAGAAGACTAAATAAATTTTAATGATTGAAATTATACAAATTTATACAATATTGAAATATACATTGTGGGCTTCTCTGACCACAATGGAATAAAGATGAAAATAAATAACAGAGGGAGAACTGGGAAATACATAAATATATGGAAGTTCAAAAACCAGTGAGTCAAAGAAGAAATCACAAGGGAAATCAGGAAATATCTTGAGATGAAAACAAAAATACAACATATCAAAGCTTATGGGATGCAGCAAAGGCAGTGCTCAGAGGGAAATTTATAGCTCTAAATGACTACATTAAAAAAAAAAAGAGTTCATCACAGACCTAACTCACAATTTGAGGATCTAGAAAAAGAAGAGCAAACTAAACCCAAAATGAGTAGAAGGAAGGAAAGAACAAAGATTAGGTCAAAGATAAATGAAATAGAAAATTAAAAAAACAATAGAAAGAAGCAATGAAACAAAAAGTTGGTTCTTTGAAAAGATCAATAAAATTGACAAACCTTTAACTAGACTGACAAAGAAAAAAAAGAGAGAAGATGCAAATACCAAAACTCAAGAATGAAAGAGGTGACATTACTACCAAGCCTCCAGAAATTAAAAGGATCATAAAAGGATATTATGAGCACATATATACATATATATTTATATATCATTTTACAAATATTGGTATGTATTGTGGAAATTTTGATTTTTACCCACAATAAAAAATAAAGAAATTAAAAAAAAAAAGGATATTATGAACAACTGTATGCCAAAAAGTAAAAAACCAGATGAAATGGGCAAATTCCTAGAAGTATGCAAACTGCCTACACTGACTCAAGAAGACATAGAAGACCTCAAAAGATCAATAAAAGTAAAAAGATTGAATCAGTAATCAAAAACCTCCCAACAAATAATACAATTATAAAAATGTGCTATCAGCAATTGTAACAAATATTCCACACCAATTCAAGGTGTTAATAATAGACGACTGGTATATGGGAATCCTGTATTTTATGCACAATTTTTCTGTAAACCCACAACTTCTCTAATAAAGAAAAAAAATACTCTCAACAAAGAAAATTCGAGGCTTCACTGGGGGAATTCTACCAAACATTCAAAGAAGAATTAATACCAGTCTTGCTCAAACTCTTCTATAAAACTGAAAAATATTTTCTAATATATTCTATAAGGCCAGAATCACCCTAATATCAAAGCCAGATAAAGATGTCACAAGAAAAGAAAATTAATATATTAATACAAGTCTCAACAAAATACTAGAAAACAAATCCAACAGCACATTAAAAATTATACACAATAATCAAGTGGAATTTATTCCAGATATTTAAGATTGGTTCAACATAAGAAAATCAATTAATGTAATACACCATACTAATCGAGCAAAGGAAAAACATATGATCATCTCAGTTAATGAACAAAAGGCATTTGAAAAAATTCAGCACCTCTTCCTGATAAAACTAGGAATGGAAGAAAACATCCTAACATGATAAAAAACATATATGAAAAACCCACAGCTAATATCATACTCATGGTAGAAGACTGAAAGCTTACTCTCTAAGATCAGGAACAAGGCAAAGATGCCCACTGTCACCACTGTTATTCAATATTGTACTGGAAGTTCTAGCTAGAGTAATTAGGAAAGAAAAAAGAAATAAAAGGCATCCAAATAGGAAAGGATGAAGTAAAACTCTCTGCATTTACAAATGGTATGGTCCTAAATAGAGAAAATTCTGAAAATCCACTACTGCTAGACCTAATAAACAAATGCAGAAAAGTGGTGGGGCAAAAATCAGTAGTGTTTTCATACACCAGTAATGAAGAACCTGAGAGGAAGTCAAGAAAAAAATTCCATTTACAATAGCAACAGAAAGAATCATATATCTAGGAATAAATTTAACCAAAGATGTAATGAATTTGTTCAAGGAAAATTACAAAACATTTATAAAAAGAAAAACAAAGTTGGAGGACTCACACTTCCCAATTTTAAAACTTATTTCAAAGTTGTAGTTAACTGAACAGTGCGTTATTGGCACAGGGAAAGACATAGAGACCAATGGAATTGAATTGAGAATAAAGGAATAAACCTTCACATATTTCTTCAGTTGATCTTTGACAAGTGTGCCCAGTCCCCTCAGCAGGGAATGAATAGTCTTTTCAATAAATAGTGCTGGGAAAACTAGAAAGTCATATGCAAAAGAATGAAGGTAGGCCCCTACTTCACACCGTTTGAAGAAATAAATAAAAATGAATCAATACCTAAATATAAGAAACAAAAACTATAAAACACTTAGAAGAAAACACAGGGAGATGTTTTCAGGACATTGTGTTAGGCAATGGCCTTTATACCAAAAATATGAGCAACAAAAGAAAAAAATAGATAAATGGAAATTAATCAAATTTTAAAATTTTGAAAATCAATGCAACTTATCAAGAAAATAAAAATACAATCTATAATATGGTCTAAAATATTTGGAAATCATGTAACTGATAATCATTTAATATCCAGAAGATATAAAGAACTCCTACAACTCAGCAACAAAAATGCAAAAATTGCAATTAAAAAATGAGCAAAAGATTTGAATAGACATTTCTCCAAAGAAGATATGTGAATGGCCAATAGATACATGAAAAGATGCTCAACATCATTAACTATCAGGGAAATGCAAATCAAAACCACCGTGAGATACCATCACAAACCCACTAGAATGGCTACTATTAAAAAATCAGAAAATTACAGGTGTTGGAGAGGATGTGGAGAAATAGAAACGCGCATACATGTGATGGGGAATTGAAATTGTGTAGCCATTGTGGAAAACAGTTTGGTGATTCATCAGAAAGTATAGAATTACCATACGTCCTGCAATCCCACTTCTAGGATATACCCAAAAGAATTGAAGCAGGAACTCAAACAGATATTTACACACCAATATTCATAGCTGTATTATTCACAATTGCAAAATGGTAGAGACAACCCCAGTGTCCATTAACAGATAAATTGATAAACAATACATACATACACACACATAGTAGAATATTATTTAGCCTTTAAAAGGAATGACGTTCATATGCATGCTCTTACATGAATGAACCTTGAAGATATCACATTGAGTGAAATAAGCCAGACATAGAAGGATAAATCCTGTATGATCTCATTTAAGTAGAATATACTAATTCATACAGTTAGAAACTAGAAATCAGGTTACCAGGGGCTGGGTGGGGGAAAATGTAGTTAATGTTGGATTGGTACAGAGCTTCTGTTTAGTTTGATGGAAAAATTTTGGTAATGGATGATGGCGATGGAAGCACAATTTTGTGAAAGTAATTAACAGCACTGAATTGTATCATTGAAAATGAATAAAAAGGCTAATTTTAGTTTGTATATAAGTTACCACACACAAAAAACCCATAGAACTATGCAATAGAGTGAACCCTAATATAAACAGTGGGCTAAAATTAATAGCTTAATTATAAAAATATTATTTAATCAATTTTAACAGAGTTACCACACTATGTGAAATGTTATTAGGGAAACTGTGTGAGAAAGGTATCTATGGAATTCTACTTTCTGCATGATTTTTCTGTAAACTTAACTCTCTAATTTAAAAAATGCATTTCGGAAGCATCAAAACAAAAAAGAAGGAAAGAAACAGCTGTGTTAAAGAAGTTCTAGTAGCAAATCCCTCCCAATTAAACTTTAGGAATTTGCCTTTATGTGAAATACCCATGTGTCTGCAGGTGTGGCCAAGATGGAATGTGAGGCTCTCAACCTAACAAGCAATTAAAAATCAATTAACTTGTTTGCCTGCTTCTTCTGGAGAAAAGAATTTGACTTTTTTTTTTTTTTAAGATAAAAATACCATGCTCAATGGTTAATATGTAAAGAAGATATACCCTGTACTCTGCTATAAACCTATTACAGAAGAATGAGGCAGTTTTACAGGTATTAGCTAAATAAGAGAAGCAAGGTGCTGGAAAATACTGAAAATGCATAAGAATTGCACAAATGTGTACATTGTATATGTTCATGTGTTTTTCTTTACATAGGGAAGTGTTTGGAAGGACATACCAAGCTGCCCAGTGTACTTTTTTTTTTTTTTTTTTATATGGGGAGTGTTGAAGGAAGGGGTAAGGCAGGGTCTTTCATAAATTTAGTTTGGATAATTCTGGGTTGCTTGATTTTTAAAAAGTACCCATGTATTAATTTTGAAAATGAAAGAACAAAGAAAAAGAAAATCAGAGGGGTAATGGAGTTGTCTCTTTGTAAGTCTAGGAAAGCCAGATGATTTGCCCAACCAAAGTCTTTTAACTGCTCAAGAAACTCATAGCTTCATATTCCCATGGGAAGGTGAGGAAAATAATTTCTACTTGCGTGAGGGTTTAGCACTCTATTCTGGGACACTGACCACAGAGTAATGTAATTGGTCTGTGCAGTTGCCCACTGGGCATTGAAGATTACTAAGAACTGATCTAGTTAATGAAATACTTCATTGAAAATGCTGCCTATTGAGTTATGAACATTTCCCATCATAGCCAAGACTGGATTAATGCATTGTGCAGCAAGGAGATAGATTATCCTGGAGAGATATGCATTAGAGAAATTCACATGACGGACTGAGCCTCGTTGTTGTAAAAGGTGGATTTATTTCTTTGATCCTAGTAGAAGTTAAGCCGGCAAGCACTAGCAAAGGAACATTTCTGCCAGTCTTCCTATTTATTACCTCACCTTCTTTTAAAAAAAGCTATAGTAGTAAAAAAAAAAAAATTCTTTTTTGCTCTAGGCAAAAATCTCTTTATAAATCTTTTGCACATGATTCTTTATGGCCTTTCTGAGATAGTCATACTTTAGAAAAGAGTTGGCCATATAGTTTTTTTAATTTGTCTGTGTTCCAGAATTCCAACTGGCCCTATGGTGGAGAATCCCATGGTGAAACCAAAATATTTTCTGTCTTCAAAGGTCCAATTTGCTTGGTCATGTTAGTCAATATTGGTCAATATTGTCCTATTGGTCAGCAAACTGGCCTGTGAGGCCAAATCCAGCTCCCAGCCTGTTTTTATATGGTCCGTGAGCTATTTACGTGCATTTACATGTTTAAATATTGAAAAAGAACCAAAAGAAAAATAGTTCATCCTAGATGATAACTATAAGAAATTCGAATTTCGTGTTCATACATCAAGCTTAATTGGAACACAATCACACCAATTTTTATGTATTTGAACTACGAGGGCAGAATTGTCGTGATTGACAGAGACCATACAGCCCTCAAAGTCTAAATATGTACTATCTGGCCCTTTCTAGAAAAAGTATGTCAATCCCTCGCCTGGTGAGTAATATTGACATCGGTTTGGGAGAAGTGTGATTTGAATTTCTCCTGTAAGATTCTAGTGAATGGGCAATTCTCTGCCTATATGGATAGTGTATCAAGTTAGTTATCCTGGAATAAGACAAGGTGACCAGCCTGGGATTTTCAGAATGGGAGGGTGCATATCCCATTGTGTGCCAATTCATCCTTAAAACATTGCATTGTGTCGCATTTCTTCAGTTGCAAGGAGCTGCTCATTACAGCACACACTATTGAGTTACTAAGAACTTTCCAGGGAAAAAAAGGAAACACTGCTATGCAAAAACACACATCACGTGTATAATATTAATTTCATAAATGTTAATGAGAAAATATGTTAATTAGGGAAGGCACCGTATTCATTTTTGCAACCCAAGATTTTCACCCAGAGCACTAATCATTAGTGGGGTTTTTTTATTTTTATTTTTTTAAATTTTTTTTACCGAGAGGTCCTCGGGATCAAACCCGGGTCCCTCCATATGGGAGACGGACACCCAACCATTTGAGCCACATCCGTCCCCCCATTAGTGGGTTTTGACACTGATTTAGTGGACCTTCTACCAGCATTTAAAAAAATGAAATAGGATAAGACAGGATAGTGTTATATAGATCAGAATAGAAAGACTAGATTAGACTAAAATGTAATACAATAGAATATGTATCATACAGAATACTTTTCATTTCATGACGTTTTAGTTTCGGTTATATATGTGTGTGTAATGAGTTGTGATGTAAATATATTTCTTATTATGGGTTGTAGTTAAAAAAAACGTTTGAAAGACACTTCCCTGGTATATGTATGTGCAGTGTGCTTGGTTGGTGACATGAAGGTGGTGATGTGAGGGTGTACATATGTGAGGTTGGTGATGTGAGGTTGGTGTCAATGGGGGGTGACGTGAGGTTGCTGTGTGGAGGGCAGTGAAGAGAGAGTGGTGACATGAGGTTGATGACCTGAAGTGATGATGTGAGGTGGTGATGTGGGGTTGGTGAAGTGAGGTATTGATGTGAGGTAGTGAAGTGAGGTGGTGATATGAGGTTGGTGGAGTGAGATGGTGACATGAGGTGGTGACGTGAGGTCCATGACGTGAGGTTGTGACACAGCTCTGTGTGGCCTGCAGGTCCTTGTTACTAGCCCAGTGAGGATGGGCTTTCCTACCAACAATCATTTCCCTAGCGTCTGCTGCCAGCCTTACACTGTGCTGGGTGTAGCAAAGGTTGTGAAATAATAGATAATTTGATTCCTGTTCTCACAAAGCTGACAGCTTCCTTGGGGAACAAGACTTGTATCCACAGAACAGTCACAGACAAGGTTACAGATGTTAACGGTGCTGGAACCCAGCATCCTGAACCCCTAAATTCTCAACCAGACCCTAGCATGGTACTGCTTTCCTAAGGTGACTATGCAGAGCACATCCCTGTGTCTGCTCCAAACACTGATGTCACCTCCTGGATGCCCAGACCCTATAACTTCCACAGTAGAGATGAGCTCAAGTAAAACATGCCAAAGGAGAGGAGGAAATGGAGAAGGTAACTGCTTGAGCTGTCAGGACCAACCTAGGCAGCATATTGGATCTGAGCAGTGAGGATAGGCAAGTGGTCCACAGGATGCCACTCCCAAGGAGAAGCTGATGCACCACTAGCACCTCCCATTGTCACATATCAGCTCTGCTTCCTGCCACCATGGTCCAACAAATGCCTTTGGCCCTGACACAAACACTGGGGGACACTAGACTTCCAACTGCCACCTTTGCAATCACTGGAGCTTCTCCTAATTGGCAAGATGGACCAGGACTCTTAATGAGGGAGCTTGGATGGGACTTGCATTGGCACGTGGGGCATGCCCAGGGGAAAAAGGGAACAGTAAGCAGACCAGGGCAATGGGATTCAGGGAGGTTTAGCAAACCTGGAAAATGGAAGGGGGAAATCACATCAGTGGTTAGAGGAGGGAATGAGGACTTTCTGAAAGGATTCAGTAGGTACATGATTTCGATTTATTCAGCACAGACAATTTATTCAAGTCTCAACTAAATGTAAAGATTTCCTTGGTAACCCCACATCATACCCTCCAATCCCAGCTACCACTACAATTTTTAATTGATTGTTTATTTCACCTTTTCTGCTCATTGATGATCTCTTGAATGGGCCAGGTCTCCCACATCCTTACATTCTCAGAGTTTCCCTTACACAGCACCTGGTCAGAGAAGACCGTCAATCAACTTTGATTAATAAATGAATGAGTGAAGAAATTTGGTGGATGTCTAGTCCTCTTCTAACTTATAAAAGGCTTATAGACAATAGATGGGTGAGCTTTGAAACATCTGCTCAGGTCTGAAAAAGAAAAACTAGCTTCATCTTAGCCTCAGGGATTTAGTGTAGCTGTAGACAAAAACATCCTGTTCCAGGATGATTTCATATGCCGAAATGCGTGACTAGGAAAGGCTGTAGGATTCCTTTGTCAATATTCTAGGGACCCCTCTAAGCATGATAGTCTAAATGTGGTAATCATATAAGAAACTGAAAAATTATTGAGAAAAAATTTCTCAGAATATCTTTCAGCTCAAAGAGTTTAAGATTTTATGCACACTAAGATTTTGGCTCCTATCAAGTTTGCTTTAATTCAAATCCAAGTTTCTGGCATTGTTTTAAGAACTGATCTTGTTCATCCCTGTGTTCTCTAAACCATCTGCCAGAGGGACAGCATCCCAGAGGCACTCAATGTACGTTTGCTTGCATCCAGTTGGTTCAATTTCATTCCATTTTGTAGTAATTGAATGTAAGTATGAGTTTTTCTTTTTAAAATTATTACTCTTTTCTTCAGATAGGATTAATTGGCATGAGTCAGAAATAATTTAAACTCCTACTAAAAAGAAACATAAATGAGGTACATCCTTTTCTTCCACAAAAGAACATTTATTTAAACTGGAGTTGAGTGACTTAGATGCAGAAGGACTCACAAGGTTTATACCCTAGACCATTTATCAAGGAAGAAAGTGTTGCTACTCTCAAGTAGCTAGATGAGCTGGAAAAAAAAAAACCTCAGCCTTCTGAATGGAAAAACTTGGCCTGCAGAATGGAAAAACTTATTGACCTTCAGAATGGCACTAGACTGCATCATTTGCTCAGGGAAAGACTCCATGGCTCAGTGCCCTGGCACGAAAGTTTCACCATTCAGAATGAAGATGTTGAGCAATCATTGTCTATTTTCAAGCTGGACTGTATGTCTACAGTGGATAAAAGCTTTAGATTTGAATAGGTGAGCCGTGCAACTCAAATTTTCCCTTTCCAAAGGTGGTCATGGCACTAAAGAGCCGGAGATGATGATGATGATGATTATGACGACGATGACAATGATGACGATGATCATGATAGTGGCACTTCCTATAAGTTCTAGGCTTTTGTGGTTCCTGAAGCACTTTTACACAATTAACTTGTTTGTGCTTCACTCATCCCTTATTAGTATGGGCAGGAAACTCTTTACTAACACCATTGAAAAGATGAGAAATGGAAGTTCACAGAGACCAAGCGAATGACTCAAGGTCAGATGATAAGTCACATAACTAGGGCCTGAGCACATGGACCCATTGACTACACACACCATAGCCTCTACCCTAAATCTCAGCAGCATTTGTCCATAGTCCTACTTCCCTTCTGCTAATGGACAAGGGCTAAGTTGGTTGTAGGTAGTCTTGGTGTGAGACCATTGGCAGAACATGCAGGAGAGGTCTGGTCTATTTAACTTTCTCTCCATTTTATATTTGTAAAAGTAATACACTTTTATTGTAAAAGACAAAACAAAACATCTTGGTAGATCTGCTTTCTAGACTTTTGTCTTGTATTTACAAACATAAATGGGCACTCTGTGCACAATTCACTATATATTATATGTGCATTGTGTTTATGCACACATACTAAACTTGTTAGGATGCTTTTGGCTACTAGTAAAAGAAAATCCAAACTCAGCTGCCAGACAAGAAAATGCATCTTCTTAGATAACTATAAGCCCAAGGCAAGCTCCCTCCTCGGTAAAGCAATTCAGTATTTCTACAATGTCCTTGAAGACATTTCTTGTGAGCTTGTTCCTTGGTTTGCTCATTACAGGTCAATGATGGCTGCTGCAGTTCCAGCCATCAGAGCCGACAAGACCAAATTCATTGGAAGAAGAGAGACATCCTCTTCCTCCTTATCAGAGAGAAAACTTTTCTCAGAAGCCTCCTAGGAGACTTCTCTAATCTAAGTGGGATGGATGGGGTCACTAACCCATTCTTGATCTGAGTGCTGCTATTAGTGCGATTGTCCTGGATTATTTGGGATAGATTCTTGAGTCCATGGAAGCCATGCTAATTGAAAGGAGGCTACTTGGTAGACAAGAGCTGTGTCTGCCATATACACACACAATTACAAAGAGAGATCACAGACATTGCCAACATCTGCATCTGGCTTTTTAATATAAAGACATCACATTTTTTTCCATGTCAGTACAAATTATCCACTTTAACTTTTCAGAGGAGTCAATCATTCCATAGTATGGATATATTCTTATTCATTTCCCCTACTGATGAACAACTATGTTGTTTCTAATTTTTCTCTATCACAACCCTTGAATATTGGTAGAAATATAACTGTTTATACATGTGAGCTAGACTTCTAGCTTCCTAGACTCCTTTCATCATCTGATTCCAACATACCTTCCCAAATTTATGTCCCACAACTCACTTCCATATTGAAGCCCTCTGCTCCTACAGGATAGAGTGTTATTTCAGTCTGCTTCAGTCTGGGTCTAGTCAGAAGACAGAAACCACTGTAGATATTTGTTATTGTTGTTGTTGTTGTTGCTGTTGTTATAATATATTTTTTATTTATTTTTAAAAGATACTTAGGTTACATAAAATGTTATATAAAAAAATATAAGGGATTTCCATATTCCCCATTCCCCACATCTCCCACTTTCCCCCACATTAATAACTTCTTTCAGTAGTGTGGTACATTCATTGTAATTGATGAACGCATTTTGGAGCATTGCCACTAAGCATGGATTATAGTTTACATTGTAGTTTACACTCTCTCCCACTCAATTCTGTAGGTTATGGCAGGATATGTAATGGCCTGTATCTGTCATTGCAATGACACTCAGGTCAATTCCAAGTCCTGAAAATGTCTCCATATTGTACCTTTTTTTCCCTTTCCCTCACTACAGCACCTCCAGTGGCCACTGCCTCAACATCAATGATATAATTTCTCCCATTGCTAGAATCTCAATAAGTCTGTAGTAGAATACCAGTAAGTCTACTCTAGTCCATATTTTATTCCCCAATCCTGAGGATTCTGGGATGGTGATGTCCACTCCACCTCTAATTGAGATGGGGTTTCAATCCCTTATGACTGATGGATGGGACTTCTTGCTTGCAGTTGTAGACTCTCTTGGTTCCTTGGTATGGTGGTTGTCCATCCTCACCTCCTTGATAGTTGTCCTGGATGAATCCAATGAACTGGAGAGGAGGTGTAGCAACTCTGCTGAGGTTCAAAGCCCAGCTGCCCACTATGGATATTTAAAACAGAGAGAATATAGTCAAGGGAATTGGTTACTTGGCGTGGTAGATTGAATTATATACCCCAGAAAAAAGCATGTTCTTAATCTTAATCCCATTCCTGCGGGTATGAACCCATTGTAAATAGGACCTTTTGAAGATGTTATTTTTAGTTAAGGTGTGGCCAACTGAATCAGGATGGGTCTTAGTTCTATTATTAGAAGATAATAGAGAGAAAGCCAAGGGGAGGAGCTAGAAGCTGGAAGTCAATGGAACCCAGAAGAGAAAGGCAAGAATATCTCCATGTGATGGGAAAGTCAAGGAACTCAAGTATTGCCAGCCAACCAGAATGCTACCACTCTCAGAAGGAAGCAAGCCTTCTGCTCTCTGAAACTGTGAGCCAATAAATTCCTGTCATGAAGTCAACCTACTGTGTGGTATTTGCCATGGTAGTCCGGAAACTAGACACTTAGGAATGGAATGGGTGAAGAGCCCAATGGGGGACAGTAAGGTGATGCATGGGTTATCACCACCATGAAAGGCTAGAAGGAAGCAAGAAGGAGAGGGTTTCCCAGAATGTAAGGGCCAGAGTCGCCTGCAACCGAGACAGAGAAGGAGATGTAGATGTAACTAGCCATGCTGCTTGCGTCAAAGTGACAGAGGAAATAATACCCTGGCTTTTGCCTTCTCCCTACTCTCTGGCCTCCCAACAATGCTTCCCATTGGCCAAACCTACCAGAAAGCCCAAGAGCAAGGAGCACCAGGAAATGCACTTGTCTGTGATGCACGGCAGGCAGAAAAGAGTGGGGCCAGGATATAAAGGCAGAAAAACAATAACCAACATAGCTGCTCCATGTTTCCCACAGGAAGGGAGCATCTTTCTGTCCTAGTTCCATGCTAATATGGTAGGCCTGGTTTGGCAGCCTTGTTCTCTCATTAACTAATTCATTTCTAAATGTCCTTATCATTCCAGACTTCAGTATAATTTTTTTCTAAGCTGAGAGCCTGTGCTTGAACATCTCAGACCATCATACACTGCCTCATGAGTGCCTTTATTGTGTTAGCACAAGACACAGCTTAAGAAAATGAAGTTTACAATAAGGCTGTTCATGGTGGTAAGGAAACAAGCATTCCACGGAAATTTGAGGAAAGAAATGGCATAGCAAAAACAGGCCTCATGGAGATTGGATCTGGAAGGTGATTTGGGTCCTAAGGTAGCTCTGGGACCCTCTTAAGGAGGGATTTATCCTTCATCACCCTAGTGCATCACTATCACCATCATTCTCACCTTCTCTGTTGTGCTTTCATATTTCTGAGGCCAATGATGTTCTTACTCTCTATATCCTTCCTTATAATTTATTCCATTTATGCATAGTTTATACTTCCTTGCAGTTCTGGGATCCTTATGGTGTTGTCTTGTTTGTGGCCTCTCTTAACATCCTTTCAGCTTCAATTAATTTACCAATTAATTATCTTCGTGTTTACCAATTAATTACCTTCGTGTTTTCCAAATCAAATTATTGAGAACAGAATCTGATCTGCTCCATTTGGGGAGAATATTTTTGTATCAGGCCACTGCCTAGCCTTGCACCAAATGTCTACCCATAGTCCCATGAGCTTGGCTTAGAGGCCAGGTAGTGTTATGGGAAGCAGAGCCTTGAGCAGTGTGTGGTAGGTTTTCTGAGAAAGAGGAGATTTGTAGGGTATGGAAGATACTTCTGTAGGCTTGTGCTTTTCTTAGCTTTTTGAGTGTTACCTTCTCTTCTACTCGATTGTAAGCTCCTTAACTATATTGACTATTATGCTGATATGTTGAATAATTCTTTTGTATCTGACATAGTATCCAGACCAGTTCATTCATTAACTTATTAATTTATCCAACATATATTTAGTGAATTCTTACCATGTTTCAGGCATTGGGATAGAACCTGGGGTTACAAAGACAGAACAGCCAGGCCTTTTGTGATTAGGACCTTCCTGCCTTTTGGCTTCCACTCTAGGAAGCCTCCTTTCATCTGCCCAATGTTTCCAGGACAAGTTTGGGTCTTAGGAACACCAAGAACGAGGAACTCAAAGGCCAACAGGATGCAATTCATCTCTTGTTTCTGCATTTCCTTGAGCGTTGATGTTGTTCTTCCTTTGGATTCCTGGATGTGGCATCAAATATGGCATTTGATGGCTTGTCCATCTGTGGTATGACAGCTTACTTGCACCTGCATCTGGCTTCCAATTTGGCTCAGCTCTCCTAATTTTCACACTATGACACTATTCCATTCTTTACGAAGTAAATAAATATACCAAAAGAAAAGAAACTTACAGACCCAAATCTCCTATGAACATAGATGAAAAATCCCCAACAAAATACTGCCAAGTGGAATCCAACAGTGCATTAAGGAATTATACACCATGATCAGGTGGTATTTATCCCATGTATGCAAGAGTGGCTCAACATAAGAAAAATCAATTAATGTAATACATTAACAGAATGAAGGAAAAAACATATCTCATCTCAATTGAGGCAAAAAATCCATTTGACAAAATACAGCACAACTTCTTGAAAGAAACACTTAGAACACTAGGAATAGAAGTATAGTTCCTCAACACGATAAAGGGCATATATGAAAAACTCACAACTAACATCTTACTTATTGGTGAAAGACCGAAAACTTTCCTTCTAAGATCAGGAACAAGACAAGGATGCCCACTGTTATTATTCAATAATAATTATTATTGTACTGAAAGTTCTGATCACAGCAATTAGGAAAGAAAGAACAATAAAAGGCATCCAAATTAGAAAGGAAGAAGTAAAACGTACCCTATTTACAAATTATGTGATCTTGTTTATAGAAAAACCTGAAAAATCCACAGCCAAGCTCCTAAAGCTAATAAATGAATTCAGCAAAATGGTGGAGTACAAGATCAATAATCAAAAATCAGCAATGTTTCTTACATACTAGAAATGAACAACCAGAATAAGGAATCAAGAAAAAAATCAATTTATAATTACAACTGGCAGTTTGAGATTATTTATGGATTCCCCACCCCCACCCCCCAAAAAATGATTGTGTTTGTAAACTGCCTGTTACTCTGGGTGTGATACCTTTTGACTGTATTAAATTTAAAGTTGACCACGTCAGTAGGGCATGACTCAGGGTTGAGTCCCCACCCCCTTGGGGCTGATACAAACAGACACTCACTCAAGAATACACATGGAAGAGAAGAGAACTTGGTCATTTTGGTCCTGCCATGTGACAGAAAGAAGGTTCAAACAGCTAAAGCCCTGGGAAAAGAGTTGAGCCATTTGCCTGATTGTTTGCAGCTGAAGAGAACAGAGCAGCTGAGCAACTGAGAAGGCCTGAGAGACCAGGCAGAAATAGCCCCCCATCTTGCTTCAACACATGGCAACTGACTTTGGTGAGAAAGCAGCCTTACGCTGGACCCTTTCAGGCCTTGTAACTGTAAACTTTTATGCCAAATAAATACCCTTTATAAAAGCCAACAGATTTCTGGCACTTTGCATTACCACCCCTTTGGCTGACTAATAGAACAATTAAAGGTATTAAATATCTGGGAATAAATCTAACTGTGACAGTTGAAGTTTTTGTGAATTCCAGAAAAGATCATGTTCTTGGAGTTAATCCAGTCTAGTGGATATAGGACCCTTTGCTTGGATTGAATTCAGATTTGAGTACTTCAATGAGGTATGACCCAGGGTGAGTCTTGGCCCTCTTGCTGGAATCTTTTATAAATGGGAGAAATATTCACACAGACAGCTAGAGCTGCCATTTTACCCTGCCACGAGAGAGATGACTCCAGTATCACCTACAGTCACAGAAAAACAGAGAAATCCCGAGAGGCTGAGGGAGAGAGAGGCCAGAGGCTGTAATCAGACAAAGGAACCCAAAGTAGAACTAGCCACAGGCCCAGAGGAGAGGGGAGAGACAAGCAGGCCACCATTACGCCCTGCCATGTGCTTGATTTCCCATAGCTGAGCTCTGAGAGAGAGCATCTTTAGATGCTTCAGTTGCTCACCCACAGCTGCAACTTGGTGAGATAACATCTCTTGATGATGCCTTGATTTGGACATTTTCATGGCCTTGGAACTGTAAGCCTCTACTCTAATAAATTCCCATTATAAAGCCCACCCATTTCTGGTATATTGCATTGGCAGCCTTTGACAAACTAAAACACTCACCAAGGATATAAAGGACTTATACCAACCAACCAACAAACAAACAAACAAAAAAACATTGATAAAAATCAAAGAACTAAATAAATGGAAGAATATTCCATGTTCATGGATTGGAAGACTAAATATTTTTATGATGTCAATTCTACTCAAATACATTTACAAATTCAATGCAATCCCAATAAAAATTCCAATAACCTACTTTGCAGAAATGGAAAAACCAATCATCAAATTTATATGGAAGGGAAAGCTATCTTGAAAAAGAAGAATGAAGTTGGAGGATGTACAACTTCCCAGTCTTAAAACCATGATAAACAAAACAGCATGGCACTGGCACAAAGACAGAAATAGAAAAATGGAATAGAACTGAGAGCTCAGAAATGAACCCTCACATTTATGGCCAACAGATTTTGACAAGGGAACAAAGATCACTCAATTGGGAAGGAATAGTCTCTTCAACAAATGGTGCTGGGAAAACCAGATATCCACTGACAAAAGAATGAATGTGAACCCCTATCTCACAGCATATTTAAAACTAACTCAAAATCGATCAAAAACTTAAATATAAGAGCAAGAACTATGAAATACCTGAGAGAAAACATAAACATCTTCAAGACCTTGTATTAGGCAATGATTTCTTAGACTTTATACCTAAAGCATAAGTAACAAAAGAAAAAAATTAAAAAAACTTTTCTGCATCAAATGACTTTATTACAAAAGTGAAAAGACAACCTACTCAATGGGGGAAAATATTTGGAAACCACATACCCATTAAGAGTTTAATATCCAGAATATATAAAGAACCCCTAAAATTAAACAATAAAAAGACCAAGAACTCAATTAAAAATGAGCAAAAGGCTTGAATAGACATTTCTCCAAAGAAAATATACAAATGGCTAAAATGCACATGAAAAGATGCTTAATATCGTTAGCCATTAGGGAAATGCAAATTAAAACCACAATGAGATGCCAAGTCACACCCACTAGATAGTTACTATTTAAAAAATGGAAAATTACAAGTCTTGGAGAAGATGTGGAGAAATAGGAACACTCATTTGTTGTTTTTGGGAATGTAAAATGTTGTAGCTGCTGTAGAAGACAGTTTGGCAGTTCCTCAGAAAGCTAAATATAGAATTACCATATGACTACCATACCACTTCTAAATCTATACCCAGAGGACTTGTACAGATATTTTACACCCCAATGTCATAGTGTCATTGTTCAAATTGCCAAAAGATAGAAGCAACCCAAAAGTTCATCAACTGATGCATGCCAAATTTGGTATATAAACACAACAGAATATTGTTGAGCCTCAAAAAGGAATGAAATTCTGATACATGTGACAACATGAATGAACCTTGAAGACATCATGTTGAGTGAAATAAGCCAGACACAAAAGGACAAATATTGTATGCTCTCACTGATATGAAATAATTAGAATAAGCAAACTCATAGAGTAATAATCTAAAATATAGGTTACCAGGGCATCAGGCATCAGTATGGAACAGGGAGTTAAGACTTAAAATGTAGAGTTTCTATTTGGGATGATGGAAAATAATCGGTAATGGATGGTGGTGATGGTAGCACAATATTGCAAATGTAATTAACAGCACTGAATTATATTTTGAATATGGTTACAAGGAGAAATGTTAGGTTGTAAATATGATACCAGAATAAATATTTTGTAAAAATCCCTGGAACTGCACAAAACAAACAGTGAAACCTAAGTTAAACCATGGACATATATATAATAGTACAATTATAAATATGTGCTTTTATCAATAGTAACAATAATAAAAAAGGTAGATGAATTCAGACAACAATAATCTACAGACACACCCTTCTCTCCTGCCCTTATTTTTATTCCCGTTATGACCACCAATCCAAAACTTTGGAAATCATCTACTGATTTCTATGTCTCAGTTTGCTCAAAAACATACTCATAAAACACCAATGTATTTAAAACCAGTTTTGAATAAACTGGTCTGAGACTGAAGTTTACTCCAAAATCTACATTCCTTGGTAAAGTCAGTTTTTTTCTCTCCCCTTTTAATTGATTCTTACTCTTCCCTATAATTATAACTTTGAGGCAGGGAAAAAGAGAGAGATTTCCTAACACAGGAGAGGCATTATTTGTGAGTAAGCAGGCTACTTCCCTCACCTCTCTTTCCAAACGACATTCCAGAGCCGTTGATACAACTGAGGTGAGGTCTTGATAATAGTTTATTTTTCCATTTGTAGATGTGTAATCATCTGAAGTAGTTATGTTATGGGTACAACAGGCAAAGAGCTTGTAGTATCTGAGCTTGTACATTTACCCACAGGCAATCCCAGAGGTCATAAATCTCAATGCCATGTGGAGTTTGCTTATACCCAAATAAAAGGTAATTCCTTTTTGCTGGGACCTGTGCCTCTTCCCCTGCTGAAGGCACCTCTCCTGAAGGTACTGGATGCAGCTGAAGGGCTTGTGGCCGGTTTGCCAGGACCGTTCTAGAAATAACTCTGCTTTCAATCGTCCTTACATCCGTTTGTGTTAGAAGTTAGCATTTTTTTTTTTCAAACTGCATCTAGTCCAAATGATGTTTTCTTAGGAATAACCAGCACTGAATCAATTCCCAAGAAATAAACGCTGCAGCCTGTGTTCAGGAGCCATGAAACAATATTTATTGGTGCGTATCTTTGGTAATCAAAGGTCATTCTTCTTTCTTTTTCTTTTTCCTTTTCCTTTTCCATTTCCTTCCTTCCCCCTCCCTCCCTTCTTTCCTTCATTCCTTTCTCTTTTCTTTTCATTTTTTCTTCTTTCTTTCTCTTTCTTTCCCTCATTCTCTTGTTCTCTTTCTTCTCCCTTCCTTCCTTCCTTCCTTCCTTCCTTCCTTCCTTCCTTCCTTCCTCCCTCCCTCCCTCCCTCCCTCCCTTCCTCCCCTCCTTCCTTCCCTCTCTCTCTCTTTCTCTTTCCCTCTCATTCTCTTGTTCTCTCTTTCTTTCACTGTCGCCTTTCCTCTTTTACTTACTTTCTTTCTTTCTTTTTCTCCTTTCCTCTCTTTCCTCATACTTGACTCCCTCTACTTGCTATTACAGGAAAAATATTAATTCTCTTTTTAACTTGTATACCTAGCGTGTCACCTCTAACATTTCCTTGGGTATGTCCCTTTTAAATTAATGTTACCAAATCAGGAAACTTCCAAGGGACACACATACACAAACACACATTCATGCATACACACACAATGTACACATATCTGTACACATTCATGTGCACACACCCATTCACACATGCACACACACAGGCACATTCAGACACTTATGCACACCCATGCATGCATACACATTCACACAAACGCACACAACTCAGAGACACACACCTTCACATGCCTGCCAAGATCCCCTATTAAGAAGATTAACCCCAAAGCTCAGAGCTCTGAGAGCTACTCTGGTTTGTCATATCATGTTTAGAGGTTACAAATAATCTAATGTGGGTAGATAAGAATATTATTGTTGCTTAAAAGGAACAGGGCTCTATCTCTTTTTTTTGAATGGCATTTTCACATTTGAACTCCCCAGGCCTATTCTTGGAGGACCTCAGGTGGCATTCAACTTATTCTTTTGTAGAATAATGAAGTGTTTGCATTACACAGCCCCATTGTAAGATCAATGGGTCCCCAATGGTGGGTTTATAAACATTGTCTGCAAGTGGCCTCTGTGCCTCCTTGCCCAGAAGACAAGCCTTCCCTTTCAGGAAGCAGCCTCACGAGCCTGCACATGCTGCCCCCAGACCCCCGCCAAGCCTGTAAACCTGTTTCCTCACAGCCCAGATAACTGACAGCGTCAGCGTGCATTTAGGCCCTGATGTGACAGCAGTTTAAATCCCTGTTTCACCAGAGCCTCCTGGGGACTCCATCCACAGGCAAAGAGAGATGTAATTACATGCTGCCTTATAAGGGGCAATAAATCAGGAGTTACGCGAACATGGAAAAGCCAGTCAGAAGGTCTAGATTCTGTGTGAGCACTTTTCTCCTGGTTTTGAAGCTAAGCTGTCTCCATTCCATTCTTCACTTTATTTCCATCATGAAAGTTTCTCAAACAGGAAAGACATATAACAAAGCGTAGTTTCATGCTTTCGTATCATATTTAGGTTTCCCTGAAAACATTCGGGAGGTTGTTTCTTCTCTCTTCGGTGGTATTCTTATAATTAAGGAAGACCTTCTAATTCTTCAGAAGAACTGCACGGCTGTATTTAAAAGTTACTTCTGGGTATTTACTTAAGGATAATAGCAAAGAAAATTGGTCCTAGGAAGATGCGAGTTTTGTTGGAGAGAAGCAATTGCACCGTTTTTTGCCCCCTGTTCAGTCAGTATCAGTTTCCGGCATCAATGCAGTGTGATTTATGGGCAGGCGTGCCAGAAGGTTGGCAGTCAGAAGACACGGGTTCAAATGCTGCCTTGGCCCTTAGCCGCAGTGTCTTGGCCAAAACCTTAACGTCTCTTCATCAAGGTCCTTTGTCACCGAAAGGGGTTGGTCTGAATGGGCTCTAAGGTGTCTATCGTTCTGAACTTCATGCTTCATTATCACCCGTGTGCCTCTGGTATAGATTTGGCATAAACCCAAGCACATGTTATAGGCTTAGAGAAAATAAACATTTCTGGGCCTCTGAAATCACGGGCTTAGCCTCGAGGTATGCAGATATCTTAGGTATCTCAACAAGAGAACCCACAAGCAGAAAGCTTTTTTTTTTTTTTTTAACAAGGAGTGTTAAAAGACACGGCATTATTCAGTAAAGAATAATCTGCTGAGGGCAATGTGTTGTTCTCACTCCCCCTGTAATTTACCTGTCAGCAGGCTGGCTGGAGAAGAAGCCATAAACATTTGCAAATGCCTGGGCTGGGTTCTGGTGGGGGCTGCGTGCAGGCACTCTTTGGGTAGGAGACGCCTTCAAGCGAGCGCATTTCTGAATCTCACTGATATTTTTGGACCCCAGAACCCAGGGCTGGTGCTGAGTCTGTGAGAAACCTGATGAGAACCCAGTCCCCTGGGGAAGAAACTCTCTTTGATTTTCTGAAACCAGGAAGCAGAGATAGGAGGCTGCTAAAGTTAGACGGAACAAGCCAGCACGTAAGCCAAAAGGCTAACTCGGGCGCACGTGCAATGTAGGGGACCCCCGTGGGCTCCGTTTCTGCTGGATTTTGCCATGGTCTTGTGGCAAGACCCTGCCTTTCTGCCGCATTGATGATGGTAAGCCCAGGAGCCTCCTTGGTTTTGCATGGTGGTTGTCTGTGAGATTTTGTTACATGTCCAAGACGAGACCTGCTCCCTCCTGCCATACAGATTTTCTTGGACCTCCTCCAGACTTCTCGGTGCATTTCTAGAGTATTGTGCCAGGGGTTATGTGAGGTCATATGACACTTGTTTTTGGTGGTTTCTTTGTATAAACCTTCTATATAAAAATCTCTGTTTATCAAATTGATGTGTGGCGAGATTATTTACATCACTAGACCCTCCCCCTTTAGGAAGGAATTCTCAGAAGACATGAATAGGACTCTTGTGCCCCTGTTTTCCTGCCCTGCCCTGCGCCTGTCTTGACTAGTTGGAGCCACTTTCTAATCTCAGGGCAGCTGGGAGGTTACCTGAAGGGCAGGAAACTGTCTTTGATGGCAGCTGCCAGCTGAAAGGTAGGGGCTCTGCTCTGTCCCAGCGAGGTGGGAATACAGTTTAAGGGAAGTCGAGCCTCTGATTTCATTCTGAATTCACAAGGAGAGCAAAGGACTTGCCCAGGCAGCTACAGCACAGGATAGGTATCGGTGGGTTGGAGGTGAGTCTAATTCTGCCACTCAGTCTCTGGGGGCATTAGGCAGTGAGGTCACTTTTCTGGGCCTCAGTTTCTTCTCCTGTAAAATGGACAGTGTTTCCTAAGTGATATCTAAGGGTCCTCCCAGCACAAATACATTTTAATTCTTTGTGGCTTGAAAGAAAGATTCGATTTGATGGGGAGTAGAGTCGAACACAAGCATTTGCGCTGAAATCTTAGGCACTATTTGGAGATATATTAAGAGGGAAGATGGATATTTCTGGAATTGGGATGCTAACTGAAGGTAAACTCTTAGTTAATTTATAAGATTTCTTTAATGTCCCTCTCCTCCCTTATTTAAATGTAAGGTCTAGAGGGTAGGGACTTAACCTGGCTTGTTTTCTGCTAGCCAAAAGACCTAGAGTTGTGCTGGTTTATAGCCTGCCCTTGATAAATGAATGAATGTTTGAACCTAAAGTAGTTGCCATTGCTCCTGTTATCACATCCAGATTCCATTTCCTATTTTCAAGACCCTGCCAGACTGACCTGTCTTGATGACATGTCCTGCTGGTAGTCTTTGCCATGGCAGTGGTGGGGGAGGTTGACCCTCATCATCCCCTATTTGTGTTCTCTGCTCATTACCACTACCATGGTTCTGCTCATTCTGTTCATGCACCTGGAGTGCTTTCCATCTTCAAGTAATGCAAATTTCTTCAAGGTCACTCTGAGTTCTACCTCCTCCATGAAGCCTTCCCTGACTTCTGGGCCCTCATCGTTCGTAACACCCAGGCTAGACCTCCTTAATTATTGCATTGGGCCAAAGTGAACTTGTTAGCATCCTCCTGCACATCTGGTAAGGTCATCTGGGGTCCCTGCAGAAACAATAGAGCATCTGCTTAAAAGGATAGCACCTGGAGTGAGACTGATGTGGGCAGCAAGCCTTTCTACATGTGTCACCTGGGGCAAACCATTCCCCACACTGTGCCGAGGCTTCCTCTCCTCTGATGGGCTCACCTAGAGTGTTGTGAGGAAGCACTTACGTACCTGCTCAGTAACAATTGATGAAAAGCGTATACCTTGCTGAGGCTCAGGGGGTAAATAGGAAATGCGATTCTATCCTTATTCACAGAGCCGAGCCATCAAAGCAGCTTTTACTAATCTGGCAAATGATGTATCATCTGTTAGCATCTTCCAAAGATAGGTTCACGAGGCAAATGATGGATAACTGTGGTTTGGATTTGTAGATTTCTCAAGAGGTAGAAGAAAGGAGTTAAGACAAGAGGGAAGAGTGTGCACTGAATTCTATTTCCCCTAGGGCGAGATGTCCCTCTTTCACTAGAGTTCTTCTGCCATGAAGTCCTATAAAATAAAGGTTCATAAAAATCCCATATTTCCTACAAATTGTTGGAGACCTAAAATCTTAGATGTGTGTTTGGTACTTTAGCATTAGGCATGGTTCTCTTATTTCAGTGCTCAGAAGTCTTGAGAAAGAAGCAGAGGGGTATTTTCTAGGTTGCCAGGTTGAGGAAACATAAAAGAAATCTGGTTGTTCTCACTGGAACTGCTCACTTCTCTCAAAAGATTAGCGACTGTGAGTTCCAACATAGCAGTTTACCAGATTTGCTAGGATTTGGAGGAATGGAGAGGGATCACCAAAACTCAGGGGACTGTGTGTGGAAGTGCCACCAGTCCAGCAGTCCATAGCCCAGCCTCACAACACTAGGGGTGTCTGGTTCCTGGGAAAGGTATCCAGACCCTGCAACTTCCCTCTTGAAACACAGTTCAGGAAACGGATGCTTAGAGGACATAGAAAAATGAGCCCACTCACGATCTTTGTGGGGTGACATGGTCTTTCTCTGCCCAACTTTTATTTTAGAATTTTCTGTTTCTGCTCCTGGAATTTTCTTTTTCAGTCTTCACCATCTACGGAGATTAAATAAGCTGAAACTGAAATGGTTCTCCCACATTCTCCTTGTGCTCTGTTTACTGAAGAACCGAGCCATGATCCCTGGACTTAGAAGCTTGACCTTTTTTTCCCCTAATTTTTATTTTGAAATGAAATCCAATTTATGGGACAGTTGCAAAAATAATACAAAACCTGTACAGAGAACTCCAACAAACCCACCACCCAGCTCCACCGATTTTAACATTTTGCCTCATCTGCCGAATCATTTCTCTCTCTCTTCATCATCATCACCTGTCTACCTCTCAATATCTCATTTTCTAAATATTTGAGAGTGGATTTTATATATCATGTTCCTTGAACATATAATACTTCCACGTACATTTCCTAAGAACAAGGATATTCATTTATGCACCCACCTTAAGTACAGTTATCAAGTTTAAGAAATTTAACATCGATAGAAAGCTTAGTCTATATTCCAATATTTTCATAAGTCCTAATAATGTCCTTTTGAGCCTCTTCTCTTCCATTATTAGATCCTGTCCTGGATCCTGTCTTGCATTTGTCATTGTCTCTGTAGTTGCTCTTTCTTTCTTTTCTTTTTTCTTAAATTGCGGAAACATAGATACAACATAAACTTTCCCATCTCACAGCTTTCAAGCCTACCATTCAGTGGGATTAATCACACCCAAACATTGTGCTACCCTCACCACCTTCTAGAAGCTTATGTTCTCAGAGGGATCTCTACACCCACTTAGTAGGCTCCTTCTGCATAAGAAAACAAGGAGCCAAAAAGGTTAGACCTTTAAGATGTCTAAAGATATTCAGTCATCAAGTGAAGTACTAGGCTAATTCACAATAGGCTACGACCTGAGACCACTGTAGCCCAAAATATAATTAGAGAGAACACAAATGAGAGACGGAGAAAAAGAAGAGAAGCATGGTGCCAACAGAATGACTGAGGGTTGGTTGGTTGGTTTTAAGTGTCTCCTGCTGTGTGATGGTAATTATTGTTCTTTAAGAGAGGGAGAAAAACGCTTCTTGTCTCAGCAGCTTTCTAAGTAAACTATTTGACAAACACTCCACCGCAGCGAGTAAGAACATGTCTAGGAGGCTGCAGGTTAGTCAGCTCTCCTGGAACCGTGCTGAGCAATGTTTGTTAGGGCTCATCCACTAGAATGTTTTGAAACAATGCAGAGGAACGTCATCATGATCCAACACGATAATCCCGAGTTACAGAATTTCTGCAGTGTGTGCAGCTGTATTCTTTTTTCCCCATCTATATAAATTGCTTTATATTTACATTTTATATAAATGTAACCATATAATATGTAGTACTCTGTGCCTGGTTTCTTTCACTTAGCATAATGTGATCTTTTGCCTGATATTAATATCTTGTAATATTAATGTACATTTCTTCAGTTTCAAAGAAAAACAGTCATATATGCAATATTACTCATATTCATATTTCACATGACGTTTCACTATACTGTACAGTGCCATGTTATATTTTTCAGCTTTACTTCTAGTAATATACATGACCTTAGACTTTCCCTTTCAACCACTGTCATACCCTTATAATAGCACTGCTAGTTATAAACACTATGGTGTACTTTCACTTTTTTCTATTCATTTCCAAAGATTAACAAGCAACTTTTTCTGGTGATCCATACTCTAGTTATAACTCCATGAGTTTACACAATATATTTAGTTCATAATAGCACAATCATGCCATATTTGTCCTTTTGTATCTGGCTTGCTTCACTCAACATAATGTCCTCCAGGTTATTCCATGTTGTCATATGCCATATGACTTCATTTCTTCTTATAGCTGTATAATATTCCATCGTGTGAATAGATCACAGTTTGTTTATCCATTCATTGATTGATGAATACCTGGGTTGTTTCATCTTTTGGCAATCGTGAATGATGCCTCTATGAACATTGGTGTGCTGATGTCTGTTTGTGTCACTGCTCTCAGTTATTCTGGGTATATACCTGGTAGTGGTATTGCTGGATCACATGGCAAATCTATATTCAACTCCTTTAGGAACTTCCAAGCAGTCCTACATAGTGCCTGTACCATTCTACATTCCCACCAATTGTAAATAAGCATTTCTATCTCTCCACATTCTCTCCAACACTTGTAGTTTCCTGTCTTCTTAATAGTGGTCATTCTAGTAGGTGTGGAATGTCATCTAATTGTAGTTTGGGTTTGCATTTCCCTAATCACTAGTGATGCTGAACATTTTTTCAAGTGTTTTTTTTTTTAGACATTTGTATTTCTTCTTTGGACAAATGTCTATTCAAATCTTTTGCCCATTTTTTAATCAGTTCATTTGTCTTTTTATTGTTGAGTTGTAGCATCTCTTTATATATCATGACTATTAAACCCTTATTGGATATGTGATTTCCAAATATTTTCTCCCATTGAGTCAGCTACTTTTTCACCCTTTTGACAAAGTCTTTTGAGGTACAAAAATGCTAAATTTTGAGGAGGTCCCATTTATCTATTTTTCCTTTTGCTGCGCATGCTTTAGGTGTAAAATCCAAGAAACCACCACCTGCCACAAGATCTTGAAGATGTTTTCCTACATTTTCTTCTAATAGTTTTATGTTCTTGGTGTTTATCTTTAGGTCTTTGATCCATTTTGAGTTGATTCTTGTACAGGGAATGAGAGGGGGGTCTTTTTCATTCTTTTGGTTATGGATATCCAGTTCTCCCAGCACCATTTGTTGAAGGGACTGTTTTGTCCAGGTAATGTGGACTTGGTAGGTTTGTCAAAAACCAGTTGGCCGTAGAAGTGAGGGTTCATTTCTGGGCTCTCAATTCTATTCCACTGATCAATGTGTCTATCTTTATGCCAATACCATGATGTTTTGACCAGTGTAGCTTTGTAATATATTTGAAGGTCAGGCAGTGAGAATCCTCCCACATCCCTCTTTGTTTTTAGGATGGTTTTGGTTATTTGGGTGCACTTTCTCTCCCAAATAAATTTGGTAATTGTGTTTTCTATTTCTGTAAAGTAGGTTGTTGGAATTTTAATTGGTTTTTCATTGAATCTATGAATCAATTTGATTGGTATTACATTGAGTGTATAAATCAGCTTGACATCTTCATGATTCTTAGTCTTCCAATCCATGAACATAGAATGTCTTTCCATTTGTTTAGGTCTTCTTTTATTTCTTTTAGCATTGTTTTGTAGTTTTCTGAATATGGGTCCTTTTCATCTTTGGTTAAATTGATTCCTAGTATTTAAGTCTTTCTTTTGCTATTATAAATGAGATTTTTTTTTTCTTGATTTCCTCCTCAGGTGTTCAATACTAGTGTACAGAAACATTACTGATTTTTGCTTGTTGATCTTTTATTCTGCCACTTTGCTGAACTAATTTATTGCTCAAGTAGGTTTGTGGTAGACATTTCAGAATTTTCTAAATATAGGATCATTTCATCTGGGAATAGTGAGAGATTTACTTCCTCTTTTCCCATTTGGATGCCTTTTATTTATTTATTTTTCTTGTCTAATTGCTCTAGCTAGAACTTGTAGCACAGTATTGAATAACAGTGATGGCAGTGGGCATCCTTGTCTTGTTCCTGATCTTAGAGGGAAAGCTTTTAAGCTTTCCTCATAAAGTACGATGTCTGCTATGGCTTTTTCATTCATGTCCTTTATCATATTGAGGAATTTTCCTTATATTCCTTTCTTTTGAAGTGTTTTTATCAAGAAAGGATGCCAGGTTTTATTGAATACCTTGAAATCATATTCTTGATTTTTAATTTTTAATTTTTAACATGGAAAAGAGCATCAATTGTATTGGAACTTACAAATATTTACAGGTATTCAGTATTTCCAAATGTACCTGCTTAAACAAATTTAACACATATCACTTATATTACCATTTCAGCAACTTAGAATTTTATGGAAGTATTTGCTTGTACATTAATAATTTACCTGCTTGCATTGAATGCCATTATTCAGAAGATTTTCTTATTATCTTAATATTTAAGGAGGACCTTTAGCATTGATCTAATACCTTCTTTGCTTTTGCTACAAAACATTACAATATTATCAACTATAGTCTATGTCACATTAGTTATATTTTTCCATTTATCACTATATTCTTAACACCTTGTAGTAGAACATTCCTGTATATTATTAACCACAATCCTTATCCACTGCCCAAATCAGTTATAAATTCCCTATATTATCCTCCAGCTCTCCTCCAACTAACCTTAACCTCATTAGACTACCTGTTTCAGCCACAATCACCTTCTATATTCTTTGATTGTTAATGTCACCATCATTAATCCTCAGAGGTGAAGTTGCTGAGAATAGAGCCAAGATCCCTCCCTCCTCCTGACTGCCTTGTCCTTGCCTTGCCCCTCAGCCCCCAGCTTCGCACGAAACCTAGCCTTCTGCGTGTTTCCTTCTTCTGAGGCTGCCGCCAACCCTTGTTTCATGCCTCAGGTACTCCACATCCATTAGTGGATTCGACATGCCAAGCTCAGCCAGGACTTAGCCAAGCATTCTAAATCCACAGCACAGATCTGAATCAGCTGGAATTTATTTTAAAGGCCAATATCTTTTCCTTTCCTTAGTTTGGCTAAGACTCCACAGGAAACAGCTGTTTGAATAATGGCACATAGGAGGAGGGTACAACTCTATTTATTAGTATCCGTGAGCATAAATATTTTTCCTTTTCCCTGGAGATAGCCATAAACAAGCTTGATAAGAAAGTAGCATTTTAAAAAGGTTAATTGAATTCTGAGAATCAAATCTATCTATCTACATTAATTATATGAATGCATTATAATTCTTGAAAGTTGCAATCGACCTCAAATTATAAAATCTTTTTATACAGTAAAAAGAGCACCTACAGTGGTAGTGAAAGTTTTGACCCATTATTAGTTAGATCCTAATTTGCAATAATTAGAACTTCAGAGATTTACGGGGACCCATAAAGGAAACATTGTCTTAAATGTCTAATGAATGCTGGAAACAGAAAAGAATTAGATGTATTTTATGTGTGATCGGCTTTTTAAAATTGTTTTGTAAACTCCAAACTTCTTTAATAAAAAAAAATTGGTAAATAATTATAAGCTACAGGGTTATGTTGGATAAATATGTAAAATTTTTGAATGATTTAAGGTAATATTTTAAGTAAAATATTACATGACAATTTAAATTAACAGATTATTTTATTAAGTTTAAAAATCAGTTTAACTGAGATACGTTGAAAATTACCAATATATTCTCTGTGTTCTATAGAAATTTTAAAAATTCTATTTATGATTAGCTTACTTTAGGAAATGAGATTAAGAAGGTAAGATAGCTTTCAGTCTATTTAAAATTTTTTGTACAGAATGCTATTATCATTCCCCTTAGAACAATAGAAGTAACTCTTACCATGTGTAGGTGAGATATTGAGTATATTTTAGTGTATAATGGCTGGATTGGTGATGATTTATATTGGCCAGCACAACCAAGCCTGAGAAATGTTTAGCTTTTGAGTTCTACTGCTTGTCAATTGTTATCTTCCTCTTTGTAGACCTCCTCTTCTAACTGGGTCTTTGATGGAAAACCTGCCATCCATCAAAAGTCCAGCCCTTGCTTCTGATGTAATGTCCTTGGGATAATGGACAGTCTCCATAGGCCTGCTTTGAAAGCTGGGTGTGGGGAGGTGGGAGAATGGACAGAGCTGTTGGAGAGCTAGCGTGGTTGGGGCTACATCCGTTCTCTTAAAATGAGGCTGTACCTCTGTCTTACCTATCAGTCTGGCCTCAGGACAGGTGAGAGGGGAAAACCTACTGTTGAGTCAGGAATGATAAAAGGGCCATGAGGCCCATACCCCAAACCTCTGAAAACATTATGTCCTCTTTTCAGTGCACCTCACCCTGGGGACAGAGGTAAGTTATAAACTCTTATAATGGAGTTATGGGATCCACTCTCCTTTATAGGCCTTCCTTGCCTTTGCTCAAGCTTCTTTGTTAGGCACTGGGCAACTGCGTTAGATTGTCTGTGAGTCATTTCAGCTGGGCCTGTGTGTCGTTTTCACCACGGAGCAGGCTTTGTATTCATCAGAGGATTATAAAAATACCTGGGAAGATTCACGTTCAGCCTGATAGGAGAGGTTAAGGAAACTTCCCCCAAAGCAGCTGTTATATTGGACAAACTGTCAGAACAATCATTTCAGCACACCGGAGACTGGCCAAATCCCCTCCCTGCTCTGTCTGTGGGGTTGTCCCCCAGGTCGGTGGGCACATGCTGATCAGCCCAAGTCCATGACATTACATGGCACTATGCCCCACAAAGCTAGTATGTATGAGTCTGGGAACTAAGAAGTAAAAGTAGGTTTCACTCCACTTACCATCAGTCCCATTGGCCCCCTGGACTTGTGCTATCTGTCCCCACAACCTTGGTCTCAATGGGTCTAGAGGTCCTGGTGTTCCCACAAGGAACAAAGACTACGACAGCTACAGCTATCACTTGGTCACTCTGGTTCCTTAGGCCAAGGGAAAGAGTTTCCACATTGACAGGGTAGACTGTGCTCATCATCAGTGTGCAGGAAGAAGTACCTTTAACACACATGTGATCAACTGAGCATTTCTTGGTGCTCCCCTGCCCAGCTGTGATAATAAATGGACAAGTGCAGGAGCCACAGCCTGAAACCCCGGCCTTCCAAGGATGAGGGTCTGAGCCATCTACCAGGCTGTGGACCATGCACCAAGCACGTGACTGACCCCACCATGAAGGCTACAGTGACTAGCTGAGGGTAAGAGGAATCTGTGCTTTGCTCCACCAACCTTCCTCTTGTAAATTTCCCCAAGAAAAAATTCTATCACAGAGGTTAGAAGCTCTGTCTCTAGGAGGGATGAGTTCATGGTAGTAGTCAGGTGGGCCCAGGTGATAGAGGGGCGGACTGTAGTGGATGTTGTGGGGCATCACCTAGACCCTCCTTTACCTGTATGAATGTTGGCTGTGTAGGACTCATGCTGAGTCCCTCTCTGGAATTTGGCTTCCACTGAAGGGTATTTCTTCACCATCCCTGGTACACACTACACTTAGTGATTGACCTGGGATAACTCTGAAAGCCATCCCAGCTCCTAGGCTCTCCAGGGATCTGCGGAGGCTTCTGCTGCACCTTCATCACAATCCAGCTCACCCCTCTGCTCAGTCCTGCTGGTCACATTCCCTCCCAAGTGTTGCCCCTGAGAGCTCTCTGCATTAGGGTTCTCCAGAGCGGACAGGACACACATATATGTATATGCATATATATATATATATATATATATATGAATGTGTGTCTGCAAATATTAAGAGATTTATTGTAGGAATTTTCTCATGCAATCATGGGGATTGGCAAGTCCAAATTCTATAGGGAAAGCTGCAAGTTGGGAACTCAATGGTGACATTTCTCCTGGGTGAATTCCCCAGAAAAACTGGCTGGCTGAAGTAGAGATAGAAATTCTTTTTTGCCTGCTGAAATAATCAATTTTCCCTTTAAGGCTTTCAACTGATTGGATGGGACTTCTCTCATTGCTGAAGGCAGTCTCCTTTGTTGATATATATATATAATCAACCATAGATGCAATCAACTGGCCAATATTTAAATCCACCAAAATACCCTCACAGTAATAATCAGGCAAGTGCTTGATTGACCAACAATTGGACACTGTAACCTAGCCATGAACTTAATCATCACACCTTTGCAATGAAACTCCTGTATGCAAATCTCCATCTCAGAGTCTGTTTCCTGAGAAACACATCCTGACACAGGAGATGCATATTTTACAAATAATCACAAAAGTAATCACATAATTATAATTTTCAAAAGTGCCACAAAGTGGGAAGCGGATGTGGCTCAAGCAATTGGGCTTCCATCTACCATATAGGAGGTCCCGGGACCTCCTGGTGAAAAGCAAGCTGGCCCACATGGCGTGCTGGCCCGCACAGGAGTGCTGGCTTGCACGGAGAGCTGGTGCAGCAAGATGATGCAACAAAAAGAGACACAGAGGAGAGACAATAAGAGATGCAGCTGACCAGGGAGCTGAGGTGGCACAAGAGATTGAGCACCTCTCTCCACTCTGGAAGGTCCCAGGATCAGTTCCTGGTGCTGCCTAAAGAGAAGACAAGCAGACAGAGAAGAACACACAGAGAGCAGACAGCGAGTACAGAAAACAACAACAACAACAACAACAACAAGGGTGGCAGGGGGAGAAATAAATAAATAAATCTTTGGGAAACAAAAGTGCAACAAAGTAAAATACTGTTATACAGTATATCTGATTCAGTGGAGAGATTGTATTATAACTGAACCTATTCTAGACTCAACACATGGAGAAAACATCCCTGGGGAAGTGAAATTTAAGCTGAGACTGAAGGGATGAAACATATGCAAAGGCCCTGACGCAGACAGGAGCTTAGTGTGTTGATAGCACCGGGTGTTTCCCTTTCTCTTTCTGAGTCTCATTCTCCTTTTTTGTAAAGAGGGTATAGTGATAGTTACCTTATGATGTTGTGAGAATCAAATATAAAGGCTTTTTCTGAACCATAAGGAGGTCCAGTATGAAAGATAAACATGCTCCGAATTATGTCTTATTGAAACCCTGTAATTAGGAAATAAAGCAAGGGAAAATCAAGTCATGCACTAAAAATGTGCTGAATTGGCCTCTGAATTCACTTTTGCTTTGTCTCTCATCAAGTCACTTATCAAATAAATACCAATCCATAATCTAGGAGCAGCTTGGGTCAATTTTGGACTTTATTTAAGCGGCTTTATGGCACTATTTGGATCTAAATGGTTAGGGATTTCAGGACTTATTCTGGACACTGGCATAGCATCATCTGTTTTCAGGGTGAGAAATTTAGAGTGGAATGAGATTAACTCCAGCAAGTAAGAGCAGCAACAGAAGACAGGCTTCAGCTTGGCAGCATAAATTCCAAGATGACCCAAAGCCCTGTTTTGCTCACTTGTCTGATTCAGCTGGCCAGGGTCTGTGCAGCTGGCAGGGCCAGGTGTCTTGGATGTACCAAACTCTTGCCCCTCCACACGTATGGGGGAAGAAAGAGCCTGCCAGCGGTCTTGGCCCACAAGTGCTTTCTTTCTATTCTTAAAAAAAAATTATTTTAACCTGCCCACCAAATAGCCCAAGAAAAGTCACTGTGTGAAATTGTCACCTTTCCATGAAGGTTTCCAACTACCCAGTTGTCTTAGTTTCCTGGCTGCTAAGACAAGTACCTTACCATGGGTTGGCTGATGGTGGTCCTTGACTTTCCTGTTACATGACAATGTCCTCTCCTTTCTCTTCTGGGTTCTGTTGACTTCCAGCTTCTTGTCTCTCCATGACTTTCTCTCTCTGTGTCTCTGAATGTCATTCTGCTTATAAAGGCCTCCAGTAATCCAGATAATTGAGAACCATTGCTCTGGGGGAAACTGAGTCTCCTCGACAAGCCCCAGGCAAGAGAGTGGCAGTTGTGGGGTCTGAACGTGGCGTGCTGGAGCCCTGGAGCTCATGCCCTCTCGCCGAGGGCACTGTTACTCTCAGAAGGGGCACAGAAGGGAAGAGGAGCCTGATGGGGCATTTTGTCAAGAAGCCAAACTGTACACCGTGAATGAGGTGTTAGCTGAACCCAAGAAGTCAGAACTTGCCTCAGATGGGTCCTGCATAGATTCACACAAGACAGCCGGGCCAAATTGGATTTGTTTAGTTGTCTGTTTAAATATCTCCTCCCTCCCATCTCCTCTCTCTCCTCTTTCTAATTCCCCCTCTCTCTTTCATTCTCCCTTTTCCCTTCCTCTCTCTCTTCTACTCTCCTTTCCCCCTGCCTCCCTCCCTCCCCTTCCTGGGCCCTACCTGTCCTTCCCTTCCACTCCTCTCCCCTTCTTCTCCCTCTCTCTCTCTCCCACATCTCCCTGCCCCTCTCCCTCTCCTTTCCCTCCCCCTCCATCCTTCTCCTCTCTCCTTTCTTCCCTCTCTCTCCCTCCCTCACCTCTCCCCTCCTTCCCTCTATCTCTCCCTCTCTCTCTTCTCCCCCTCCTCCCCTCTCTCTCTCCCTCCTTCTCTTTTCCCCCACCTTCCCTTTCTCTCTCCCTATCCCTCTCTGCTCTCTTCCAAGGACATCAAAGTGCAGGCAAGGACCATCACAAAAGAGACAAGCAGACACTCTGTGCCTCCTTTTGTGACTGAGCCCTACACCACCTGCAGAGCTTTCTCACCAAAATCCCAAACCTGAATCTGATTAAGCTTCCAGATCTGACTACCAATTTAGAGGAAAGACAAGGGGCAGAAGAACACAGGGATACCATCAGAAAATCCAGATGGGACAAAACTAGAAAAACAGCCCAGTTTCTCCAATGAAATCCAAGGAGAAGAAAAGAAATATGGAGGCAAACCAATAGGTGAAGAGACTTAAGTGACACATTAACCGATCACAGAGTGTAGACCTTGTTTGGACCCTAATTCAAGCAGATTTTAAAAATTCATGAGACAGCTGGGGAAACTTGCACACAGATAGGATAGATGCTGATGTTAAAGAAGTAGTAACTTTTTTTGCATGGTGATCGCATTGTGTTTGTTTTAAAAGGGCAGTCCATGCCTTTTGGTGACACATTTAAAATACTAAAGATGAAATAATATGATTTATGGAATTTGCTTCAAAATAATACAGGAATGTGAAAGTAAGTGGACCCACGGTTATAGAGAAATAAAAGCTAGGTAATGCTGAAGCTTGGTAATGGGTACATGGGGACTTTATTCCACTATTCCCTCTACTTTGGTTTATATTTGAAATATATTTGGACCAGGGCTGCCTTGTGCATCAGCAAAGGGAGACAGGCATTCACACTCTCCTCTTGGTTGCAGGCTCTGTTTGTCCACTGACTCTGGCCAGCCCAGAGCATTCCTAGAGTGCAGCAAGAAGTGGGAAGAAGGACCAGTGAGCCTCTCTTCTGAAAAGCCCTGCTCCTACCTGAGTAGTCAGCCTGGCCCAGTGCCCTGGGTGGGAAGGAGAGAGAGGGGTGTGCACAGAGGTGACTCAGTTTCCATTTTGCTGAAGCCCGTGCTCATCAAGGAGAAAGCAATTCCTGTCCTGACTCACTTGCAAGTGCATAAAGGGAAGTAAATGGAGAGTCACACTTGGCCAGATTATTCAGTGTCCAGCGGGGCTGAAACAATGAGCCACCCTGGACAGCCTGACTTGCTGTAGATTGTCCTGCCAATGCACTTTTACAGGTCATGGGACAGCATCACCCCAAGAACCAGGGAGGCCGGGACAATGGTGAGGAGGTAGAAGGCACTGGATGGAGTCAGGCAGATTCCAGAGTAGAACCAACCTCTACTTAGCCCCCAACAACTGTGTGGCCTTGGGCACGTTATTCTAACTCTCGGAGGTCAAGAGTGCCCATTGGAAAAAATTGAAATAATGACAGCCATCCAATGAGGTCGATACTCTTTTTAGTCATTTATTCAACTTGCATTCTTGGAGCATCTTCTGTGTGCCAGGTGCTGTTCTCAGCACTGGGAACATAGCTGTGAACAAATAAAAATCTTTGCCTTCCTAGAGCTGAAGTTTAGAGAAGGAGCTAGTCAATAGAGGAAAATAAGTGAGCAAAACCATGGTGTGCTGCATAATGGAAATTCTGAAGAGAAAAATAAAGCTGTCAGTGGGAATATAAACTGGTGTGTGATGTGGCGTGCACTGGGGGGGAGGGTGGGTGGAAATTTTTAGATACCAGAACTTGAAAAGATGACTTTTAAGGAGGGAAACATGCAAACAGGGCAAAAAAAAAAACAGGCAAAGGAAACTGTGAGGGCAAAGGGGGTGAGAGAGGTGGAGGCATGTTGCAGGAACAGCAGGAGGTCAATGTAGCTGAAGTAGAGGGAAGAGAGGAGAGTGATGGGGCTGAGGCCATGGAGGAGGCAGGGACTGGAGAAGCTAGTCAAATTCGATGCCCAGCAGATGCCAGATGCACAGTAGGGATTCAAGAAAATGCTAGGCACACAGTAGGCATTCAAGAAATCATCTGGCACATAGCAGGTGCTCAAGAGAATGTCAGACACACAGCAGGCACTCAAGAATGCTGTGCACACCGTAGGTGCTCAAGGAATTGCCTGGTACATAGCAGCTGCTCAAGAAATAGACTTTTATTCAGTAGGCACTCAAGAAAGCACCAAACACACAGTAGGTGCCCAAGAAAGGGTGGCTGCCACTATTATTTCAAGGAGTAAGCCACAGGAAATCAAATGTGGAACTGAGAAAAAAAATTGAAGGAGTTATGTTCCTTGCGTTAGCAACTGGATGGTCCTTTGTTTAGTTCCAAGGGGCCCTTTGAAGCCTGTGGTCAAGCATTGCTTGCTTCTTGCTGTAGGCCCTGCACCCTGGCATGAGGGCTTCTTCCTCCACTGTCTCAGGAAGAAAGCAGGGGCTGATGAAGCCAGCAAGGTCCGGTCCTTTAACACCATTTGGGACCATCAATGTGATGGTCCAAGCCAGAGTCTGGTAAAGTGGAGATGGACGTTAGTTGCAGCCCCTCAGCCTCTCCAGCTGGTGCTTGGAATGTCCGTCTCTGCTCTTGTTCTGCCACATCACTTGGTAATGCCATTAGATTCCAGGTTGCGTGGTGGTAACTCGGCTTCCCAGTGCTTCCACCCTCATTTGAGACTTGGGAAAGCTGCTTAGATGCTTCAGTTAGAAGTTTTCACACACAACCTCTAGCTGTGCTCGTGGCTGTGGCAACCAGTGCTCTGTGAATTCAAAGAGCTGCTTCTGCAAACTTTTGTATTCAGGAAAAATCCACGAGGTCTTTCCAGTACAGAGCTCAGTGGGACAGCTGGTGGCAGCCCCTGGGCCGGGCCTCAGCGGCTTGGTCTTAAGTGGAGAGCCACTTTTGTGCCTGGGAAGAGTGGGAGAAGCAAGGTCCACAGGATACTCCCCGAAGGACAGTCCACATTGCCTCCTGACCCTTGGGTCTTACCTGAATTAGCTCCTATTTTTCAGGCACTTTAGCATGACGTGGACATGCTAGGAGTTGACTGCATTCTTCTTGATTCCCATTTTTATTATCTCATGTCCCTGAGGCTGGGCTATGAGGAGGAGAGGACAATACTGAACCATACGTATCTCCTCATTCAGTCAGCTCAATTCTTGAAATGTCATCTGTAGAAGATCATTCTTGTGATTGAATGCTGGCTTTTCGTAACATTTCCTATATCCTTTTATTATTATTTTTAAATGCAGCACTCCTAGGAAAGGTAATTAAATATCAATTGGTCACTCCCTTAATACATTGGTTGTTTCCTACCCTAAAAGGAGGGTTTAAGAAAAGAAAGAAGAAAGCGCTTACTTAATTCTAGAATAGGGGCAGTTGCTTTAGAATTCAGAACTACTAACGAGCCCTTTGCAGATGTGCTGGGTTATCCAGCTACAATCTCCAAGAGAAGGACCGAAAGCTAGCAAAAAGCCACAGAAGGGGTCAAACTGCACATTTGTCTTCATTAGATTTTTTCCCCAAGAACTGACATTACCTTTGAGTTGTCCCTTATCAAAAATAATATAACTTTTAGTGTAAGGGCTGGATTAGAAGATGGAACGGAGAAGGTAAAGAGGAGTCTTCATGGGAACCTTATCTTCAGGGTAAGAAAAGTCAGGGACCCTCCAGGATGTGTGTGTGTGTGCACGGGTGTGTTGGTTATGTGAAGTGCTCCTCCCTTTAAAGTTTTGCTTTTGATCTTGGGGGTTTCCCAATAGATTTCTAGGGCCCTAAGATGGTAGGGAAAAGGGCATTTTCTTAGGAGAAGCAGCAGCATCCTTGGAATCTTTTGATTTGTAATAAAGTAGAGCCAGATTCTATTAGTCTTCAGGATAGAATGTGAAACCTCTCATTTCTCTTAAGCTGTGGCCAAACAGATTTTTTTAAAAAGAAAGAAAGAAAGAAAGAAAATCAACACAGATGTTCAGAATTGGGCCATGAGACCAGGCCAAATAAAAAGCCTCTCTGATTTTGGGAACAATGAGTCACTCAACAAAAGGAGCCCAGTCTTGGGAGTTGATATGTACTCTTTAAAAGATTCCAAGATAGCTTTTTGTGGGCAGGGAAATTTTGGGGGCACCCTTGGAATTGTTTTCCACAAGAGAATTTCCAAGAAACTATGAGTATGGGGGCTGGGCAGTGGGTGTGGGCGACCCTGAATGTAACTTAAATGATAATAAAAAGAGTATTTAAGATTTACATTCAAGGTTTTAATGCTCAATTCTGTTTATATGAACAGTTTTTCATGAACTCATTCACTCATCCACTCGCAAACATTTACTCAGTGTTTCCAATAAGCAGGCGGTTGGGATACAGATGCCTTAGACATATTACACCCTGCCCATGGCAACAAATATTTATCCTTGCTCTGTGTTGTCCACTGAGGTACAACAGTGATAAGACAAAGTCCATACCTGCCCTCAGAGAACTCACATTCTAGCTAGGAATCCAGATAGCATGAGATTGGGCTTTTAATTATTACAGAGCACTAAGGAGAAATCTGGGGGTTAGGGGATTCTTAAAGAAAGTTCCAGATGTTCTAGATCCTGGACCCAAGAGTTTACAGATCAAAGCAAAGGGGGTGACAGGGGAGAGATTGTTCCAAATAGAGGAAGAGCCTGCAAAGGTCTGGAGGGGAAAGAAGCATGGCATGCTTGAAGAAATGAAAGAAGTCCCGAATGGCTGGAGCACAGAGGTGGTGGGAAGGGTGGGGTGAAGGCAGGCTGGTGAGGTAGGCAGGGCCAAGGTCGGCTGGAGTCTTGAAGGTCACATTTTGAATTTTATCCATGGATCAAAAAGATGTCTATCAAAAAAGATACCAGTCACTGAAATATATATTTAAATGTGGTTAAAGGGAGGGAAGTTGGATTGTATATATGATAACAGAATAAAAAAAAAAAAAAAAAGAAAGAAAAGAAATCCATGAAACTGCACTATGCAAACAATGAACCCTAAATTAAACCGTGGGTTATAGTTAGTAATACAATTATAAAACTGTGCTTTCATCAATTGTTAGAAATGCACCATGCCAATGCTAGGTGTTAATAACAGGGGAGCATATGGGAATCCTGTATTTTATGTATGATTGTTCTGTGAGCCCACACTTCTCTAATTCAAACAAAAAAGGATATCAGGGTCTTTCTTGATGATATAGCTTTGCTTGGGACCATTGGGATAAATGCCAAGAAGTATATCCCTCGGTTTATCATCTTCAGATCACTGGGAAACACACCTTCCTTACAGGGTCCTCAGACTCTGGCTTGATGTTTCCCATGAAGGCAATATGTGGGAGTTGGTCTGAAATGAACTGACATCTTCTCTTAAAGGCCAGGTCTGCAGTTCACTTTAAAGGGAAGAATTGGTTGTGGAAAGGAAGAATTAATGTCGTGGTGGTGTTGTAACTGGGCATCACTGCCTTTCCTTTGCTATATCATCTGCTCAATTCTAAGAGTGTATTGGCTAATGCTCTTCATTTATTGCAGGCAACTTCCCCATTCAAACTAGAATAAACCTGGCGACAAGTTTTTATTGAATCATGCCTGAGTTGAGTTTGTGGATCCTGTAATAAATGAACCCAAGCATACAAACCATGTACACAGATTTGAGAGTGTTTGCAAACAATTTCTTAACTCTCAGAGAGCAGGAGTTAGAAAGGCATGACTCTATTTTTTTTATATAATAGAAGTAAAAGAATGTGATAGATCCTTTTTCTTTAATCACACGGCTATGCTGCATTAGCTAATCAAGTCAAAGATCAGTAAATTCTAGACCCAAATAAGAAGGTGCCATACTGCTTGTGCCAGCAAATCATGCCAGTGGGAAACTTCTACTCAAATCCAGCTCTGATGAGATTCACCAGAGGCCCTGTGAGCATTTGATTTTGCTCTTCAGGTGGGTTCTGTTGGCTTTAGAATTTCTCCCAAGAGCCTTTAACGTGCATGCTCTGTACCCTGTGTGTATTCAATACATACTACATGAGTAGACATATCAGACTGTAGGTATGTCTTTGCCAGAGAGATGTGCTGGCTCTGCCAGCTCTTTATAACCAAGTAGCTCTAAAGGCATCAAACCCCTCAGTTTTGCAGATGCACGAGCTATCATCCTTGCACCTGATCCTCTCAGAGCCTTTGGTTTAGCCCTGACTCCCATCCAGACATAGCAGGCTAAGGTATTCACCCTGCATAGATCCATATCCCTGTCCTTTCCCAGTCCAGGGAAGCGGGTGGGAGCATACATTTGCTATGATCTTAAAGATAAACCAAGGGGTAGACATTTTAAAATGTGTTTCCTATATTTTTGACCAGTTGCCTGAAATCTGAGAACTGCAGATATCAATGATCAGAAAAGGTTAGGATGGTGTTTGTGGGCAGCTTCTGATTCAACATCTCTAAAAAAAATAATCTGTTTATTTGTAATGTGTGTTTTAACACTTTAGAAAAGAAAAATTACATGGTGTTTTAGAAATCCAGAGAAACCAAGACACTAATATAATTTGCACACATATCAGGAAACATGACAGAAGAAAAACTTTAAATTTTACTTTATTTCCTCATTATTGAAAAAGTCATTGATCAGTTGAAGAGCACAGATGAAAGAGCCTCGGAATCAATCAATCAAAAATCAAATTGTTATTGAGATTCTTGGGTTTGAATCTAAATCTCACTTATTTATATTTGTATATTATTGTTTCTGAATGCTTTGTCTATTATATTAAAAAATAACAATAGGGTATTTAATATGAATTATTTTATTTGATGAACAGAAATGTAATGTTGAAATTAATCAGTGAGTTCTTTTAACTTTTATATAAAATTGATTTTGATAAAATGTTATATTTATGAAAATTATCTTTATTAATATTGTCTCCAATTTTTCTTGGGAGTCACTAAGTAAAATGATTAAAAGGATATACCAGATTTCACAATGGAAAAGACCAACAAATGAATTGAAAAGTGGACAATGGATATGAATGAGACAGCTCATGGAAAAAATAATATAAACAACCTTTAAACATTTGAAAAGGTGCTCAAGTTCCCACATGGTGAGAGAAGTGTGCATTCCATGAAATACTTGTTTTTCACTTAAAAGATGGGCAAAAATTCAAGGTTTGACTGCACATTCTGTTGATGAGACTGTAGGGAAAATAGACACTCACTGAAACTGCTGGAAGATGTGCAAATTGATCAATTACTGTAGAGGGGGAATTTGGCAATATTAAGAAAATCATAAAAATGCTTATCTTTCATCCCAGAAATCACCGCTTTGGGGGAGTTTATCCCACAGACATTCCTATACATATGAAAGGAGAGACATCAAGATTATTTGTGGCAACATTGTGAGCATCATAAAATGGAAACAAAATTTCCACCAATATAGAACTCATGAAATAAATTATGGCTCAAATACTATGTACAAAAGAACGAGGACCTATTTTCTTCACCTGTGTAAAGGGTATGATAATACTAGTACCTAAATCATAGGTTTGCGGTGAGGATTAAAAGAAATAGTACTTGGAAAGCTTTGTAAGAGTGTCTGTGGCATATTAAGCATATAATACATGTTTGTTATAACTATTTCTTATCCTGTGATTTATTGGGAGAAAGGGGCAAATCAGTTTGGAAGAAAAGTACGTTCTATGAAGATTAGGGTTTAGAACATCAGTTATAAGGTTTAGAAAAGATTTTAGAAATATGTTTTATAAAGCAGAATTGATTTTGTGAACTAAACTTGAACTACAATGTTACAGAGGAAGCATCTAGATAAAGTAAAATTGCGGACACAAGGAATGGTAACATGATGAAGTTTGGTAAGCTAAAGGGCAGAGACTTGCTTAAGCAATGATTATACCATCTTTTGTTTATGTATCACTTTGTATCATATTTTATGGCATACCATTTTATACATTGTCTCATTTAACTTTATTAGGATATGACACTGAGCTGCATGATTCAGCATTTTAGCTGTCACTTGGCAAACATGATGGTAAAATGAGAAGAAGTCAGGAGAAGAAATTTCCCGTCACTGTTTGTACAACCTTGGGCCAATCACCACGACCTTCAATGAGAGGCTTCTCTGCAGGTGTGAGAGGATTAAGAATGGCAATGACTATAAACGTTGAACAAGTGCTATATAAAGAATATTAGCTTAGTAATTCAATACTTACCTATTTTCATTTGATCCAGTTTGTGTACTAAGCCCTGACGATGCGGGGATGAATAGCTGATCCTTACTTTGAGAGGCTCAGAGATGGCACAGGTTAGCTCCAGGTAACAACCCTATTGTGGAGATGTGTAGGTGGATCAGGAAGGTTTTGCAGAGAAGCAACTTGCTTGGTTCAGTTTAGGTAGAAGCTTATCACCATCACATCAAAAGAATAAGGACTTTGGAGTCAGTGGTATGGCTTTGATTCAGTTAGGTAAATTCATCATTTCCTGTGATGCTCAACTTGTTTGTCTGTTAAATGGAATAATAATTCACCTTGCAGGGAAGTTATAAGAATTAAAGCTAATGGGTATGTAAAGCAGCTAGGATATAGCGCAGCACACAGGAGGTGTAGCAATATTGGTGATGAGCCACTGGAATCGAACTTCCTTGGGTACAGGGGTTTGTGCTCATTTTTTCACTTTTATACCTGCTATGTGCCCTGAACGTGCATGGTACTTAATGGAGGCATTTAATGAAAAAAATTTTTAAATGAATGGATAATGGAAAGAGACAGTAGCAGAGCAAATAGCATGAATGAATGAAAAGTCTGTCTGCTGGAAGCCGGAAGCCACATGGTCCCCCTTGGAAGACGTTTGACAAGCTGAGCCTGCAATCAAGTTGATCTGAAATCTGGGGAGAAATCATGCCTGAAATCACTTTTTATGGAGCTGAAATATTTACTTTTTGCAGGAGAGAGAAGAAAGCTGACAGGAGGTGTCGGGAATGGGTTCTATGGTATGAGTCATAAATCTTAGGTTCATTTTTAACGAATGCAGTATGTGATTGAAATAATTGTATTTGAATTTATGTTCTGCCTCTTCCTGTAACACGTGGGGGAGGAGCAAATCTACAAAGGCAATCTGAACATTTTTCAGTTTTGAAGTTCTAAGTGTTGCCAAATAAACCAAAATATATCAGAACCCCACTTCCAAAAGATAATGGCTGCTCAACTCTGCCTGCCAAAGCGATTGTGTGAGGGGTGCTTTGAGCTCCTTTTAAAAGTCCCAATTGACCTAAAACCTGTTTCTATCACTTTCCAATGAAGTGTGAAGTGCTCTGTTAGCTGCCTTTTGTGGAGGGGGCGGGGGTGTTGATCCTGTCTCAATCTTTGGATAAACTTTAGAGAAAAGACAGGATGCTGGTGAGAAAAGTGAAGTCATTCCTGGCTTTCAGAACTATTTCTTGGGAAACATTGCTGATTCCAGAAATATGGTGAACACATAATCTGAAAACCCCCAGCTACAAATACCTTTTTAAGTGCTGGAAACATTTTAGCAAACATCCTTTTTCAATGCATGGCTGAGCTTGCAAGAAAGTATGGAATGTTTCCAGGGGTTCAGAATGGAGCTAAGGGGCTGAGTAGAAAGCCCACCAGCTTACCCCAGGCCAGGTGTGGAAGGCTGAGGGTGGGGCAACCTGAGAACCCCTAGTAAGTGAGGTAGGCACAGAGAAGTGAGAATTCTATCTTCAGCCACACCACAAAGGATTACAACCTCAGTGACAAAGCAGAATAAAGGACAATTCCCATCCCCCACCCCCTGGACAAGTAAGCTTCTCTGCCTAGAGCAGGACTTGGGATGGATCCCAAAGCCCCCTTGGAATTCACCCTAAAGAATTGCACCTTAAAGAAAAGCATGTAGGGAACAACTGTATTAAGAATAAAAAGTTTGAATTTGGGGTAAAAAACATTATTAGGATAAAAAAAAGTCACCAACTAATGAAGAAAGAAACAATCCTGAGATTGTAAACTCTAACCCCATCATCTTGAAGCAGGTTAGTACAGGAAATGAGGGTAGGTGGCTGGTCAGAACAGAGCCATAACCATCACAGCTGGGACTCAGCAAAGAACATGGCTGTGAGGCCCAGCCTGGAAACCCCGTGAGGGAGGGCAGCTGCTTGAAAACAAAGTCATAACTGTTACAGCTGAAAAATCTGCCAAGACCCTGGTTGTGAGGTCCCTTTTGAAACTCCCAGGCTCCAAACAGAAAGGCCTCCGTGGTTCCCTGAAAGCTAACAGGTGAAGATGGAAAGACAACCAATTAGGACAGCAAGTAATTGAGATCCCTCCTTAATACAGGGAAGGGGAAGAGGAAAGGTCTTAGAAAGGCTTATCCCAGGGTGCCACATTGCACCCTGTAGCACGTCCACATTCAAATCTCTAGTGTATACTCTTGCTTTTTCTCTTTTCTCAATAAACATTTTACTTGCTTGCCTATGCTATGGCATGTCCTTAAACTCCTTTATACAATGTAGGCAAGAACCTAGAAACCCAAAGCATTCCACAAACAACTTTGGAGAGCCAGCCAGGAGTACAGGAGGTAAGTAACACTCCCTGACACCTGTCAAAGCCTGGTGAGTCTCGGCTTTTAACCAGAGCCTGTCTGTGCCCTCTTTTATCTTATTAACAAGGCCCCTGAGACTCCCACCCTTGGCTGTGACCAGTGGTTTATCCCTTCCTCAGTTCCGTGAAGGCTCTGAGATTCCTGTTACCCCATTATCTCTGGGGCCTCCTAGGCTATTTGCCTGCAAGCTGCAGAACAATCTATCTCTGGCCACTTAATGTCTGGCTTAACTGCAAACCTCAGTCCCTGGCAGCAGCCATAAAGTGAGTTCTCTCCCACAGCTACTTCCTAAGACCTTTGCAAGAGTGGGCCAAAAGAAGTGTCCCTAGTCAGCCTCTTTTCTTGGGAGGAAGTCCAGATTGGTAGCTTCAGTCTGGGAACTGGACCCAGACGTCTTCCAGGACCTCTAAGGCCCGGGGGATGCCCAGCAAGCAGGAGTCCCAATTCCAAGAACACCAGGATGCTGGGGCAGTAAGCTATTTCCATTCAGTCAGGTCTAGGAGTGGGACATTACTGAGATTAACCAATGTGTTTATCTTCCTTTAGAATAATGGGCAGTTCCTCCAGCATTCCAGCAGACTCCCCATTGGGGTGTCTTTTCAGGAATTGGGACAATCTACCTACTGATGGTCTAAAATGGAAGAGGCTAGTCTTTTTCTGCCACACCATGTGGCCACAATACAAATTAGAGAACAGCCAAGAGTGGCCTCTGAATGGGATCCAGTTCGACCCCTTGCATAAGAGGGAAGAAGGGGACAGGCATATCTGAAGGCCAGAGACCATATACATGTCTCCTCAAAAGGATGAGCAAATGCACTACCAAGCAGGTCAAGTATAATAAGCTCAGGGAAATTACTCAGAGACAATACAAAAACCCAATCTTATTTCAAGGAAAGCTGGTAGAGGCAATAAAAAATACACTCTGGTAGCTCCTGACTCTATTGAAGGACAGATCCTACTAGGAACTCATTTCATTATCCAGTGTGTTTTGGATATCCGTAGGAGGCTGCAAAAACTTTCCCTGGGCCCCCGAACTTCCATGAAATCCCTTTTAGAAACGGCCTTCACAGTTTTCAACAATCAAGACTGCACCACTGAGGAGGAACAGGTAAGGAGACGCAGGCAAAGGGCCCAGGAACAGGCTCACCTTTTAGCTGCCTTTGTTAAAGGCACCCTGTCACCTCGGGGCCACCTGAACCCAGGCTCCAGGACAGCAGGAACCTATTTCAATTGTAGAGAGGTAAGCTCCTGGCTCCACATTGTTTCAAGGCCAGGACCCCCAGGGAAGAATGGAAGGGGTCTGAGTCCAGATATGGCTCCCTGAATGACACCACAAACCATCAACCAGAGGGAACCTTGGGTGACCCTTGACGTGGCAGGTAAGATTGTTAATTTCTTAATTAACATGGGAGCCACTTACTCTGTCAAGACCTGCCACTCCAGACCTTTCTGGTCCTGGTCATGCCTAATAAGGGGAGTGGTTGGGGAGTCAAGATATAGGCTATTTACCAAATGTCTCCCCTGTAGAATAGGAAACCTTCTCATAAGCCATCAATTAAGTAGTATCTCCTCAAGGAGGAAGCTGTTAAATATCTCCAACATATGATTAAAAAGTTCCTGGAGAATAGCCTCCTAGTTCCCTGCCAATCCCCTTGCAACACTCCAATCCTTCCAGCGAAAAAGCCCGCAGGACCTTATCCCTTGCGAGAAGACGCTGTTGGAGATACAGCCCTAGAGTAGCCCTGATTCGTATCTTGTCAGCCACAGGGCTTCCTTGGATCCCTCAACTCCATACCTAGCAGATGCCAGGGGGTTCCCCTGTAGCAATTGTTATCAGATTTTGTCTAGGTTCCTGACTTATGCTGCAGAGATGAATTTCAGAGCATGTCGGGTTAGTTAGGCCAGTAATTTATTAAGGTAGGGAGAAAATAACAGATCACAGGTCCCCGGTAGAGGGTAAGGGGCTGGAGAGTGATAAAGAGGGCTGATTTATAGACTACAATTTCCCATTATAGATTATAAATGCCCAGGTTTTTACTTGTGTATTGTTCCATGCAGGGGAGACATGGCGAGAGCAGGGCGCAGAAGCCAAGAAGGACGAGAGAGGGAGAGACTTTTGCGCCTGTTATTAAACCATTAATTATTCCATCCCTTTGCTAATGGCATGGGAGGAGTCCCAGCTGTTTGCTGTTGTGTTTGATTATTCCACCCATGAATCCCCTGGGTGGGCCCAATGATAATGTTCCTGGAGAATATCCAGGGCTTCTCCTGGCTTCTGGAGGAAATGTTGTTCTGGATAGGAGAAATCTCGTGAGGGTCTTCCAGCAGCAGTCCTGGGGGTGTTGATGTCCACGTGGACTTTTCACCAGGTTCCAGATCTGTCTATTGATTCCCTATATGAAGCCTGCTTCAGATCGATGCTGGAGGTTTTGCAGAAGGTTCCTGCCATGGGTGGACACTGGGTGCTTTGTGTGAAGGCTATTATAAAGTTGGTACTTCCCTTATGCTATGAAAAATTCTTTCTTCTCTTCCAATCTGTACTTACTTTTTAACTTTGCCAGTCTGCTCCTGCCTAGGAGCTCATAAATCAGATTTGGGATTTGCCTGTTACAAATTGGATAGCAGTGAAAAGTGACCTAAAAACGAATCTTTAAATTTCAATACTATCTTGCGATTGGATTTTATTTGTAAAAGAAACACAAGTGGAATTAGCTCAGCTGTTGGAGAAGCAGAAAAACTTAGCAACATCAATGTTATTAATAAAATAGTTTTAGTAGCTTAATTAATAAACAAAAGTGCCCAATTTGTTTTGACGTGAAAATTTACTGGAAACTGTAACTAAGAGTTAAGACAAAATAATTAAATAGATGCCTTTATAATTACTATTGTGATGGTAATTCTAAATTAAATTTACCTTTGTTTATGGTTACTTCAAGTCTAACCTCACCCTTGTATATGCTGCTATTTTGATGCTAATTCTAAAATGAGCTTGCCTTTGCTGTTTCAGGACTGGCCTCACCATTGTAGTGGTAACACTCTACTCTCCCTGTGTGAATCCATGGAAACTTCTGCTCCCCATGGCTCTGGGGAAGGCAAATGTATTTCCTGTTCTCCTAGCATTAATACCCCTGCTTTCTCTCACAACTATCCAGGTGTGGACAACAATTTACCTACTCAGCAATCCCACAAACTTTGAGGAGATAACTTCTCAATGGACTCCAAAGTACTGTAATGGCTGAGGACTGAGGAATGGGACCTCCCAAGGATCCTGAAAGCAGCAGGTCACGAGAGAAACCAGTTTTCCCCGAGACTTCAATGACCTCAGTGAGTCTATACTGGAATTGGTGTTGCTCATCCAAGGTCTGTTAATGTTGAAATGAGAAATAAGCAAAGCTCTGAAGTAAAGGAAAATTTTGTTGATTGTATTTTAAAGCATTGGAACAATTTGGTTATAAGCCAATAACTAAAAAGAATGAAATGCTTGTGCAAAACTGCATAATCACAATGAAGATTAGAATAATCAGAAATAGCCTTCAAAGAGATCTTTTGAATGTAATGTTATTTTACAGTTACACTTATTTTGTAGAAAATGAAACTTATAAGTAACATTAGCAAGTTGTGTGGTTTTGTGTCTAACTTTCTATTTGTGTCTATTTGTTCAGTGTATATTTTCATACCTTGGGATGATAGTATCAAATTAAATGAAAATTCTTAAAAAAGCTCTATTCAAACTGTTAAAAATAAGCACTTGTATTAGTCAGCCAAAGGAGTGCTGATGCAAAATACCAGAAATCGGTTAGTTTTTATAAAGGGTATTTATTTGGGATAGAAGCTTACAGTTACCAGGCCATAGAGCATTAAGTTACTTCCCTTACCAAATCTATGGCTACGTGTTGGAGCAAGATGGCTGCCAACATCTGCCAGGGTTCAGGCTTTCTGGGTTTCTCTTTTGCAGGGGCTTGCCTCTCTCCAGGTTCAGCTGCTTGTTCTCTCCACAAGGCCAGCTGTAGACTATCAGGCAAACGGCTCATCTCTTTTCCCGGAGCCTTCTCTCCTTCCTCACAACAAAGCTCCTCTGTGTGTTTACTTCTCCAGGCTCCAGTATTATGTCTCAGCATCAGAACTTCAACACCAAAACTCCAACTCAAAAACTGCAACTCTGTCTTTTATCTTTGATTCCCCACCCACCAAGGGGCGGGGCTCAAATGCCCTACTGACTTGGCCCAATCGAAGCCCTAATCATAATTTAATCACACTCAGAGGAACAGACCAGTTTACAAACATAATCCAATATCTATTTTTGGAATTCATAAATAATGCCAAACTGCTATAGTAATTACATATATGTAAATGAATATTTCTGGAGCCCAAATTAGAGAAGCTAAGCAGGATGGAAAGGTCATATAGAAATCTAAATATAGAAACTATTCGGAGAGGAAAAAGTTTTTTCTAAGCTCCTTGACCTTCTTTACCCCCTCAGGGCCTTCTCTTTGAGAAAGCTATTGGGGAAAGGATAGGTATGGTAAGATAGGGAAATGTGAGTTTAGCTTAAAATTTGTCTACTAGGCTGGGGATTAAAAATCATAATTTGTCCTTTAATTCCCCAAATTTAAACCTTTTAACAGCCTTAAAATGAGAGTAATTAATTATCCAATTGTCAAATTTCAGTACATAAAGAAAAAGTTCTTGAAAGCTATGGAAAGATTTTTCTAAATTATGATTATAACAAATTAAACAATTATAATATATTCAAGAACCTGGCAGTCAGTATGCTTTTAAGGTTATTCATTCTTTTAGAATATTATAAAGAAAAGAGTTTCTAGCCTCCTGTGAAGGAAGGAAAAATGAACATTTCTTGCATAAACTATAATTGTTCCAATTTTATTTGGCTTGTGTGTAAACTCCCTAGGGTTATAGGATACTAAGAAAATAAATTAGCATTGTATGTATTAAATATTTAAGATGATGAAAATTGTAAGTTCATGTTTAATGAAATTAAGATCTGTCCTAAAGTGAAATGACTAGTTTTCACCAAACAGAAAGGGATGTAAGGTGAGACTTAATAGGATAAAAGCAAATTTCATTTTTGCTAACTGTAATTTAATAAGCTTATTTAAAGGTAAACATATGTAGTCTATGTGGTTATGGTTGGTTATGGGAAGTTTGCAAAAGCATTTTCTAAACTGAAATATTTAAATGGCTAATTCCAGCAAGCCATTATTAAATAGAAACCTAAATTGATATTGATAATAAAAATTAACTTCATCACCTGCCAAAGCCCACCTCAATCTGCACATTAAGGTGGTGGTAGGGGGAAGACAATCTTGATTCCATTGGTAATCTTAGATTTTCATAAAATAATGGAGAAAGTAGGTTTTTCCTGTATTGCTAAAGTAAAATACCTGTTAATTAATGTAATCATGGTAAAGGTATAAAAGTAAAACGTGAAGTACTAAAAATAGGTAGGCTCATTTGATATGTTACACATTGTTTTGGAAGTATTTAGAAAGTATATAAAAATTAAAAGGGATAGACTTCGATATTGTCAAACTTTCTTGTACATTCAAACGAGACCCCCAGTACCCTGCATGGTTCTCTCCGTTTAAGTTGTTGGCTAGATCGGTCATTATGACCCCTAAAATGAAAAAGTCTCTACTACATCTCTGGTCATGCTCCTGAAGTAGATGGAAAATATGTTGCTGTTTTGGGCTATTGCAACAGCTGGTGATGGCTTGATGTTGCTAGATTTACAATGGACGTTGCCTCCAGATTGGTTCTGTTTCATAGTGCTGAAGGGTACTCTGCACCTGGCCAGTGAAACACTGGAGCTTCTCTCCAGGACCAATGGTGCTGCAGCATGCTGGCTGTGTGCAGGATATACCAAGTGGAGCAATAATAACCAGAGTAATGTGAGTAGAACTTAAACAAACACAATTGGCATTATGGCCTGCTCCCATGGAGAGACAACATGTATGGTATGACAAACCTGGAGTTTAGATTTATTAACTGCAGCTGAAAGAGTCATTTGTGCATTTATTAGTATTAAGTGCTATACCTATATACCTGATGAATATAATCTCTTCTGTTCTAGATCATATGCAGAGGGGAACTGAACATGTTAAAAGTCTTAGCAAACTTGGTTCATTTTCTAAGTAATCAAGAAACAGGCCTATAAAAGAAAAGAATGGCTCTCCTAAGTACTGTCTTTATTTTGTTTGCCATACGCTTGTCTTGTTGTTGCCTGTATTATCTTTGTGGTATGCCTAGGGCAGTGCCTCTCTTCATCCCTCTCCTAGTGGTCCTAGGCATAAACACTGCCATGGGAAGTGGGGGTTGACAGTTTATACCAAACCCAGTTGTTCTACTGCATTCTCTCCCTAGAGTTAACCAACAGCATAGAAGAAACTAGCTGTGCCTTAGACATCCTTAGAGAACAAATAGACTCCCTTGCTCCCATGGTGCTGCAAAGTTGCAGAGCCCTAAACATTGCTAACAGGGGCACAGGGAGGAACCTGCCTATTCCTCAAGGAGGGATGCTGTTTCTATGTAAATCACCCTGGAACAGTTCTAGACGGTATTCAAAACCTAAAAAATCAAGCCCAGCAACTTCAGGAGGCTGCAGCCTCTGGAGGTACCTGGGTTTCTTGCTCCAATGGTCCAGTATGTCATGGCTGGTTCCCCTTTTGGGGCCACTTACCACCATCTTCTTTATCTTTATAGTAGGCCCATGTCTCTTCAAAATTCTAACTAAGTTTATTTCTTCCAGAATCAATGCCTTCCAGAACAAGGTATTAGTCATGCAGGGATTTCATCCAGTTCCACCTATGGTGCCAGACCCACCTTCCCTCAACCTCAAAAGAATAGCTAGACAGTTTTCATACTGTGTCAGGCAGGAAGCAGCTACAGAAGAATGACCATTGCCCTTCAGCTTCCCCTTAAGAATAAGTGTGTAAACTCTGAGGGGGGAGTTGAGGCAGGTTAGTATAGGAAACAAGGGAAGGCAGCTGGTCAGAACAGAGCTGTAACCATCACAGCTGAGACCCAGCAAAGAACATGGCCATGAGACCCAGCCCAGAAACCCCCTGAGGGAGGGCAGCTGCTTGAAAACAAACCCATAACCATTACAGTTGAAACATCCACCAAGACCCTGGTCACGAGGTCCCATTTGAAACTCCCAGGCTCGAAAGAAGGCCTGGATAACTCCAAACAGAAAGACCTCCCCATTGGTTCCCTGAAAGCTAACAGGTGAATAAGGAAAGGCAACCAATCAGGACCACAATTAGGTGAGATCCTTCCTTAATATGGGAAATGGGGAAGAGGAAAGGCCTAAAAAAGGCCCACCCCAGTGCTCAAATTGTGTGTCTCACCCTGTAGCTCTCCCACACTCAAATCTCAAGTGTGTACTCTCACTTTCTCTCGTTTCTCAACAAACTCTTTTATTGCCTACACTAGAATGTGTCCTTAAATTCCTTTATGCAATGTAGCCAAGAACCTAGAAACCCAGAGTATTCTGGCAACAATCTCATATATTTAAAGTAAAAACCGACTGGCTTACAAGGAGATAATGTAAGCCCTACTAACTCTCAGTTCTCAAGATGGTAAGCTCTGTGAGGGCAGGAACATCATGAATCCTGTTTGCCCTTCATCCCAAAGGCCTAAAGCATCAGGTTCAGTTAGTATCGGCCGAATGAATTGATAAACAATGCAGGGAAACAATCGAGACTTTTGCCCTGGCCCTTCTGCAGCCCTTCCCATTGTTGGGAAGATGGCAGCACCAGCGCCCAGGCCCAGACAGGAGTTTCATGGAGAGCAGGTACCCAGCCCTGGGGTTTATGCTGTCCAAGCACCCAAAGGGTCACATTAATTCTAGGATTAAGTGGTTTAGCAGAATTTGGAATAATTCTTTCTTGCTGATGCCCCATGCTCCATTTGGGTCTCTATGAGCTCAAATCCCAGCCTTCTGGGGTGAGCGTAGCTTGGCATGAAGCAGACTCACAATGACTGAGAATGGAGAGTTTGTCTACACTGGATCCTGTTAACTGTAGTTTAGAGAATTCTGTGTCCCCAAGTTGGAGAATACACATTCTATTCCAATACCCATCACACATTTCATAAACTTGACTCATAACTAGCCCAGCAAACAAATCTCAACAAAGGCAAAGCATTGGTGTCACTCAGCCATGTTATTTAGGTAAAATCCCTTTAAATAGAAATTTACAACAAAATCCATTGCCACTATCTATGGAAAATTGCCGTTTTATACTTTCCCATTGGACATTTCTCTGTCTGGTCTCGCCAGGTAGGCTGGACCTGTCTGGACACTGGTGATACAGGAGCTAAGGGGGCATGCTTGTCTTGCTTTTGACTTTAAAGCAAACAACACTCGAAGCATGTTGTTAATTGCAGAATTTTTTACATAAACTTTTAAGATAATTTTTAGGTTAAGGAATTTCCCCTCTATTCTTATTTTCCTAAGAGTTTTCATAAGACAGTATTGAAATTTATCAAAGGTCTAGTTTTGACAAAGCTGAGAGGTGGGTGTGTGTGAGTACATTATTTTATCCTCATCCTTTTCCGAACATTTTAAATCTTCCAAAATTAAAAAAAAAAAAATGCTTTGCAGCAGCAAAACATGGGTCCAGATGTCCTTCTTAACAGCAGCTGCAGGGAGTGAGCACTAACTGAACATGATACTTTTAGACAACTTATATTGAATAAGAAATTTATTCATAAAAAAAGGAAGTGTGAGCTCAAACTTCTCAGACAGTATTTTATAATAACATGAATCATATTGTATAAACTCCTCTAAATTACTGTACATATAACTCTTGAGTATCAGTTTGGGGCCAACTTTATGCCCAATAAGTTTATATTTTTATATGTTTCACTTTATAATAAAGTGGGGCCTCATAAAATAATGTACACAATATATGTATTCTCTATGATATGGGTAATATTTAATCTATTTAAATGAGATGATAATACATTATTTTTAAATGTCAACTATACTTGTAGAATAGGAGTTCAGAGAACAGACTCTGAACTCAAATTGTCTGGGATACAATACCAGCTCGGTGACATCCTGGCTATGGACCCTTCGGCAGGGTTTCAGTTCCTAGGCAGCTCCAGCAAATAGCATGAAATGGGTTGGCTTAAACAATGGGAATTTATTAGTTTACAGTTTTAAGGCTGAGAAAATCTCCAAATCAAGGTATCGTCAAGGTCATGCTTTTTTTTCAAAGACCAGCTTCTGGCCATCCTTGATTCTCCTGCCATATAGCAAGGAACATGGTGGCATCTCCTGGTGTCTCCCTTCTCTTCAGGTTTCGTGGATTTCAGCTCCATGCTTCCATGGCTTTCTCCCTCTCTGTGCCTGAATTTCATTCTCTTCAGTAATAGGATTAAGACCTATCCTGATTGAGGTGGGTCACAGCTTAACCTAAGTATCCTCTTCCAAAGTTCCTACCTAAATGGGTTTATACCCATTAGATTTAAGCACATGTCTTTCTATCTCTGGGCCTCTATTTCTCTCATTTTAAAAAGAAGAATAGAGAAGTGGATGTGGCTCAAGGGTTTGAGCGCCCACTTCCCACGTGGGAATTCCCAGGTTTGGTCCCCAGTGCCTCCTAAAAACAAAAAATCACAAACAACAAGCAAACAAATGAAAAAACCAACTCAGGGCGGCCGATGTGGCTCAGTGGTTGAGTGCCCGCTTCCCACATACAAGGTCTAGGTTTCAATCTCTGGCCCTGGTACCAAAAGAATAATGATAGCACCTACATTTTAGTGCTTTTGTGAGGGTTATGAACCATCAAACTATGAAGGGTACCTGCACATAATTATCAGTTAATAAAAATTTGCCCAGATATCTTATGAACAGTTACTAAAAACCAGGTACTGTGCCAAATGCTTTACCCACATTGTCTCAATTAATCCCTTAATATTATGAGATAGACACCCTAATATTCCTATTTTACAGATGAATCGTTGAGGCTTAGAGAGATTAGAATTATTTTAAAGGTTTGTGGTTATTAAATCTTTGCCTTTATGAGTGCAGTTGCTCATATAGATGGCCAGTTTGATGCTAAGTCCTTGATTAGAAGTACAACCCCTGATTTTATCATTGTTCCCATGAGAAAATATTATCCACCCTGAAACGATTTTCTGATGAGGGAATTTTGGGGGATGTACTAAAGTAAAACATAAAACAAAATGAAATAAAATGCACTAAATGAAATGTACAAATCAATAAAATAAAATAAAATATATTAAAATAAAACATAAAATAAAATAAAAGGAATCGCAAAGTCAGCATTATACAGAGAAAAGAACTTTGAACTGGAAATCAAGAAATCCGAGTTCTACTCCAGTTTCTGTCTTAAGTGACATCAGGAAAATTACAGGGCTGAAGCACATAATAAATAGGTTCTACCTGTGTAAGCAGTGGCTTGAGAGTTAGACCTGAATCCTTGTTCTTGTTGCTTCATTTCTCTTAGATTTCTCACCTGTCATGCTAGTGGATTGAAGCAGTGGTCTCAGGGTTCCTTTCCTTCTCTAATACTCTATCACAAGTTATATGACTCAAAGATTTTAGAGACAATGAGATGTTACCACTGAAAAAGTAGTGATGGTTAAAGAATTTTAAAGATTAATTTGGGGGAATTTACTGCTTAAAGACAGTTGTTTGTTTTGTATTATGTAGGCATTGGGGAAAGATTCAATTTCTGAAGAAAGATAAAATACTGTTTCTTTTGCTGCAATGCTTGATATTCTTATTTTATGAAATTTTGCCTTCACCCTTCCCAATCTGGAAAAAAAAATAACAGATGGCATAAGCAAATCCAGCAGAAACTGATTATTCAATCAGATTAATCACGTTCCCTGGCTGAGTCCATGAACCTAACAGCATTCTGCTTTGTTATAACTTTAATCAGTTTGAACCCCCTTGGTTTTACAGTTTTTATGGCAGAAAAGTAACATTTAGAAAAAAGATTTGAAATCACTTTGAGTCCAAATGTGACACTTATAAAAAGAAGTCTATAAGGAAAGAAAATTTAGGAGTGATTAAACAACAAAGATTGGGAACTCAGAAATTTCTAATTTTGCCTTCACTTTGTATACCAACTTCATTTAAGGCTTAGGACAACTGTGCTTCATTTATCCCAACTGTAAAATGAGGATAATAATAGCTATTAATATACCTTAAAGGGGTGAGCAGGTGATTAATTAGTTCATGTGCTTAGTGTGCTTTGAAGTCTTGAGTGTTATTAAACTTCATTTAGCTGACTTTAATCACGTCATGAACTCAGGGTTCTTTTCACCAGCTGAGGAGTTGGGCCTTTTGCTTCGGATATTTCTAAGGGCAGAGCAGTTTTAATGCAAACTCCTTGTCAAAAGGGGTACATATTGGTATTTGCAATTAAAAAAATAAACACTTGAGCAATTGCCATATCTGCGTGGACAGAGGGCAGAATAATCTCTTCAGTGATAGCAGAGGTAAATATTAGTTCCTTTCCCCCTTTTGCTTGATTCCCTCTCACCCAGTCTCTTCTATCTCAGTATCTGTTAAGGTTTCACAGTCTGAAAAGCTTGAAACAGAAACCCAAGAACTGTGGTCAGCAATACCCTGACTGAGAAGCTGGCCAGGACTGAGTATGGGGTGGGGTGGCAGGGTCTGGGAGCAGATGGGGGCCTGTTGTTACCATAGACATGGTTTTTTGTTTGTTTGTTTGTTTTGTTATTTATTTATTTATTTAGACACGGTTTTAATGTTTAACAGGAGCCTGACTTTATTATCCATGTGTCAGTTGAAGAATGCCCTGAAACAAGATGGAGCTCTAAAAATAGCTTAACCATTTTAAAAGAACTTAAAGTTAGAGCTTGGAAGAGTCTGGGTTAGAGGAGGGGTTAGCCTTCCTGCTTCTGGCTGACTCGGGGTCAAGGGTATACCTGTGAGGGCCACCTGACTCCACCCCACTCCCGCCTCCACACCTGACCCAGGCTAAACCTCCTGCAGTTGTCAAGCAGGGTCCAGGTAAAGAAGTGCCAAAGCAGTAGGGCCCAGTGATGACTCCATGCAGCTTGTTCTTCCCACCGACCAATTGCCAGATTGAAACAAACAGTGCCTCTCTTACATCACGCAATGGATTCAGAAGTAATTCCAGATCCAAGAGCAAAATGTGGGAAAGCATGGAGAAGAAGTCAGAGTCCATGGATGGATTCCATCGCACAGATCAGGAAGATTTAGCTTAAAAGAGAACCAGTCAACCAGCTAGCTAGGACATTATTAGAGACAGAAATGCTTTCCCTCCCTCCCTCCCTCCCTCGCTGCCTACCTCCCTCTTTCCTTCCTCTTTCTGTGTTTCTTTTTTTGTTTTGAAATTTTACTGAATTTAAAAAAATTTTTTGAAAATTATATTCTTAAAAGCCTTGTGCCTTTCCTTAATTTTAACCATGTTTGTGGTTCGTGTTTGGGGGTTGCGTGACATGTATTGCTCATTTTCTTCGTGATTATATTTAATCAGCATTTTCTAAATCAAGATACAAGAGAAATACTTTCTATTTTTTAATTTAGTACACTGGCATGACTTTGATATGAGATAAGACGTATTTGATTGGTTCTGCATTCCCTGTTGGATAAATATTTCTGGTGTGTGTGTGTGTGTATATATACACATAATGGAAATAACGTAGGTAATAGAATTGTGATAACTTGCTGGACCTTTACCAGTGAATAGACCTGCCCAATGGTCCGTGAGTCCTTGTAATCTGATCGGCAGGTCTAATTTTCACATGGTAACCAGTGTCACTTCTCCCACAACTCTTGGCATTTTTGGAAGAGAGTGATAGAACAAATTCAGGCTAGGCTAGAACAGGCTAGCATAAATTATCTAAATAATAGAGGCTTTGGGGATGAAAATTCCTCAAACCACTTTATTAAGTACATTTTGAGGAGGAACAATTCACTACGATTGTAGGTACTTTTTAAAAAGTCTGTTAGAAAGAGACCTGTAAAGGATATTAACCTATATCTGACAGCATTAAGTAATATAAATCATGTTGAACACTTTTTACAGAAAAATTGGAACATAGTCATTGCTCTGGGAAATGACTTTAGGGAGTTTAACTCATTTTTCTTGCTGTCTTGCTGGGGGTTGAGTAAAACATCCTTTTTGTTTGCTTCAAGTCTTTGAACAACTCTTTCTAAAATTATTAACATATATTTTTCCTGCTCTTACTACATTTAGTGTTATTGAACCTAAATGTAGTTAGCACTGACTGGTCACCAACGTCTGTACACCAATGGGATTCGTCTACTTGGGATGTAATAAAAAACAAAATGACTAGCTCCTTATTATCAACAAGAACACAATATACCTCTTTTAATTGGAATTAGATACATGGTGGGTTATAAATAATATAATTGGGTTCTTACACTTTCTTCCAGGCTTTCTCCTGAAGGAATAGTAAACAACATGCAGCTTCAGAGGGCTTGTTGTCTCTCTCTGGCCTTCCTGTGCCCAGCACTAGATCACAGCTGAAATGATGTTTTATCTTTCCAGGCTATGCCACCGTGACCACTTCTGGTATCAACCTTCAATTCTTAGCAGCAAATCTCAGTTTTCCTATCTCTAATTGTTTGTTCGGACTTCAGTGAGTTCTTATTGTCTATATATTACCTGTGTTCTGTCCAGACCTAAAAGGAGTCTCTCTGCCTTCAAAACACTCTTCAAAAGACTATTGTTTGGCCTGCCCAGAAATTTGTTTCTATTTACACAGAACTGGAGCTTTCTGCTTTCTCTCTCCTTCTTACTACAGTCGGGACTTGTGGTTACTAATCAGATGCAGCCAAATTGCAAAAGGCTCCTCAACTCCACAGAATTTATCAAGCATGGAATGATTTCTGTGTCTCTCTACCAAACAGCTTCTGGTGTCAGCTGCCAGCAATTTTTCTCATTAATTATTGCATCTCAGAATGTGCTTAAGTGGTTTTCTCTGTTACAATGATGTTTTCTGTGCACTTTTATTCTTTTCACATTTCTTGTTAAAATCTGTGCTGACCACTTGAAGAAAAAGCCTCCCAAACAGTACACGAAGCCTGAAAGCAAATGTTTTTCTCTTTAGTGTTTTCCAATTGCTGCATTAGTTATCCATGCCTGTTTTAGATATGCTTATAATGTAATTTTCTATTTAGTTTTTGTCTTTTTGAAGAGGATTCTAATTATTTTCTGTTTGTAGAGTTATGAAGAATTTTAGCAAGATTGCGGGCTTCTTGAGAATAGCGCCCTTTTCTCACTTTTTTTTTTTGTAGTATATCCCACTCAGAATTTCACACGATACAGAGCGGAGGGAGTGAGCGTAGGTACACGAGGAAGTATGGCGCGTTGTGAGGGCGAGCAAGCTCAGTGGCAGCGTCAGTCCAGCAACATGGGCAAGTGTGGCATGGTTGAGTGGTAGCCTCGCCCACACCAGAGAAAAGCAAAGTCCCTATGGGAGCCTGAGAACAAGCTCAGAGCTTATCTACGCAGGCAGTCAATGTTGATCAAGGGTATGGCTTCCGATAACATTTTCACTTAATGACCTAATTTGCCACTCCCATGAACTTGAGCCTGGAGTAGGTTTAGCCATAATGAAGAAAATCTTGCAAGATTTTGCCTGAGGCTTATGACTCAGTGTCGGCCTAGCACAGGAGTTAACAATCTTTTTCTGCACAGTAAATTCTCCAGGCTTTGCAGGCATAACTGTCTCTTTGGGCTCTTTGGAGCCTGAAGCAGCCATTGACAGCACATAAATAAGTAAGTGTGTCTGGGTTTCAATAAAACTTTATTTACAAAACCAAATGGCACTGCAGGCTATATTGGGTCTGTGGGCTGTAGTTTCCATCCCCCAGTCTAAAGGGCCAAGGATACAGTTGGCTCTAAACTTTTGATGTGGGCTTTACACCACTGCTACATTCCAGCCTGTGAACTCCTGGGCCTAGAAGCTTCCCAGAGATGTAATGGAAGTTGACACTCACATCCCCCACGAGTGGAGCAGACCCAACCTCTGCTCTGCCTTGCTCTACCTCTTCCCCTCCACACTGGATCCATTTCTCCATTTCTTCTCTCTTTCCTTAGAAGTTTCCAGAGCATGAGTGGTATCATCTTGCTAGGACATGGTGTCCAACCTACATTCTGAGTCTTTGCAGCTAACCTATAGACCTGAACTAGTAACTGAAATATTTCCCCATTTGTTTCTAAGCCTAGCTTTTACTTCATAAACTTCTGGAATGTGAAGAATGCTCTTTATAAGCCAAGTCTCCAGGTCTCCTGATTATAAAAGAGCAGGAGAAATTTAGGATCATCACATCCATTGAGCTTACCCAAGATAACATGAATACATCTAAATCTCGAACAAATAAGCAAATAGAGTAAAATTATCTGAATTAGAGATGAATAGGAAAGATAAGTAGTTACTAAACCATTTTAAAGTTCAACTCCAAATGGTTATCTGAATAGATGTTGTTTGTTTTGGTAGGTAATGTATTTGAAATTTAACATCATATTCATATCACCTTTACTGTATCAAATGCTCAAGATGTGAGGAGACCAGGAAGCAGTGAAAACATGCATACTGACTTTTTCATGTGTCCTGCCTAAATTGCTTTTTCTTGCTTCTGTGTTAACAGAAATACAATAGGAAAACCATCTACCATTACATAACAATCTTGAGAAAATTACAAAAGAAGAAACATTCTGAAAATACTTTGGGAACAAAAGAATAGGTTTAAGCAATGAAAATTCAAATCCCTCATTTGTGAGTTATTGTCAAAACAAATTCAGTGCTTGCCTTGCTCAGAGTTTGTTTCATTTTAAAGGGGGGAAACCCTGCTCAAGCTTGCTAGATGGAAGCGTTCACTGGAAAAAGGCAGGGGTCCATCCTGGAATGAGGGGCAGGAATGGGGACTGGACACGGGGCCTGGAAAGCTGTGGGGCTCTCTTCTTTCCTTCTTCCTTCATGCCACAAGGTCTCATAGCTCTCTTTTGGTCTGGGAACTTCTATATTTTTCAGATTTTCCTTTCAAACCAGCCTTCACTGCTCTCTTATTGGTATGCTTGGTTCCAAATGGTCATTCTGCAGAAAATCATCTCACTCCTGGAATCCCAGCACCTCAAAAAGTATCAAACACATAAAGGGCCTTTAACAAATATGTATTGACTGACTCATTAGCTCAGTTTAATATGTTCCATATCCTCAGCTAACTAGACATTCCTTGCCCCGAATTCACATTCCTGGGAGGGAGAAATGAATTGGCCCATCTTGAACTGAGGGTTTACTGCTTGTCCAGTCAGTGGCTAGGCTATAGTTCCCAAGAGTGTAGGAATTATACCTGATATTAGTGGGGCACCCCAAAAAATACCTACTCTACATTTTCCATTGAATTGAAAAGCCTGGTTAGTGAAATCAATGAGCTATCAACTTGACAAGTGACTTTAGTTATGTCAGAGGCCAATGACTTAGCAGATTCTAAGTTATATTCACCATATAGAAGGGGTCCTTGGGCTATGTTTTATGTATCTTGGCAAAAGGGAAAGCATGGACATCACTGGAATATGCTCTTTCTATGTACAACCTGGAATGATGTTTATGTCATTGATTCACATAGGCCACATTTGAGGGATAGGGGCACATCAGTTGATTAGAAAAACTTGCTTTTTAGTAACATGTAAATTTAAATATTTCCATATATCTTGTTCCCTCCTAGAAAGCTACACTAGAAAGAAATGCTTTGGCTCTAACTGCACAGCCATATGCCAGTGTGACCAGCTGTCCTGGATTGCTGGGACTGTGTCCATTTTAGCAACTTAAAGTCCTGGGAAATCCCTCCATCTCTGACAGTTGTCCCAACCCCTGTGGGTAGCCAGCCCTCTGCTCATTCCAAGTTGGAAGGGCATCTCCCAAATCCGATTCTGGAACAACTCAGAAGCCGCTTTGGAGCTAGACAGGTCAGTGAGTTGCTTTGCTGCATGTCTCCTCAGCTTGTCCTAGTACCTTCTCCAATTCTTAGTGGTTGCTCCTTCCTAGGGCTTAGATTCTGAGAACCATGTCTGAAGTTTGAGAATCGGCAATATGCATCCAGTTCCCTTTGTCTACCTGTCAGAGTCTGGCTCCTGGTGATTGCCTCTGCACCTGTTTCACAACTCAGGAGGTTGTCCTTGGATGGCCTACAGGGAGAAGGACAGCACCTAGAAAGGATGTGGAATCTTGTATACAAACACCACTGACGTCATAAGACTGTAAGATCCATGGGAGCCTGATACAACCATAGTGGTTAGTTATTTGCTCTCTCCTGTGGTAAGTATGTGTCTTGAAAGCAAAGAATTTGGATGCTTTTGTTTGTTTTGTAAATGGCTGCCTTCTCAGGACTTAGAAGAGCTAGTAGTAGTACATTGTAGCCCCTTAATAAATATTTATTGAGTAGTGACTGAACAAATGAATGAACTGGAGGTAGCAAGACCAGTTAGAAGGATAATGTAATAGTTGAAGAAAGAGATAATAAAGATCTGAACTTGGTGGCTAGGAGAGGGATTAAAAAGATACTCTTGTTCTCTGCTTGGACTATGCACATTCACATATTTTCTTTGCTTGGAATGTTAACATTGATGGATATTTATTATTAGCCTAGCTTTAGGAGGAGGAGACAGGCAAGGGAAGTAATGAACCTAAGACCAAACCACTGATATTTTTTAAATGCTCCCCTGATGCTATTATGCAGCCAGAGCTGAGAATTACTTAGTGAGTTCTTCAGCTTCTCTGTTCTCCTGAAATCTTGGGATTTATATTCTTTCTAGGCCTGAAGATGCCTTTGTGATTACATGGTATTGCTAGGATCTTACCCACTGGCTTGTAAGTCTCTTGAGGGCAGGAACCGAGTGCTATTCAACATAATATCCCAAATACTCTACATACAGAAAATTCCTAATTGAATAAATTTTGATTCAGGTAGAATCCATAGGATTTTTCAACTAATTATTTAGGGAAGTAGTCTATGATATTGGAAAGAGTTTGAATTTATTCCCAGGCTTGAAGCTGGATTGAGTAATTGAAAAAATGGTGACAACATTAAATAAACAAGGAAGTACAGAAGAGGAACTGTTTTGAGAGGAAGCTGATTAAATCAGTTTGGCAACATTGAATTTGAGGTTGGGTAACAAACTAAAGAAGTTCAGCAAGAGTGCACTATGTGTATATAGGGCTCAGGAGAGGGGCTAAATCTTGGGCTATGAGTTTGGGTACCAGCCAATTTAGAAACAGCAAGTATAGCGGCGAGAAGATGGAGGGAGCCGGTGTAGGACATTTGGGGGAGGGGATGGGCCCTCACGGACAGGGATTTAAAGACTAGAAAGAGGAAGAGACTGTAACAAAGAATTTTACAGATAAGAATTTGAGAGATAGGAAGATAATTAGAACTGTCCAATATCACTAACGATGCAGGAATGGAAAGTTCCACACCAAACCCCGGAGAGTGGGAATGGAGATTGCGACATGAATGACGTGGCCACTCACTGGGTCTTCAGGAGGCCATGGGACATGCATCCTGAGATGGGTTTCCATGAAGTGGGGGAAAAGGGGGCCAGACTGCAAGAATGACAGGGCTGATGCAGAAAAAAGATGCACAGGCAGGAAAGATGAGCTTCTTTTATTTTTCATTTTAAAAATTAATGAAATATGTCATTCATGCATGAACGTACATAAACAATAAGTATAATGAAAGTGTGAACTTACAAAACAAATATGCATATCATGGTACAGGGCTCCCATATATCAACCCACCACAAATACCTTGCATTGTTGTGAACCATTTCTTACAAACTATGCAAGAGCATCATCAAAATACTACTAGTCACTATAGCCCATATCTTACATTTGGTGTATTCCCCCCCAACCCACCTGATTATTAACACCCTGTATTAGTATTACACATTTGTTATAATTCATGAGAGAATGTTCTCATATTTGTTTTGTTAACCACAGCCCATCTTCCACCACAGCGTTCCCTGTGTTACACAGTCCCATGCCTTGTATAATCCATTCAAAGTGTACATTCAGTGGCTCTCATTTTCATCACAAAGTTGTGCTGTCATCACCTCAGTCAATTTTAGAACGTGTTCATTACTCCAAAAGGAAAACAGTTCCACACTGCCTTATATCCCCTATTGTTGTCCCTTAGAATTGATACAATATCTTCTTTGCCATTGCTGCAAAAATATTACATTTAAGTAGTAAGTCTGGCCAGGAAATTGCTATCCCCAGCTCTTTTTCTCCACCCCACTCTCCTCCAAGGCCCATCCCGCTGGTTGTACCTTGCTTGGGTTGCCACGTGGTGATGTGGATTTAATTTAAGGAGGGTAATTGGCTCTCCCAGGCATCCTAGTAATTGGGAGCTGGGGCCATATCTGCAGGGTTCCTAATGCTTGGAGAAATGGTGTCACAACCCTATTGCCACACCACCCAGGTGAGCCCTGAGCCTTCCCATGCCAAGAGACAGGCAACACCATCCTCATGGAAACAGGTATAGGGTGCCCTCCGGAACAAAGTTTGCTTTTAAACCAGGACACTGCTGAGTTACCGCCGAGGTTTCTCTTCCCATTCATGTGGATTCTGTGAATAAAATCTTATTTTAGCCTGTCTCATGCCTTCTCTCCCAGGCTACAGTGACTGCAACTGAAAACTCTGATTAGTGACGTGCATTTGCTAATTTTCAGATATTTGCTCCCCCACTAAAAAACACAAACAGTTGCTGGGTGCCCCCTGTGTGTCCAGCTAAAGCCGGCTTGAGCGTGCCCACCTTGTTTGCACAAGTTATTTCCGTCACCTGAAACGTTGCCCCCTCGTCTCCATGAGCTTCCCTAATACAAGGTGCAGCTCAAACATTGCTTTTTCATGCCTGGGAGAGTTCTCAGCCTCCTTTCAGCCCCTGCAATGCAGCTCATTGGTGTGGCTCCGTAACCTTTCCCGGGTGCTGTGCATTTGCTCGTACTATGCTGCCTTAGCTTCCTTGCTGATTGGAGGTTACCCAAAGGCAGGTAGTAGACCTTGGACCTTTCCAAATGCCCCACCATGTTCAGCACCCCATTGTGCAATCAGTGGCTCTGAACATGCACATGAAACCTGAAGCCAATGCTGTTTGGTTTGGGATTCTTGTCTTTATTAGAGGATGAAATGCACATGCCACAGGCATGCCCCATGTCAGTGCCTGCAAAAGCCCTGTGCATAGACTTCCAGTTCAGCAGAGATAAAGACCACTTGGATGGAGAGAAGGAGTAGAAACTGTTTTCTTTGGTTCCTGGTAAGTTTTTTTGTTTGTTTCCAGTTCCAGTACTTTCCTTTCTCACTTGATACTCTCAAGATCCTGGGAATAGAAGAGGCTGCCTCTTGACCCTCCTGGGCATGGTGCTGTTTGGAGAGTTTGTTTTCACATGGGAAGTTTCCCACCGCACAGGGAATCCATGGCTCAACTGCGGGGTTCTCAGGCCATGGGGTTTTCCTGTTACCCTGGGGAGTCCTGGTTGAGCCTTCTCACCCCTCAGCTGCACCCATGCAACTTCAAGGACCTGAGGGGCCAATGCAGGTGTGGGGGTGGGGAGAGCATGGAGCCTGACTTCATCTGGTTGTGGCGGGCGTGGTGCAGCCTAGGTGAGGGCGAGTGTGTGCTGGAGTGGCACACAGAGAAGCTGTGCTCTTTGGAAACCCCAGCAGACGGCAATAAAACAACACGAAGACAAGTCCGGCAAACACCTGCCAGCTCCAGCTTATCGTGCAGAAAGAAGATTTATAAGCAAAGCACTGGAAGGCACAGCCATCCCACATCAGAGAAATGTAAACAGAGCGGCTAAGTAAAAGCCAGCCTTGGGCCCTGTTGGGCTGGAAGCTGGGGGATCTGTAGCCCCCTTTAGAGAGATGTGAGATGAATTTGTGTGAAATTTCAGGGCATTTCAGAGCCTGTCCAGATTGGAATGGGGTTTGGAGACTAATTGCAGTGACTGAAAGGTAAGTGGAGGTCAGTGCCCTCCACTGACGATGTCCATGTTCATGTGGCTGAGCCAATGAATTATAAATGATTTAACTTCTGAAACATGTGGAGGGAAGATGCAGGAAAACTACATGCCGTTGACACATTTGCAAGGGGATGCTGCTGTTCATAGCATTTATCTCTGTTTTAATTATTATAGATGGAAGCCACTGATAGTACATCAAAGTCAGGATTGAAACTCTCGCTGTGATGAAAGACTTTGCTGATAAATTATCTGGAGAAAGCATGTGATTTTGCTTTTCCAGGGAATTTGATCCTTTTTTGATGGGTCAGTATTACTCACCAAGAATAGTAACCAAATAAAGAGAAAGAAGTTCTGTCTTTACAATCAGGACAAAGCATTTAAAAAAATATCCTGAAGACTATGAAATAAATCTTTGGAAATTAACAAATTTTCATTCATCTTTGAAGAGACTCTGTGCATAAGCCAGGCAGAAGATAATCTTTTATAATAATCTTTTATCTGACGGAGAGCAAAGGCAGAGGAATGAGAGGTGAGTGTGTGCGGGGGGGTGGGTAGGTCATGACTTGTCAGTCCCTTAGAGAGATCAGGAGAGAGTCACTACTTACCTGGGTTTCTGTTTGTTCTGGTTCCAACTACAGCCCAGGTATATCTTCAAAATAAATCCACTTTTCTTCATGGTAACTCAGGTGGGTTTCTGTTTCTTACATCTAGGACAACAAACAAAGCTACAAACCATATCTATCCAAACAGTAACACAGGACCACAAACAGCCTCAGCTTAACATGTAGATTGGGAGTTTGAGAAGACTTTTATTAATGAAAAAGAAAAAAAAAAATCTCCCATAAGAATAAACCTGCATTTAGAAAGAACAGGTGTGATGGGTGGCTCGCTGGGCCTTTCCAGTACCTGTTAGAGTATGTTCCAGAACTTTATGTATACAAATCATCACTCAAATTTTAAGAAAAGAGTTCCAGAAATTTTATACATTCCAAAAAAAAAAAAAAAAAAAAAAAAAGACCTATCTTTTTTTTTTCACTGTCAGCTTGAGTTATCTTTCTAAGAATGTTCTCTTCAGAGAAGGTTTTATCAGTGAGCCAACCCCTGTTTACATTGGTTTTACCTTCTATTATTTTTTTCACTGCTCTGTCAGCTTTCAGCATTTGTTGAACTCTGACCAAAGAAGGATGTCTGCTCATTGACACACTGATGCGCACCTCCACATGGACCACACACGCACTCATTCACACACATGCAGTACATTCTCACACGCACTCTCACATATTCACACACACAGCACACTCACTCATTTGCACATACACTCACTTTCACACATGCATGAAACTCACAGCACACTTTCATATGCACCCATAGACCCACTCACATACTTTTGCACACACTCGCACACTCACACATTCACTCACATGCATGTGTGCACAGCACACTCATACACTCAAGCCCACTCATACACTGAAGCACTCACACACACACAGCACTCTCACACACACCCATACACATATGTAGACTCAGAGAACACTCAAGCACACACACTTTCAAACACCTACACACACGCACACACACACGTGCACACACTCTCCTATATGTACTTGCTCAAACTCGCTTGCACACACCATCATACACACACTCACCAGACTCACTCATCTACTCACGATGTGTACTGTAGATTTCTCTCCAGAGCTGACTGCTTAGTAAACGCTCCATTCTACAGAAACTCATGCTTGTCAGTTCTTACTGATATAAATAAAGCCTCCGACCACCATGTGCTGTTTGGCGTTTTGGCTTTGAGGAGAAAGGTGCTTCATGCCTGGTGCTGCCCCACTCCCCTGCAGTCCTTGGGAGAAGAACGGTGAGGCTCAGCTCTCTGAGGCAGTGCTTCCCTTGAGGGGCTGCATGTGCAGGAATAGGAACCTGGGAGTCTGTGGCCCCTATTCTAGGCCTCCAGTCAACTCTAAACAGTACCTTGGTGTAGTCCGAGAAATTATGGGAAAATTGCACCTTTCAATTATGAGCAAGAGGGGCCATCTCTGAGGTTCTAACTAATGTCTTTCTAACCTCTTTTTTTATTTTCTGGCACTTGAAAATGTCAAAGGATTCTTCTACCCACACCTTATGTGGCAGTTTGATGTAATTATGAATTCCAAAAATATAATTGAATCATGCTTGTAAACTGATCTGTTAATCTGGGCATGATTAGGTTAGGATTAGGGCGTTGAGCCCCCCCCTTGGTGGGTGGGGAATCGAATATAAAAGGCAAGGCAAAGGACAGTTGAAGCAGTGTTTTGAGAAGCACTTTTGATGTTGGAAATCACTTCCCCTTTTAAGGCATTCAACTGATTGGATAAAAGTGTCACCCATTGCTGATGACAATCTCCCTAATTGATGCAGATGTAATCAGCCATTCACACAGTAAACTCACTGGTGATTGAAGTCCATAAATGTTCTTGTATTACAATTAGCTCAATGCTTGCTTGACCAAACATCTGGACACAATTACCTGGCCGAGTTGACACATTAGCCTAACCATCATACATGACTTTCTCATTCTTTGTCTGAACCTCATTCTCTTATAAAGGACTCTAGTTAAGAGGATTAAGACCCACCCTAAATGAGCTGGGTCATATCTTACCTTATTTTCAGATCCTACTCACCAAAAGATCCTACTTAAAATGGGTTCCCACAGGAATGGATTAACTTTAAGAGCATACTTTTCTGAGGTCTATACAGCTTCAAACCATCACAGAGAGCAAAGCATACTGGTGGCACTTCCCTCCAACTCTGTGGAGTCACTGGCATCACCTGCTGTACCAGCAAGGCAGAAAACTCACTGAATGGTGATGTCTGAAGACTGGCAAAGAAGGCAAGTGAGGATTCTTCACCTTTGTTCCCTCCTAGTCTCTAGCAAGGCTTTTTTTCCCACACACTTATGATAAGCTGTGAGAAAGTTGCTCATCTGAAACTTACATTTCCCAGATTTTGCTCTTTCTTTTTTTTTTTTTTTTTAACTTTATTTTGTACATTTAATAATTGAAAACATAAACAATAAAAAACTAAAAAGTAAACACAGATGAATAAATATATACATTTCTCAATTAAATGTAATGGATACATGTAAATTTTTTTGTTGTTTTGTTTTTTGTTTGTTTTTTTGTTTTTGTGTGTGTGTGAATCAAACAATATATTACACAATATATTTGGTTCATAGTAATGCATTCATACGGTATTTGTCCTTTTGTGTCTGGCTTGCTTCACTCAACATAATGTCCTCCAGATTCATCCATGTTGCCATATGCTTTATGACTTCATTTCTTCTTACAGCTGCATAATATTCCATCGTGTGAATAGACCACAGTTTGTTTATCCATTCATCTGTTGATGGACACCTGGGTTGTTTCCAACTTTTGGCAATGATGAATAATGTGGCTATGAACATTGGTGTGCAGATGTCTGTTCGTGTCACTGCTCTCAGTTCTTCTGGGTATATACCCAGTAGTGGTATTGCAGGGTCACATGGCAAGTCTATATTCAACTTCTTTAGGAACTGCCAAACAGTCCTCCATAGTGGTTGTACCATCCTGCATTCCCACCAACAGTGAAGAAGTGTTCCTATCTCTCCAAATCCTCTCCAACACTTGTAGTTCTCTGTCTTTTTAATAGTGGCCATTCTGATAGGTGTGAAATGATATCTCATGGTAGTTTTGATTTGCATTTCCCTAATCATGAGTGATGTTGAGCATTTCTTCATGTGTTTTTTTGCCATTTGTATTTCTTCTTCGGAGAAATGTCTATTCAAGTCTTTGGCCCATTTTTTAATTGGGTCATTTGTCTTTTTATTGTTGAGCTGTAACATCTCTTTATATATCCTGGATATTAAACCCTTATCAGATATGTGATTTCCAAATATTTTTTCCCATTGAGTCGGCTGCCTTTTCACCCTTCTGACAAAGTCCTGTGAGGTGCAAAAGTGTTTAATTTTGAGGAGGTCCCATTTATCTACTTTTTCTTTTGTTGCACGTGCTTTGGGTGTGAAGTCCAAGAAACCACCACCTACTACAAGGTCTTGAAGATGTTTCCCTACATTTTCTTCTAGTAGTTTTATGGTCCTGACTTTTATATTTAGATGTTTGATCCATTTTGAGTCGATTCTTGTATAGGGGGTGAGATAGGGGTCCTCTTTTATTCTTTTGGTTATAGATATCCAGTTCTCCCAACACCATTTGTTGAAGAGACTGTTTTTTCCCATCAGCGTGGGCTTGGTAGGTTTGTCAAAAACCAGTTGACTGTATAGGTGAGGGTTTATTTCTGGATTCTCAATTCTATTCCACTGATCGATATGTCTATCTTTATGCCAGTACCATGCTGTTTTGACCACTGTAGCTTTGTAATATGTTTCAAGGTTAGGCAGTGAAATTCCTCCCACATTGCTCTTCTTTTTTAGAATACTTTTGGCTATTCGGGTGCACTTACCCTTCCAGATGAATTTGGTAATTGCCTTCTCTAATTCTGTAAAGTAAGCTGTTGGGATTTTGATTGGTATTGCATTGAATCTATAAATCAGTTTAGGCAAGATTGACATCTTCACGGTATTTATTCTTCCAATCCATGAACACGGAATGTCTTTCCATTTGTTTAGGTCTTTTTAAATTTCTTTTAGCATTCTTTTGTAGTTTTCTGCATGTAGGTCCTGTACTTCCTTGGTTAAATTAACTCCTAGGTATTTGAGTCTTTTTGTTGCTATTGAAAAAGGAATTTTCTTCTTGATTTCCTCCTCAGATTGTTCAGTACTAGTGTACAAAAACATTACTGATTTTTGCATGTTGATCTTATATCCTGCCACTTTGCTGAACTCATTTATTAGTTCAAGTAGCTTTGTTGTGGATACTTCAGGATTTTCTAAATACAGGATCATGTCATCCGCAAACAGTGAGAGTTTTATTTCCTCTTTTCCTATTTGGATGCCTTTAATTTTTTTGTCTTGTCTAATTGCCCTAGCTAGAACTTCTAGTACAATGTTGAATAACAATGGTGACAGTGGGCATCCTTGTCTTGTTCCTGATCTTAGGGGGAAAGCTTTCAACCTTTCCCCATTGAGTATGATGTTGGCTGTGGGTTTTTCATATATGCCTTTTATCATATTGAGGAATTTTCCTTTTATTCCTATCTTTTGAAGTATTTTTATCAAAAAAGGATGTTGGATTTTGTCGAATGCCTTTTCTGCATCTATTGAGATGATCATGTGTTTTTTTTCCTTCAACTTGTTAATGTGGTGTATTACATTGATTGATTTTCTTATGTTGAACCAGCCTTGCATACCAGGAATAAATCCCACTTGGTCGTGATGTATAAGTCTTTTGATATGCTGTTGGATTCGATTTGCAAGTATTTTGTTGAGAATTTTTGCATCTATGTTCATGAGAGAGATTGGTCTGTAATTTTCTTTTCTTGTGAAATCTTTATCTGGCTTTGGTATTAGGGTGATGTTCGCTTCATAAAATGTGTTGGGTAATTTTCCCTCCTCTTCAATTTTTTGGAAGAGTTTAAACAGGATTGGTGTTAATTCTTTTAGAAATGCTTGGTAGAACTCACCTGTGAAGCCATCTGGTCCTGGACTTTTCTTTGCTGGGAGATTTTTGATGACGGATTCAATCTCCTTAATTGTGATTGGTTTGTTAAGTTCTTGTATTTCTTGTTGTGTCAGTGTACTTTGGTTATGAGTTTCTAGAAATTTGTCCATTTCATCCAGGTTGTCTAGTTTGTTGGCATATAGTTTCTCGTAATATCCTCTTATGATTCTTTTTATTTCTGTGAGGTCACTTGTAATTTCCCCCCTTTCATTTCTGTTTGTATTTATTTGCATCTTCTCTCTTTTTTTCTTTGTTAGTCTAGCGAGGGGTTTGTCAATTTTATTGATCTTCTCAAAGAACCAGCTTTTGGTTTTGTTGATTTTCTCTATTGCTTTTTTGTTCTCATTTTCATTTATTTCCGCTCTAATCTTTATTATTTCTTTCCTTCTTTTTGCTTTGGGATTGGTTTGCTGTTCTTTCTCTAGTTTCTCAAGTTGTTCAGTTAAATCTTTGAGTTTAGCTCTTTCTTGTTTCTTAATATAGGCATTTAGGGCTATAAATTTCCCTCTCAGGACTGCCTTTGCTGTATCCCATAAGTTTTGATATGTTGTGTTCTCATTTTCATTTGTCTCAATATATTTACTGATTTCACTTGCAATTTCTTCTTTGACCCACTGAATATTTAGGAGTGTGTTGTTCAGTTTCCACACACTTGCAAATTTCCTTTTTTCCTGTCTGTTATTGATTTCTAGTTTCATTCTATTATGATCTGAGAAGGTGCTTTGTATAATTTCAATCTTTTTATATTTATTGAGAGCTGTATTGTGACCTAACATGTGGTCTATCCTGGAGAAAGATCCATGGGCACTTGAGAAGAATGTATAATCCGCTGAGTTTGGATTCATTGTTCTGTATATGTCTGTTAGGTCTAACTTGTTTATCATATTGTTCAAGTTCTCTGTTTCCTTGTTGATCTTAAGTCTAGTTGTTCTATCTAATGATGTGAGAGGGGTGTTGAAGTCCCTGATGATTATTGTAGAAATGTCTATTTCTCCCTTCAGTTTTGCCAGAGTTTGTCTCATATATTTTGGGGCACCCTGGTTAGGTGCGTAGATATTTATGACTGTTATATCTTCCTGGAGGATCGTCCCTTTTATTAATATATAATGGTCTTCCGCATCTCTTATCACTTTTTTGCATTTGAAGTCTGTTTTGTCTGATATTAGTATAGCTACCCCTGCTCTTTTCTGTTTACTATTCGCGTGGAGTATCTTTTTCCAACCTTTTACTTTCAGCCGGCTTGTATCCTTGTGTCTGAGATGAGTTTCTTGTAAGCAGCATATGGATGGATCATGTTTTTTTATCCATTCTGTCAGCCTGTATCTTTTGATTGGGGAATTTAATCTATTCACATTCAATGATATTACTGAAAATGCACTATTTATTTCCTCCATTTTATTTTTTGGTTTTCATATGTCATCTTATTTTTGTCTTTCTTTTTACTCTTTTGGTTATCCTTTCTGCTTTTCTTTCTTCTAAACTCTCCTCCAAGCCTCTCTCTCCTGTCTTTTTCTTTCAGGTTCTAAGGCTTCCTTTAATATTTCCTGCAAAGTTGGATTCTTTTTTGCAAACTCTCTTAGTTTCTGTTTGTTTGTGAATACTTTATATTCACCTTCATATTTGAAGGACAGTTTTGCTGGGTAAAGAATTCTCGGCTGGCAGTTTTTCTCTTTCAGTTTCCTAATTGTATCATACCACTGTCTTCTCGCCTCCATGGTTTCTGAAGAGAAATCTGCACAAAGTCTTACTGGACGTCCTTTGTACGTGATCGTTTGCTTCTCTCTTGCTGCTCTGAGCATTTTCTCTTTATCTTTTACATTTGACATTCTGAATAATATGTGTCTTGGCATAGGTCTATTTGGATTTATTCTTATTGGGGTACGGTGTGCTTCTTGGACATGAAAGTTCATTTCTTTCGTGAGAGTTGGGAAATTTTCAGCTATTATTTCCTCAAATACTCTTTCTGCCCCTTTTCCTTTCTCTTCTCCTTCTGGAACTCCAATGACACATATGTTCTTGCGTTTTGTGTTGTCATTCAACTCTCTGAGCCCCTGCTCAATTTTTTCCATTCTTTTCTCTCTCTGTTCTTTTCTCTCTTCAATTTTAGCTGCTCTGTCTTCAGTATCACTTATTCTTTCTTCTATCATTTCGAGTCTGCTGTTGTATGCTTCAAATGTATTTTTTACTTCACCTATTGTATCTTTCATTCCTATGAACTCCATTACTTTTCTGTTCATGATTTCAAATTCTTCTTTACGTTCGTGCAATGACTTCTTGATGTCATTGATCTCTTTAACTATATTCTCTTTCATCTCATTAATTTGATTTTGGAAATGTGTGCTCATCTCACTGATTAGTTCTCTCAAATTCTGCATCTCTTCTGGGACTTTGCTGTATTCCTTTTCTTGGGCCATGTCTTCTATTTTCTTAGTATGGCCCGTAATTTTTTGTTGGTGCTTAGGCATCTGGTTAGTTTGTATTTTACTTAGATGCTCTAACTCTTTCTCTTTTATGGGGTTTTAGTGGCAGGCAGCTGTGAGTTACCACCGCTCTTTGATTTTTGGCTCAACCTTGATTGTTAGGATTGTTCTGCTGGTTGCTCAAAACTGGGCACTGGACCCAGTAATTGGTTGTAGAGTCGTTTCCTAGGGCCTTGGGCAGGGAGGCTATAGAGGCCAGGAAAAGACTCTCTTACTTATTAATTTTCTTATGTGTACTTCCTTGGTCTGCCAGGAGGTGGTGCTTGTTGGCTGCTCTCAATTCAATGCCTGGTAGGAGCGTATTTGTTGTGACAAAGACCAGATCAATGTGATAGAGCTTCCTGTCTGGGGGCTAGGAGCCCTGTGATTCAAACTTTCTGAGACAGTTCTCCAGACTTCTCTCGTAGCACCCCCCTTTTTCCAGCTAGGAAATATTTCCACTCCCTTCTGAATCCTCAACAATCAGTCCCTGTTAGTAGAGGATGAGATTGGGAGGTTTGTATATCTTAAGCCCCTTGCAGGCTCCAAGGCAAACAATGGCTGCTCTTTCTTTGAGAAGCTCAGAGGGGTGCTTGCACATTGGGCTCTCATATCTAGAAACAGAGATGGCATCCTGGCTTGTGTTCTCCCTCCTTGGCCATCTTGGGTGGGTCTCAGCATGGTGATAACACTGTTTGCCCTTGCTTCCTTTGTGTACATCTTATCTTCCCAATTTCTTTGAGGGCAATAACTATGATTTATACTTGATTACTTAGCAAGTGCTCTAAAAATACTTGCTAAGGGAATTGATGGGTGCTTAGACATTGATAAAACCCATTATTGGGTAGCAGATGTGGCTCAAGCAATTGGGCTCCCACCTACCACCTGGGAGGTCCCAGGTTCGGTTCCTGGTGGCTCCTAAAAAGAAGACCAGCACACAACAAACAGACACAGCAAATGCAAACAACAAAGGGGTGGGGAAACATAAATAAATAAAATCAATCTTAAAAACAACAACAACAAAAAAACCCATTATCACTGTATTTCTGGTCAGGACCCTATCTGCCCAGATTAGATTAAGAAGTCAGCCCTAAACAAGAATCCTTCCAGGAATGTTGGGATTCCCTGGAGGAGGCAGTGACCTGTAAATCTGTGTGTATCTATCTGATCTACTGGCTCCCAGCCTTGTGAGCTTTCTGTTCCCTCCTAATCCATGTAGAATATCGATGCAGCTCAGAGTAGGAGTATAGAGTCAGACTGCCTGGGTGTGACCCCTATTGTCCCAACCTAGGTAGGGGCCATTGGGCAAGTTACTGAGCAAATTGGTGACTATGTCTTCTCATCTCTAAAGTGGGGATAATAATGATAAGTATCTCAAAGGATTGTGAGGGATGAATGATTTAATCCATGTATAGGGTTTAGGGCAGTGCTTGATGTGTAGGAAGTATTGTATGGGTGCTTGTTGTTTTTATAGTTATTATACCTCCTATCCCCTTTATCTTTAGTACTTCCTGGGCATCTTGAATGTTTACAATTCTTAAGGCTGTTTGCATGTCTTACCCAGCAATTTCCTCTCAACTTTCCATCCTTCATCTTTAGCATCTTGCCTCCATTAGCTAAGCTCTGATGTGGGCTCTCCTTGTTCCTTAGAAAGCTGAAAACTCCAAGTCTTCACTCAGGTTCCTCTGCAGAGACAAGAAACAGGAGAATGATTTCCCTTTTGAACCTCTACTTTGTTCAAAGCATATTCTAGATTTTTACCTCTCCAAAGGATTACCTGTGCTTTTTAAATTTCCTTTAGGGTCTTTTGTGCTTTTTTTTTTTTTGCTTTCCATTCTCCCCAGTATGACTCTTTGCCCAGAGAAGTTCCATAAATATGCCAGGACAGGGACCACAATGTTATCAAACAAATTCACTTCACAGATGTGTGGATAACATCAAATTACTTGCCAACACAAAACTTAAGAATAGGAAGCTTTCATAAGTTTCTCATGAACCACTGGACATAATTTTCACTGCAAGAACTTGCTGGAGCTGAGTGAACAAGGGGTGGTGCCCATATTCTCCCCAGTTTACCATGTGCCCTTCTGACCAACTTTCAGCTGATCTCCATCATCTGCCCTCTCTACCTGGGTCCTAGAAGCATTTGATTTTGAGATAGTTGCTTAGAGCAAGAAAACCAGAGCATAGAGAACTTGGGTAACATAACAGCCTCTAGGAGCTGCTGATCCTGGGCTGGTCCTTAAATTTTTGCTCCCTTGTTTGTGGCATGGAATGAGGCACTTGGCCCCCCTTCTTCCCAGAGCCATTAAGAATTTACAAGATAGCAGGCATGAAGGTACTTTGTGGAGAACAATGTTTATTGGCTCTGAAGGCCCAGCCACCCTCATTTATCTCATGGGGCTTCCAAGGGTCTTCTGTGTTGCCTGCCCAAGAGTTTGTGCCAAATGTCCCCTCTGCCTTTTTTTTTTTTTTAGTAATAATTTAAAAAAATACTTATATTACATAATTGTTACACAAAAGATATAGGGATTCCCATATGCCCCACTCCCTACACCTCCCACACCCTCCCACATAAATATCCTTCATTAGTGTGGCACATTTATTGCAATTGATAAACACATCCTGGGACATTGCCACTAAGCATGGGCCATTGTTCACACTGTAGTCTACACTCTCTCCCACAGTGTTCTGCATGTTTTGTGATGATATAAAATGGCCTACATCTGTCATTGCAATGTCATTGAGGATTATTCCCAAGTCCCAAAAAAAACTCTGTATTGCAACTCTTTTTCCATCTTCCTGCCCCAGAGCCTCCAGTGGCCACTGCCTCCACATCAATGTTGTAATTTCTTCCATTGCTAGAATCACAATATGTCCAAAGTAGAATACCAGTAAGTCCACTCTAGTCCATAGTTCATTCTCCAATCCTGAGGGTTCTGGGAATGTAAGACATTTTGCTCCTAGTTATTTGAGGCTGTGAAGCTGACTATCAAAAGAAGGGAGTCAAATAGAGATGCCCAAGGTACTGGCTTTCCACAGGCAGGCTACTTACTGTACTTGGTCAAAGGAAGCCGGCTATTCTTACACACTCAGCTTCCATGTTTGTCTTTGCTACAAAGGCCCTAACCCACTCACATTCTGCCCATGAACTGGCAGGTTCCCAGAAAAAATAAAGCATGCGTTTTTCTTATTAATCACCCATATAAAACACATGGCCTCTCTCTGTATTGTTCTATGCTGGTTCACACCCTGTATAATTTTATACTCTGTCTAAAGCTCCTACATGCCCCAAGCTACAACTGACATTGATTCACTGGCTTATAAAAATGTGCAATCTGTTCTCTGGGTCTACACGGAGCTCAGTGAGAAGTGCACAGGCAGTGACTCAGGCCTTCAGAGATGGGTGCAGGGAGGGGTCACCCACAGAGTGGGTTGACTGTAAGCAAGAGCCTTCCTTATTGGAAATACATTTGGGCTTCATCTGCTCATTGCCAATTTCCATGGGACCAACCTCAAAAAGATTACTTAGCTTAATATCTACATTCATTTCTTCTTTTTTTTTTTAATTATTATTTTTTTTTATTTTTAAAGAAGCTTTAGCTTACTTAAAAAGTATAGGGAATTCCCGTATGCCCCATTCCCTCCCTCTTCCACACTTTCCCACATTAACAACTTCCTTCATTAGTGTGGTACATTTGTTACACATGATGAACACATATTGAAGCATCACAACGCTTCTTAAATCAACCAACATCCCACTATAATTAGATCCATTCATATTCACTTTAAAAGGAAAGCTCTTTAACAGGGGAGTCATTATGATACAACGTGTTTGACAAAAATACGTATGGTCTTAGAAAAAGGACTTACACAGTCCTGAATGTTAGCAAAGGAAATTTTTGCTTGTGAGAAGGCAGACATTTCATAGGGCAAAACTCAGCATGGGCACACAGAAAACCTGAGAAAAAGTCCAGCTCTGTGGATGTGCTCGGCAGAAATTTATCAAGGTAGGAGCCAAATGTTTGTGGCAGAATAGAAAGCAGTGCAAAATGTGTCCAAAAAAAAAAAACGTTTCTAAGTTTAAAAATATGAATACTCTGTTAAATTTCTAATTGATGCAAATGTTTATAATTTCTTCTTAAGTGAGTTAAAGCATTTTAATAAAGACATATGTTTTCAATTCCAAGACATATTTAGCCCCCTCATGGTAACATATTTGAAATTATGGAATAATACAGTACAGAGAAATTATTGGTTCTCCTTGTCATTTCCCAGCCTTCTTTACAGTTTTTCTGGGTCTGTGAAATAAGAGCAGATGTTTTGTGTGTCTCTTTCAGGTTAAGGCAGTTGAAAACCTGTGAGCCTCCTTCATTTTTCTCTTCCTCTGCTTTGACAACCTTAGGGAACATGTGTGTCAGATGGCATAGGCAGGAGATGAAAGATGGCTTTCCCACCTACATCCAACTGGGATGGAGAAATAAACCACCATTATGTTAAGTAAGATTTGTGGGGTTCATTTGTTACTTGAGCATAACCTAGACTATCCTGTCTGACACATACATTTAATTTTCCCCTGAAAAAGCTACTATTAAATCTATGGCATATTTTATAATCATTGTCTCTAAAATCCAGAAAATGCAAAGTTTATTTATTTTAGTTTCAGTGGAGTAAAGAAGGGATACTTTTGAGGAGCAGCAAGTATATTTAGAGAAGTGCTGCTTCTCTACTGGAGGTAGGTGATGGTTTATTGATAATCACCTGAGGACAATTTCAAATTCCCATAGCCATCCCACCCTAACCTTCTTACCCTTCCAGATTTGGATGCAACTTTTTTTTACATACTTTTGAGAACCACATATTAAATAGAAAAAACATTTGTAGGTATAGTAACCATGTTTAAATTCAAATTTCTGCCTTAACCTTTCTTCCATTTTTTAAATTTTATTTTAAAAGTGTGGTTGGAGGAGGCCAAGAAGACAACCAGTACTGGGCTAAGAAAGTGGGTGAGAGGGTTTGAGTCAATGGGGTAATTTAGGAGGCAGTCATTGGAGTCAGGGTGAAGGGGGTGGCTGAGGAAGCAGCTGGTGATATTGGGGCCCAAGGGGCCTCCGTGGAGACAACAGGTCAAGTCAAGGCCATGGGGACTGCTGACCAAGGAAGCAGCCAAGGAGATTGGAGTTGAGAAGGCAGCTGGTGGGGGAAGTTGGGGCTAAAGAGCTGGCTGAGTCTGGGCCTGTTGGGATCGGGGCCAAAAAGGCAGCCAGGGAGGTAGTTGTAGGGGTGGGACTAAGAGGATGGCCAAAGAGGTAGCCAAAAGGGTCAGGACCAAAGAAGTAGTTCAAGCCAGCTAGGTCAAGGCCACGGAGGTGACTGAGGAGGTGGTCAGGATGGGCAGGGCTAAGGAGGGGACCAGTGTGGAGACTGGTTACATGAAATTGAATGAAATAAGGAGATTGAATGAAATAGGTGACTACACTGAGGGTGGTGGGAGGCAGGTTTCTCACAATTGAAGAAGATAGTTATCAACACTGAAAGACCAGAATAAACTCGATAGTGTGGGGTTGGAAGTGGAGGTGTCAGTGTGAACTCATGTTTTTTAAATATAGAGATAGATACAGATGTGTGGGTATGCATGTGTGTGTGCAATGGGGGGCAGCATATGCATACATGCATTGACATACATTGATTTCCAGCTAAGTGGGCCAAGCAGCATTCACATAGCAGTAGCAATGAGTGTATCTACTTTCCAAATATAATTCTCCGTAGGATCCAGGACTCCTTGGAGAAATGGCTGATTCCAAGACGAGCGTGGAACATCTTATTCTACCAGAAAGTAAGGAAGTGCTCAAAAAATGATGGAGACATAGCAAAAGGACAGAGAAGCCAGTTTGAAGGAGTTCCCACAGGCCAAATAGAGGACAATTTGAGCATCAAAAGAAATAGTGATGTCAATGGATTATAATCCACTGAATAAAATAAGAAACTATGAATTTGCCATGAGATAAATTAAAAAATTAATGAACAAATACTAGAGAGAAATGGAAAGTTCTTCCTAATGGTGCAATGTAAACTGCTAAATGTAGAAGGAAATATGAAATTAGAAAATCCATATTCAGCAACAAAAATAGTAATAATTGAATCAGACAAGAATTGTCAATGGATGCTTAAAACTTGTGGTTGAAAGGTTTATAATTTGCCTATTCTCAAAGTATTTCACCACAAAATACTTATTGTATACAAGGGAATATAGTAATTTTACAGTGGAGAGATCTGCAAGATACTCCCTTAACCAACTAATCAAAGTTACCATGATCAGTGAGAAGACATATTAATATAATGTATCTTCCAAGATGCTGCCCTGAGATGGCCACCATAACATTTCTGTGGAATTCCTGCCGAAAATGCATAACCTCAACCTAATCATGAGAAAAAAAAAAACCTGACAAGCCAAATTGTTGAACACTTCACAAAAAACTGGCTTGTACTGTTTAAAATAAGGTCTTGGAAGGTATGAGAAGACTGAGCAACTCTACTAGATTTAAGGAAAGTAAAGAGACATGACAGCTTATGCTATGTGCACTCTTGAATATTTTTTTTTTTGTTGTTTTTTGCTATAAAAGACATTATAGGGATGAATAGTGACATTTAAATGGAGTCTGTGGTTTAGAGGGTAGTGATGCATTAGTGTTCATTTCTGTTTCTATTTATTTTTTAAAAATTTTTATGAGAGCAAGTGTAAATTTACAGAAACATCATGCAGAAAGCACAGAGTTGCCAGATACCCTCCTCTCATATACACAGTTTCCCCTACTATTAACATTTCGCATTAATGTGTTAACTTGCTACAACTTATGAAACAATATCATTATGATTATGCTCTTAAATTTACTGTTTACAGTAGAGTTCACTCTTTGTGTCATATAGTTCTATGGGGGGTTGCGTGTTGTGTGTGTGTGTGTGTGTGTGTGTGGTAACTTATAAACAACCTAAAATTTCCCTTTTTATCCCTTTTTGAATATACACTTCAGTGGTGTTAATTACATTCTCAAAGTTGTGTCTCCATCCCCATCACCCATTGCCCAAACAGAAATTCCACACCAATTAAAAATGAACTCCCCTTTCCCCTCCTCCATTTGGCCCTGGCAACCTGTATTTCAGATTCTGACTCTATGAGTTTGCTTATTCTAATTATCTGAAATCAGTGTGATCATACAATATTTGTTCTTTAGTGCCTGGCTTATTTTTTTCACTCAACATGAGGTCTTTAAAGTTCATTCAGGTTGTAGCATATATCAGAACTTCATTTTTACCATCATTTTTTACAGCTGAATAATATTCCACTGTATGTATACACAACATTTTGTTCATCCATTCATCTATTGATGGACACTTGGGTTGCTTTCACCTTTTGAGAATTCTGAATAATGCCACATAGGTGTGCAAACATCTGTTCAAGTCCCTACTTTCAATTATTTTGGGAATATACCCAGAAGTGAGCTTGCTGGTTCATATGGTAATTCTATACTTAATTTTCTGAAGAAATGTAAAACTGTTTTCCACAGTGGCTGCACGATTTTACATTCCCACAAACAATATACAAGTGTTCCTATTTCTCTGTATCTTCTCCAACACTTGTTATTTTCCAGTTTATTAACAGTAGCCATTCTAGTTTATGTGAGATGGTAGCTCAAGATGGTTTTGACTTGCATATCCTGGATGGCTAATGGCTTTGAACATCCTTTTCTGTGATTTTTGGCCATTTGTATATTTTCTTGGGAGAAATGTCTATTCAAGTATATCACTCATTTTTAATTGGGTCCTGTATCTTTATGTTGTTGGGTTATAGAAGTTTTTATATATTGTGGATCTTAAACCCTTATCAGATATATGGTTTCCAAATATTTTCTCCCATTCTGTAGTATTTTTTACTTTCTTGATAAAGTTGCTTGATGCACCCATTTTTTAAATTTTGAGAGAAGTGGAAAGTTCTTCCTAATAGTACAATATAAACTATTAAATGTACAAGGAAATATGAAATTAGAAAATAGATAAGTCCCACTTATCTATTGTTATTTCTGTTGCTTGTGTTTTTGGTATAGCACAAGAAACTATACAAGTTTCTGAAGATGTTTTCCTGTGTTATCTCCTAGGAGTTTTATAGCTTTAGTTCTTATATTGATGTCTGTGACCCATTTTGTGTTAATTTTTGTATATGGTGTGAGTATGGCACCACCTTCATTTTTCTGCATATGGCTATCCAGCTATCCCAACAAAATTTGTTAAAGAGACTATTCTTTCCCCATGAGTGGGCTTGGAACCTTTGTCAAAGATCAGTTGGCCAAAAGTATGAAGATTTATTTCTGAATCCTCAATTTTATTCCATTGGTTTATATGTCTGTCCTTGTGCCAGTACCACTCTGTTTTGATTACTATAGCCTTGTAATATGTTTTAAAATTAGGAAGTGTGAGTCCTCTAACTTTGTTCATCTTTTCCAAGATGGTTTTTGTTATTCAGAGCCACTTACCCTTCCATATGAATTTGATGATTGGCTTTTCTATTTCTTCAAAGGCTGTTGGAATTTTTATTGAAATTGCTTTGAACCTGTATAGAATTTTGGTTATAATTGATATCTTAACAATATTTAGTCTTCCAATCCATGAACATAAATGTCCTTTCATTTATTTAGGTCTCCTTGGATTTCTTTCTGCAATGTTTTGTAGACTTCCATGTATATGTCTTTTATATCCTTTGTTAAATTTATTCCCAGACATTTTATTTTTTTACTTGCTATTGTAAATGGATTTTTTTTTTGGTTTGTCCATTACTAGTGTATAGAAATACCACTGATTTTTTTCTATTAGTTCCCTCCCGCCCCCCACGCATGCCAAAATGGCTCCCTTGTCTGTTTGCTCATTGTTTTTGCTTGTTGTTTGCTCGTTGTTTGTTGTTTTGGCTCATTGTCTGCTAGTTGTTGTTTTTTTCTCATTGTCCACTCATTGACTGTTTTTTCTTTAGGAGTCACCGGGAACCAACCACAGGACCTCCCATGTGGGAAGTGGGTGCTCAACTGCTTGAGCCACATCTGCTCCCTGCTCGTTTGTTTTTGCTCATTGTCTGCTCATTGTTTGCTTTTTATCTTGCTCGTTGTCTGCTCAGTTTTTGCTCGCTGTCTGCTCATTGTCTGCTCATGGTTCTTTCTCATTGCTCATTGTTTTTTCTCATTGCCTGCCCATTGTTTTTACTCATTGCCAGCTCATTGTTTTTTTGCTTGATGTCTGCTCATTGTCTCCTTGTTGTCTGCCTGTCTTCTCTAGGAGGCACTGGGAACCAAACCTGGTATCTCCCATGTGGGAGGTTGGCACCAAACTGCTTCAGCCACATCCACTCCCAACACCACTGATTTTCTGAGTTTGTACCCTACTACTTTGCTGAATTCATTTATAAGCTCTAGTAGCTTTGTTGTAGACTTTTCAGGATTCTTTTGTATAGAAGCATGCCATCTGCAAATAGGGAAAGTTTTACTTCTTCTTTTCCAAATTGGTTGCCTTTATTTCCTTTTCTCACCTAATTGATCTGGCTAGAACTTCCAGTACAATGTTAACGAACAGTGGGGCAGTGGGCATCCTTGTCTTGTTCCTGATCTTAGAGGGAAAGCTTTCAGTGTTTTATCATGAAGTATGATGTTACCTGTGGGCTTTTCATATATGTCCTTTATCATGTTAAGGATGTTTCTTTCTATTCCTACTTTTCTGCGGCTTTTTATTAGGAAGGGGTGCTGTATTTTGTCAAATGCCTTTTTTTCATCAACTGAGATGCTCATGTATTTTCCCCCATAATATAAATGTAATGTGATTTTATGATGTTGAACCACCCTTTCATATTTGAAATAAATTCCACTTGATCATGGTGTATAATTTTTAAAATTTGTGTTGAATCTGGTTTCCTGGTATTTTGTTGAGGATTTTGAGGCAAGCTGAAAAAAAAACAAAAACAAATGGAGAAGTAGAGCCTTCTACAATAATAGTTGGGGACTTCAAAACACTACTTTCATCAATGGGTCAATGGAATATCTAAATATAAGTTCAATAAGGAAACAGAGAACTTGAACCATATGATAAGTGAACTAGACCTAACATACATGCAGAACATTGCACCATAAAATAGCAGAATATACTTTTTCTTGGATCATTCTCCATGATAGATAACATGTTAGGTCAAAACAAGTCTCATAAATGTAAAAAGATTGAAATTATAAAAAGCTTCTTCCGTGACCACAATGGAATGAAGCTAGAAAACAATAACAGGAGAGCCGAAATATACACAAATATATGAATGTTAAACAGCACAATCAATGAGTCAGAGATGAAATTTTGTTTTTTAAAAACTGCCAGAAGATTTTTTAATACTGTTGCAATTAGAATTAGCATTTTCTAATTACAAATGTTAGATGAGCCTCACCATAAACACAATATTTATAGTAGTTCATTTAGGATTGGGTATCCTCAAGACCTCCCTATCTCTTTCCACAAAGGTGTAAGTTATCCATCAAATATGCCAAACCCGAGAAACCATATAAATCTCTTCTTAACTCTTCAGAAAGATTAAGCAGCTGGCAAACCCCACTAAGCCTAGACTCTGTGACTTTGTGACTCTAAGATATCTAGACTCTAAAACTTAGTGATTTAGAATATGTGTCCTTCCCTCCCACTTCAGTATATTTTATCTGCATATCCTATCTCTGAAGTTTCCTACTTCCTCCCCGGGCCTTATGGGAATAGATGTCAAGCTAGAGATAGGTGGAACAGTGAATGTGCTCAATGGCAGCTACATTTTAATTCTTTAAATTATTAACCACCTTGAGCCTACATATCTACATTGCAAAAGACAACCAAGCAATCACAAGCTTGTTACTTTGAGTGGTGCCTTAATTAGTGGTATGGATAAACAAAGAGCTGAGGGATAGAGTCTGGTAGAAATAAATGGGTGGTTGTTGCCTCTTGGGGCTATTTACTCAGTGTGAAGAAAGAAACATAGAGTCTTCCTCATTGCCTTTCTAAGACTCATTTTTTTCCTGATCTCTTCCTTTACGTTGCTTTCATTGTTTTGCCAAGTCCCACTGTTGGCAACTGGAATGGAGGATGAGAAGAAAGAGAGAGGGAGAAAGGAAAAGAAGAGGCATCTACCATTGCATAGTTTGCACACTTCAAAGGATTTACTAATGAGTCTTCTTATTGTCTAAGCTTCTTGTCTCCACCTGGGTTTTGCAATCTATATACCTAGGGAGATCACAGAGAATGGAAAGGAGCCTTTCACAACAGGACAGGACAGCCCACTTTCCCCTTCCACAAAGGTATCAAAGGGGTGATTGTCAAAGGCAAATTAATTTGATTTGGAGGGCTTACACAGCTATTGGAATAAGTTCAGTAAAAGGAAAGAATGTGCATAGTTAGGGGAAGGCAAGAAGATGGGGGGAAAAAGAGTTGTTGAAAGCCAATTTAAAACTGTGTCTTATTATGATAACCTCTCCTTGTACTTGCTCTCCCCCCACTGCAGACATGCTTACACTCAGGTGAGGAGGATAATATGAAAAATATGAATTCTCTCCCTGTATCGCTTCCCCACTCCATTCCCTGCCCTGTAGGTCAATGGGTTGGAGGCAGAGGGAACAGGAATGGTAATCGACATTTGAGAGTTGATTAGAGGCATTGTTGGATGTTACAACTGGAAAGGGGAGTTATTGGCTCTAGTGGATTTGAGCTAGGGATGCTGCTAAACATCCTACAATGCATAGGACAGCTCCTCATTATGAAGGATTATCTGCCCTAAACATCATTAGTGCTGAAGTTGAGAAACTCTGCCCTGGGCATTTATTCCTGGCATGAATGGAATCAGAAGGACAGTACTGATGTGGCTTCTCAGAAGTATTTTGTTGTGGATTTTCTGAGAAGTTTGGCCCTTATATATCACCCCCATACACATCCTAATTGTTAGATTGACTACTTCTGTCTCAGAGTCTTCCCTGAGATAAATACCTTGCAAGTCTCACAAACAACCTTCCTATGGCTCGATTCTTCTCCTATATTATCATTCTCTTCTTTATTATCTGAAGGATCTGTGCCTTTCTGATCTGTTTTATTCATCTCATTTTTCCTCTTGATAGATTCTATCCTTTATTTTCCCATCATCCTTTGGATCCTTATTATCAGAAATCAAATGCAAACTCACAACAAAATATTCCAGTCTTCTGAATCTGGGTTGAGGGAATGTTCTGACAAGGGTAGGGAATTTAAGAATTATGTCTAAAATCATGTATCAGATAACCACAAGCTTTTGTGACTATCTCAGTGTAATAGAAGACATTTTTCTTTTCTGGTTTTTGCTGTTAAGATAGCAATCAAATCACTTTTGCCTGTAAGGTTACCGTGGACAGAGAGATGATTTGCTACAATTGAAACTTGATTCCTTGGGAAAGGAAGAATGAGTGGGTATGAGATTTAAGTCATCCATGGTCATGTATCACTAAGTAGTTGTGAATAATTATTTAAATTGGTGACATAAACATAAGTCATAAAATATTAAGGATATGCATCACAAGAATTTGCATGGAATTGGAGCATTCCCTGTTTAACTCTACCAATGAAGTCATTTTGAAGACCTCTTGTAAAGGTTGTCATGTTCAAGCCAGCCACAAGTTCCAAAAGGCTGAACATCCCAGGTCATTGTCCAAGACTGGACAATTTGGACACCTGAATAGAGTCAGATCAAGTTTGGGATGAATGTGTGAGAATGGGTAGATTTGTATATTAGTGACTACTAGCCACAGCTATAAAAGCAATATACCAAGGAGAAAATGTTCTAAGGCCTTACCCAGTGTCATTTATTTGGGGGATGTCTGAATCCTTCAGCATACTCCCACATAAATACCCTAATTCTTCCTATAACATGAACCAATGAGGTGGGACCAGTACAAAAAAAAAAAAATGGCTTGCAAAAACCTGGATAATGTACACTGAAGGAAGTACACATTATCCCAGATAACATATGCTGAAGGAAGATAGCCATTATTTTCCAATGACATTCAGAATACCAAGAAAGCACACATATACATGCACATCCACACATATGCATGTGTGTGTGATGGTGGTGGGGAGATGCTGGAAATATGGCAAAAATACCCTCAGTGAGTTGATGCTTCATTTCCACATTTCTTTGGCTTGAATATGATCCATGGAAGAGAAAGGACTACTGATGAGTAGTGGTGGGGACGTTCCTCTCACAAAGGCCCTTCACTTCAATTAGGCCTCTGCTCCCATGTCCTACATCTGAGAGGTCTTTCCTGACAGTCCCATTGGAAAGAATACTCCCCAATCCATTAACCCATTTTATTTTTATTCACAGCACTTATCACAATCTCACATTAAATTATATATCTATTTTTCTATTCTTTAAAATCTGTCTTCCTTACTAGAAGCTTCATAAGGGTACGTAATGTGTCTGCTTTGTTTACTGCTGAGTCCCCAAAGCCTAGGAGACCACAGAGGAGGTGCTCAATAAATATCTGTTGGCTGAATCTTTCAAATGGGACTGTCCCTATCCTTGGAATTGGGGACTAAAGTTAAAACTTACTTTGTATAGTCCTATTAATGAGAATTTGGGGCATAACATGTTAGAATTTTATTCCAATTTCCCATATATTTTCTTTGTTGTGAGTTTGAATGATCCCTTTTTCCTTGACTCTAAAGCTTTTAAAGTCCACCTTGCTGCTAGGTACCCAGTACAAATACGTAGTGCTTCCATGCACAGACAGGAAAAGCCAACATTCCTTTTCCTTCACAATCTCTCAAGGTTTTAATAAAAATCAAATTATATTTTCCAGACTATTTTGAGAGCTTGGGAAAATAAAAGCACAATCCTTGCCTATCACTTTGCACCTTTTCTAAGTTACTTTTATTATCTACCTCATGCAGAAAGAGCATGGAAAACATACTTTTACCAATAATAATAATAACAATGTACTGATGACTTATTTTGTAGGGAGCACAGCACAAGGAATTTTGCACGGATTACTTTTAATTAAATTATTTAATTAAAAACGACTTTAATTTTTAAAAATCCTGTAAGGTAAAAATTGGTGCCCCTAATTTTAAAGGTGGAGAAACTGAGGCTCAAATAGGCCACAGTCATACTATGAATAAGAGCCAGATTTGCCAGAGCAATCCAGATGAGTCTGACTGCAAAGACTTTGTTCTTTCCACTGAACCAGGCTGTTTTTCAGATCACCACTTTTGAATAAGAAGGACAGCTTCTACAATAGACATAATGGTACTTGCTGCTATGTAGTGTTTGTCAACATGTCTGAGAATCCTGGATAAGAAAGCGGAGAGAAAGGAAGCTAAAGCAGGAAGCTGAAATATTGCCATCAGAGTTCAAAATGCATCTGGCAGAACATAACAAAGAGGCTGAAAATGGAAATGCATTGAGCCTTGTATTCTGTAGATGCTGGTAAACACGGATTCACCTTCTGTCCTCAGCAGCAACCTCTCCCCAAGCCACCAGATTCACTGTCCCTAGGAGCCCAAGCAGCCAAGACAACAGGAAACAGATAACAAAACATTTGTTCCTTAGCTCAAGAGGTCACCTGTTAAGTCATTGCTAGGTCTTGAAGAAAGGTCAATCAAAGCCTAAGCAGCCCCCAGAGTTTAACATCTGATCTTAGAAATCTTGGAGAACTAATCTCTTTGAAAATGAGGGAAGTTTCATTATTTTGGAAAGCTGGTGGAAATCCAGGATGCAAGGATGTTTTCTTTCTTTTGTGCCAGTCAAGCATGCAAGGGGAAAAAGTGGGTGTGTCTGGAGGAGGGAAGAATACGAGTTACTATTTTGGTGCATGACTGCCAGCAGCACAGAAATATGAAGGAGCCTGACCCTCCTCAAAACTGATCAGAGAACTTTCCAGAGGCCATGGGATGTGGGTTAGGGTGAACTTTGCTCGGGCAGGAAGCCTTGAGGTGATGGTGGCAAAGAGAGGGCACCCAACTGCTTTCTTTTGTCTTTTGTCTTCTTTGTAGTGGTTGGGATGGGTGAGTAGAAGGGCAAAGAACCTAGAAGAAGGATAACACTTATATTTGTATGATTTCATTAGCATCAAGAAATGACCTGTGGTCAGTTTGGTGGAAATGTGTTTGTGTGTGAATGTATGTGCTTGTGTGTTTAACAAGAGAAGGCTGAAATTAAAAATTGTTTTAATGACTTTGCTCATAAGAGCAACTATCAAGATTTTAGCAAAATGATGTAAATTATTGCTAAATAATTGTGTTTAAGCTCTGTCAAGAAGAAATGCTAACATGTTGAAAAGAAATTTGAATGACTGAGTGATGTCTTCAAGATATTCACAGTCAACCAGAACTATCCATGAGGCTTCACCTCTGTTGAAGAGTCAATAGCTGAATATTTTTGTAAGGAAGGCCTACTTCAGACATTGTGGTTCCCTTTGAAAAGCTCAGGAAACAGGAAAGTGGTAGTCCTCTGCTTTCTAGATTTTATTCCTTCAATTCTTCAATTTTTAAAAAATTCTGTGCAGAACAATTCTACTTACGAGAAGGCATATTAGAAAACTATTTTAAAAAGTTCCAATTGTGCAAGGGTTTGTAATGTAAGTAGAAAGACACAATGTAAGCACTGGGTGACTCAGTCCACAAACTCAAGCTTGAAAGAAATGGTAACATATAGAAAACATAAAATTTCCCATTTTAACCACTTTCAAACATTCAATTCAGTGGTATTAATTACATTCACAAGGTTGTGCTACCATCACCGCCATCCTTTACCAAAACTTTCTCATCACCCAAAAAGAAGCTCTGTACCTATTAAGCATTAACTCCTCATTCCCCAGCCCCACCCCTGTCCCTGGTAACTTGTATTCTAGTTTCTATGAATTTCTTTATTCTAAATATTTCATATCAATGATATCATACAATATTTGTTCTTTTGTGTCTGGCTTACTTCACTCAACATAATGTACTCAAGGTTCATCCATGTATCAGAACTTCTGAACTTTATTTTTTAATAATTAAATTCAGTTTCTATAAAGAGCTAGCATTCCACTGGTTACAAGCTTCTGATGGGAAAACATTATTTGGAAAAAGCTTCCCAGGTGAATCTGAAGAGAATCACTGAGAGAAAATGTTGAACTCAAACTAAAAAGAAAGTTAGGAAGCATTTGGCAGAGGAGAAGGAAGAAAAGTTGACCTGAGATTCAGGTGGGGGACATGAAGAGGTTAGAGCCCATTTTCCCAGACGGATAATATCAGGACACTGGCTAAGCATCAGAAAAGTACTCAACAAATCCCTGTTCTACAACTGTCTGGCTTCTGTAATCAGGATCTTTGCAAAGGCTATTCCCAGAATGCACAGGACTGCCCCACGCTTGAAATAGGTGATGTGCCTTATCTTGCAACACCTGCTCAGAAGTCTCCCTTAGGCTGGGATGCCCCTACTGCATGGACTGAGCTCTCCTACCCACATGGAGTGGACAGCTACAACATGCATTTCAGTTGCTGGCAACACATGGGTCAGCTAGGTATTGTGGAGCAACATTTAGAGCCTCTGTGACAGCATCTTGGCAATTTATCAGAAGAAAGAACAATGGACACTTTTCTTCCCAGTGGGAAAGCCACTCTATTTCCCAGCCCAGATTAAGTTGGAAGCAATGTTCTACATTTTACTTTAGGCCACCTGGAGAAAATCAGTCCTCTCAAATATTCTTTGAGTATTTGCTTATTTGGAGGCCCAAGAGATAGCTGAGCGTGTTGTAATCTATTTTCTAATTTGTGAAACTTATTTCCTTGGGTTTTTACGCATAAAAGCTTGGGAAGTTTGATAACAAATATGTTAAGATTTATAATCTTTGGCAAGAGATTGATCATAAAACAAGTTAAAATTTATATAATCCCTTAAGGAATATTTTAAATATATGTTTGATGATGACATATCTATCGGTCTATCTATCCATCTACTTTTACAGTTGTCAATATTTTGTCCAAAATTTCATTTAAAAAAATGTTCAAACCTGTAAGACATTTTCCTCATAAAAATAATCCTTCAAATGGTGCTAAAGTTTCAAATTAATCCACAAATCCTGATCCATTTGTAAAACAATGGATTTAGAACATTATCAGTATTGTTTATCCTAATTAGAGCTTGCCACACAACAGACATTTAGAAGTACTCCGCTTTCATTCCTTCTTTCCCTCATTCACAATAAACTCTTTTAAAGAAATAGGGAAGGGATTATTATTGCTCTTTGGCCATGTAAAGGGTACTTGCACTCATTCATCTCAAACATCTGTGGGGTGGTACTATTCTCCCCTTTCCCAAGTTTGGAGGCTCATTTCTATAGGAAGATGCACTCTGAGATCCCAGTGGCAATGCTTAGAGCTTCTCCCCTTCCTTTAGGGAAGGTTCCCTATTCTCCAGGGCTCCTGAAAAGAGCCACAGAGGAATGGCCATCCAGGGTCAGGAAAAGCAGGAGCAAGGACATTTGTAAGTCACAAATACAAAAGCTTGACCTGGTTAAATATTGCAGAGTGGTAGAAAACGAAGTCTGTCTTGATTTGTCTCCATTATAAGATGACATATAGAATAACACAACCCTTGCTCTTTATTGACATCACATTCATTTTGTCATTAAATAAAAATATCACAATTACTGAGTACTTTCCTGGACTTATTCAAAAGAAAATGTCCAATCTTCACTTTGGGAAATATTAGCAATTTTTTCAGTTCCTCCAGTGAACCCATAAAAATGTCTGTAGGAGAATCAACTGAAAACACATGCCAGCAACCCTGAAGCCATTTCTGACAGTACCAATCGAGTAAAAGCTCTCTCGTCCCTTCCTCATTTCTCTTCCCTCTACCGCCATCCCTGACCTTGACCTTGCCCAGGCCAGGAACCTGCCATACAAAGTAGAGAAATAGAGAAGAACCAAATCTGCCTTTCCCAAACCCATATCACCAGAGCAGGTCCAGCTGGATACAGGGAGTTAATGATTTAATGTAATATTTGAAGCACTATTTATAATCTGGACTAAGTATTGTAATTTTCTAATTGAGTTTGCTTTTTATCTTTAGGTGTTGGTAGGATATTCTATTAATAAAAAGTACTCAGAGAGTCATAGAGATGACCTGCTTTCTCATCCAAGAAGAGGGACTTCCCTGCAGACCTCATTGAATAAGCTTAAAAAGATGTCGTTAATGGAGAAAAGAATGTGTGATGGGAGGGGGTAATATATAGGAATCCTCTATATTTTCAATGTCACATTTATGTAATCGAAAGCTTCCTTAATAATAATTTTTTTTTTAAAAAGAACACACCAAAAAAGGGTATTAGAAGAACAAAACGAAAAATTGTTTTTATGTTTGTACCCCTAATGGTTACACAACTACAAAAATGCTTCTACCTATTCTTCCAAGTTCACTTAACAATCTTTTGACTAAATAAGGCTAATTAAGAATAGATTTGGAGTACAAACCGAAAGCAGAAATGACCTGTTTAGTCTTCATTGTTTGTAAAAACAAATATCTTCTGGGAAGACGGTCCATTCCTTTCTCCTTCCTACTTAGTCCCCATCATTCCCTTTAGGGACTTCTGGTGTCTTTTTCTCTTTCTTTCCTATAAAGGAATATATTTGCCAGATATTTAACCATGACTTTTACTCTGAATCAGTGTTAAACCCATCCCTCTGCTTCCTTTAACTTCAACTGCCTTGCCTCTATAGGAGGTGGGAAGGAAGGAAGTTTCTGCTGTTCTGTATGTGAAAAGAGGTTTGTTTATCCTGTTAGTAAAGTCAATAGACTAGTGACTTCCTGCCAAGGACTCAGTTCTGGGATCAGAAAGCTAAGCCGATAAAAGCATTTGTTGTAAGCAATTGTTCTGAAAACCATGCTAATGGTGTACCTGCTAACTTCTCTCTTCTATAAACCTATCTATGGAAGAGAAAGTATGGGTGTTCAGTGGACTAGGGAGGTTTAGGTCTCAGAACACTGCCCTGCTGACCTGACACTCGTAGCTCTCACGAGTTATAGGCTCACAGAGTAGAAGTTCACAAGGCTGCACCCTGGAGAAGTGTCATGGGAGATGACACCTCTGTCCCAACTAAGGACCTGCTTCTATGCCAAATCAGGAGATGACGCTTGGGTTTCAAATCAATCATTTCCAATGGACATTTGTTATTTTGACAAGATCTATTCAGAGCAACAGCTTGACTATATTTTCTCGTGATCCTTGGTGAGATTTCCTTGGAAACTTTAAGGCTTCAGTTGCATTCCTATAGTACTCAGGCTTTATACTTGCGTAGCCTTTAACAGACCTATAAATATTTGTTTGATCTATCTTCCCAGCAGGATTTCAGGGGAAGAGAGGGGCCTTTCCTCTGAGTCATCCATGGCCAACTCATTATCTGCCACTTAGTAATACTCAATTCATTTTTTTAACTTTATTTTTAGAGACGTTTTAGATTTACATTGACAGAAAAATTATACCCAAAATATAGGTAATTCCCACAAAACCCACCCCACACACATAGTTTTCCCTATTATTGATATCTTAGATTAGTTGGTACATTTGCTACAGTTGCTGAACCAATATTGAAGCATTGCTGCTAACCAAAGTCTGTAGTTTACATTTTGGTATATACTTTGTATTGTACAGTTCCATAGGTCTTGACAAATGTATAATGTCATGTGTCTTTCATTGCAGTATCATACAGAATAATCTCACAGCCCCCATATATGCCCAGTGTTCCCCCCATTCATCCCTCCCCCTCCCTTCTGACCCCTGGCAACCACTATCTTTTTTTCTTTAAATTTACTTTTTATCTATCTTAACCCACCCACCCACCCCTTTTGCTGATTTTGTGTCCATTCACTGGGTAATTCTCTATGTCTGTTTTCTTCCCTCTCTTCTCATCCTTCTCCTCCTGTCTTCACTGGGATTCTATCCTGGGGACCTCCAATGTGGGAGAGAGGCATTCTGCCACCTGCGCCACCTCAGCTCCTGGTTTTTTGGTGTGTCTTATCTTGGCTCTCCCTTGTGTTGCTCTCCTGTTACGTCATCGTCTTGCTGTGTGGCTGGGCTGGGTCTGGTGGCCCGTGTGCCTTCTATATTTTTCTTTATTTTTACCAGGAGGTCCCAGGGATCTAACCCAGGTCCCTCCATATGGGAGATGGACGCCCAACCATTTGAGCCATATCCGCACCCCGAGCCGCTATCTTTATATCAATGTTACAAGCTCTTCTGTTAACACAAGATAATAACCACAATAATAATAAATCTATTTAATGTGTGGTTACACTCCCCCTTTATGTTGTTTATTTCTCAACTTTGCAAGATTTGAGATGATGTCTGTTCTGAAAGAGAGAATAATACTCAATTAGTTTTGAGTAAATGAATGAATAAATGATAATAGAAATGGGTGATACAATATTCAGAGTTGTAGTTTGTTGTTCAGCAAGTGGTTCAGGGTAGGAGATGAGTTTAGGGCTTAGGGTCTGGGATTCCTGTCACCCTGTTTTATGTGCTAATCTCTATCACATTTCATTCCACTCCAGTGCCCTTCTGAGTGAGGTGGCATGTTCCATGGTTTACCACTAATAAGCATGACGTGCCTCCAGATAATTATATGAAGAAAGGAAGAGAAGAGAATTGACCAGACTGTTTCTAAACAGCATACAACATTTCCCTCCCAGTATACACTACACAAAGAGCTACAAGGAAGAATAGAAAGCAGAGTGGTGATTGCAGCAATGACTGACTGTTGTAGGGCAGCTATGTACTAAAGATCCAACAACATATCCAATGTACATTTAAATTCAATCAGGATAAGACAGTGCCCTGTAAACATATGTTTTATGGTAAATGACTAAATTCCAAAGAACCCAAAGGGAAAAAACAATCATCACATGCCAATTCCCTTGGTCCAACTGACCTCGATGTGCTGACTAGAACAATAAGGGAATAAGATCTTCTAGGAAAAACTAAATGCACATTTGGTAAAGCAGAAAAACTTGCACACAGAAACAAACATGGTCTGATAAAATTTGGATCCTCTAGCATTTTATCAAGGGTGAGGAAGCAATGATTTGAAAAGAACTAATGGCCGTTTGTCCCTGAGTACCTGTCTTAGGTCTGGGGTGGAATTTCTTATTGAATCATCCATACATCAAAGCATTCATCAAAAGAGACTTATTTTTCTTACTTAGCAACTGAACTAGTTTTGCTCAACTAAGTCATTCTCTTCCAAAGATGAAGACATGGGCATGAGTATTTGAAAAATAACATTGCCTAACCTATGAAATACATCCATCAAGATGGAAGGGGGGGGGGATGAGCTATCATTAAATGTCTGTCATGTGCTGGACACTTTAACACTTTTGTTATTTAATTCTCATAATAGTCTTAAGAGTTTTTTTTTTTTTAAGTCAGTATCTCCATTTTATAGTAAAGGAAGCAGGTTCAGAAAGGTTAAGTGGGCCACCCAAGTAACAGAGCTAACACAAATCTTGCACAAGAAGATTTAAACCCTTATTCTGACCTCCCAATCCAGCAATGTTCTACCCATGTTTAAGTGAGACCTGTTTTACTATTGTCAGATAAGTATTTTGTCAATAAAGTTTTTCTTTATTACCACAAATAAAACCCACATGGGCTACAAATTTTCATGGTTTATTTATATGCTTATGCTTTGATATATATTCATGTTTTTTAAGTAACAAAGAATACTGTTTAAAAATTACATGAATATCAACAAATTGATTTTGGAGTTTATATAAAAATTTAAAATACCCAGGATACCCAACACACTACTAAAGAAGAACAGCATTGGAAGAATGACAAGATCCATTCTTCAGAAGATCCAAGATGGCAGAATGAGGAACAGCAGGCTGCATTCCTCCTCCAGAAACTGTGGGAAAGACATAAAATAAATGGAGCCAAGTATCAAAGAAGACCTTTAGCACAAAACAAAACAAAACAAAATAAAACTCTAGACCAGAAAGAGAAGCTAATTAACTGAATATGCCCATCAAGATAAACTGTTGCCTAGATACCTGCAAAAAAATTATAAGCCATCCTAAGAAACAGGAAGACATGGCCCAATCTAATGAACAAACCAAAAAGCAGGAGGAGACACAGAACACAGAACAACGAATCAAGGATGTCCAAACAAATATCATGAATCAACTTAATGAAGTGAAGTAAGAGATAAAGGATATTAAGAAGACACTGGGGGAACATACAGAAAAATCATAAATGTATATAAAAAGATAGCTATTCTGATGGTGATGAATGGCGCAATGCAAGAAATAAAAAATATGCTGGAAGCATGTAACAGCATCTTTGACAGGTAGAGGAAAGAATCAGTGATGTTGAATTCAATGCATCTGAAATCAGAGAGATAGTAGAATAAATAGATTAAAATAATAGAAAATATTCAGCTTTGACCCAGAGAATTGAATGACAACTTGAAATGCACAAACATTTGCATTATAGACAGGTCAGAGGGAGAAGAGAAGGGAAGGGGGCCAGAAGGGGTGTTGGAGGAAATAATGACTGAAACTTCCCCTACTCTTATGAGAGACATGGATGTACATGTACAGGAAGTGCAGCACACTCCAAACAGTATAAATCCTAAAAGTCCTACCCTGAGATGCATACCTATCAGATTGTCAAATGCCCAAGATAGAGAGAATTCTGAAAGCAGCAAGAGAAAAGAGATCCATCACATATAAGGGAAACTCAATAAGAAAAAATGCTGATTTCTCATCTGAAACCATGGAGATGAGAAGGCAGTGGCATGACATAGTTAAGGTGCTAAAAGAAAAAAAGCTACTAGCCAAGAATTGTGTATCCAGCAAAGCTGGCATTTAAAAATGAGGGAGAGTTCAAAATATTCAGAGATAAACTCAACAGAAATTAAGGGAGTTCTTCAGGTTGAGGGAAAAAAAAAAAAAAAAAAAAAAAAAAAACAGGAGAAAGAGGATTGAAGGAGATTGTAGAAAAAAAGATTATTAGTAAGAGTAATTAAAAGGATAAAAAGAGAAATAAAAACAAAATATGGCATATATAAACCTAAAGAAAAATGGTAATGTAAGTACTGCCTTGACAGTAATAACATAGAATGTTAATGGATTAAACTTTCCAATCAAAAGACACAGATTGGCAGAATGGATAAGGAAATACGACTTATCTATATGTTGTCTTGAAGAAATTCACCTTAGACCCAGGTATGCAAGGAGATTGCAAGTGAAAAGTTGGAAATGATTTTACATGCAAACAATAAACAAAAAAAGAATGGGATTAGTTATATTAACGTCAGACAAATTCGACTTTAAATGCAAAACTATGGTAAGAGACAAAGAAGGACACTCTATACTGATAAAAGGGGTAATCTATCAAGAGGAAAGAACAATCATAAATATTTATGCACCTAACCAGGGTGCCCCAAAATACATGAAACAAAACTAAGGGGGAGAAATAGATGCCTCTACAATCATAGTTGAGGATTTTAACACACCGTTATCACCATAAGACAGAGCATCTCAACAAAGGGTCAATAAAGAAACAGACTTTGAATAGTAAGAGGAACGAGACCTAGTAGACATATACCGAACATTACACCCAAATACAGCAGGAAGAATGACACCACCTGACTTCAAGCCTTAATATAAAGCTACCATGATTAAGACAGTGTGGTATCAGTGACAGAATAGACAACTAGATCAATGGAACAGAACAGAGAGCCAGAAATAGACCCACAAAAATATAGTCAACTGGTCTTCAATAAAGGAGCAAAGACAATCCAATGGAAAAAAAGTTAGTCTTTTCAACAAATGGTGCTGGGCTGAAGCAAGGAGAGATTCACATATAAAAAATAAAAAAGGAATCTAGACTCTAGACACTTACCTAAACACTTTTCAGAAAACTTAACTGAAAATGGATCTTAGACCTAAATATAAAATACAGAACTATACAATTTTTAGGAGAAATTAAATGACCTTGGGTTTGGTAATGATGTCTTAGATACAATGCCAAAAACACAATCCATGAAAGAAAAATTGATAAGTTAGTTTCAATAAAATAAAATCTTCTGCTCTAGAAAAAAGACCGTTAAGAGAATGAAAAGACAAGCCACAGATTGGGAGATAATATTTGCAAAACACACAAAGGACTTGCATCCAAAATATTCAAAGAACTCTTTAAACTCAACAGTAAGAGAACAAACCACCTAATTTAAAAATGGGCAAAACAGCTTAACAGACACTTTACCAAAGAAGAAATGCAGATAGCAAATAAACATGAAAAGATGCTCAACATCGTATGTCATTAAGGAATTGTAAATTAAGACAATGTGATACTACTGCATTTAGAATAGCTAAAATCCACAAAACTGACAATACCAAGTGCTGACAAGGATACTGCTGGTGGGAATGAAAAAATGGTACAACCACTCTGGAAGATAGTTTGGCAGTTTCTTACCAAGGTCAACTTAGGACTAATCACACTTCCATTTATTTACCCAAATGCATTGAAATTTTACATCCACACAAAAAACGGCAGGTGAATGTTTATGGCAGCTATATGCATAATTGCCCAAAACAGGGTGCAACCAAGAATGGAAAAACAAACAGTAGCAAATCCATACAACAGAATATTATTCAGTGATAAAAAAAGAAATCAGCCTGTCATGAAACCTTCAATGCATATTGCTAAGTGAAAGAAGACAGCCTGAAAGGACTACATACTATAGGTATGTGTGACATACATATGACATTCTGGGAAAGGCAAAACTATAGACAATCAGTGGTTGCTGGAGGTTTGGGTGAGCTGGGGAAAGATGAACAGGTAGATGACTGAACATTTTTAAGGCAGTGAAACTATTCTCTATGATATCCTATTAGTAGATATCATGGCATCATACATTTGTCAAAACCCAAAGAACTATACAACACAAAGAGAGAGCCCTAATGTAAATGATGGACTTTAGTTAACAATAATGTATGAATATTGGTTCATTAATTGTAACAAATGCACTGCAATAATGCAAGATGTTAATAATAAGAGAAACTTCGTGTGGTGAAGGAAAGGACAGCACATGGGAACTCTGTACTTGCTGCATAATTTTTCTATAAACTGAAAACTGCTCTAAGAAAATAAAGTCTATTAAAATTAAATTAAACAATAAGTAAACTGCGTAAATGTCCTGTTAATTTTTCTTCCATAGGGTTGTAACTTCCTGCACAGCATAATGTTCCTATGATGTTCTTTCTCACATTTCTTTTGCTGACTATTTGGGCTTCCAGACCCATATTCAGATTTGTTAACCCAAGAAATGTTCATAGCCTCACAGCAGACTTTCTCTTTATTTTTTCATTTTACACATTATTTTAATTCATTCTTAGTCAAGGTTTTCATCCCTGACATGAAACATGACTTTAATTCAGCCCCTTTAAGGGGGCCAGGACTGGAAGTCACAACTCTCAAGAGAACTCCAATTAATGACCCATCCTAACTTCCAAAAACTGGGAGAAAATAACCAGAACCATTTTTACTAAGTATTGAATACTAAGAGGCCAAGAAGCATTGTAAGAGGAACAGATTCAAAACCTACCATGACCAGGAACGACTGGTTCAGAGGGTCCTGCAAGGAGATGGCTCCTGGCTTGACCAAGGTGGTGGAATTTAAAAACCAAAAGAGCTTCCTGGCTTACAGGTGGCTCAGGGTTCTAGCACTCCTTACTCATGGTGCCTAGAGCTTGTTGTAGTGGAAGCAATTTTTTTTTGGACAAACCTCTATTTAGTCCTGAACTCCATCAGTACTTTATATTTTGGACTATTTTAATTAGAATATTTTTTCCTAGGAACTGTCAATAATATTTTATTCCTGGTAAATATTTAGGTTAAGAATGAAAAAAAAAATTTTTTAATTTTATTTGTTCAATAAAATTTTATCTTTGTTCAATAAAAATGTTGTACATAATGGCTTTTGCCCATGTACTGCAACCATTAGCCATCTATAATCCATGAAAGAAATGCAGCTTCTGGCAGTTGTTTTATTTTCCTTGAAGCATTTATGCCTTTCCTTTGGTTGAGAAGGAGTGAGCCAGTGCCAAAATGATGGGCGCCTCCCAGGATGGTAGACTGTCACCTTCTGTACTCTTTCTACATCTTCTTGTCCCAGCAATCCAGCAATCTCCTGCTGCCCCTGCTCTCTTTATCCTGTTACTCAAGAGAAATAGTCTCAGTGTTTCAGAAAACTCATCTATATGTGATGTTTCCTCCCTCGGGGACATCTGCATTTTAACAGAGGGGCCTTGGAAAGAAGGCAACTCAATGACTTAATGAAGCAAGGCTGTGGAATCCCAGGCATGACACTTATTGGTGAAATGGTGGGTGAGGAATGCTATGGGACAGGTACCCTCTCATCTGTCCTACATTCCCCAGGAACAGAACTTCCCATTCCCTGTAGATGAGAAAGGAAGATCCTGGAGGTAGTAGGGGGAGGCGAGGCCTGAAAACTAATATTTTATCCCAGAGAATGCAGGCTCCTGACTCAGTGTGACAGATTGCACGATAGGACTGTGGTTTGACTTAACTAAGCCAAGGCTGCTTGGGTTAGCAAATCTGAATATGGGTCTGGAAGCCTAAATATATGCACATTGAACTCAATTCTCCGGGTGCCCAGGTGCCCTTACTTGCCCTGGGGAGGGGCTCTAAGGCATTCAGCCACTTAGTTTTCTGAACTCTGGGAGTTCAGTGCAGACCACGGCAGCAGAGACATTGGGACGAGATAGTTCTACGTGTTTCCCTGCCACAAGGCTGTGGAGAGCTTCTCTCCTGTGAGCTGACAGCAAGCCAAAGTCTACTCCTTCAGGACGAATTCCAAACCATCTCACTTTTCTACTTTTATTTGTCCATTCCTTTTTATCAGCACTCCCTTCCCCAAGACAACTGGCACAAAGTCACCCTCTACCTTGGGAAATGGAACTTGAAGCCACGAATGGAGGGGACATCAGGCAACAGTTGAGGGACTAAAGGGAGAGTCTAAAGCCACCTGAGCAACCCAAGTCATGAGGTAAGGGCACAGGGCAGCCCCTGGTGGGAGCATGTGCAGAATTCATCAGCCTGGCGTGGGGCGGAATGAGAGGAGATGCCTTGGATGGTGGTCATGGCTCAGATATAATTGATAATGACTTTCAGCTAGACTCATGGATGGAGCAATCCTCAGGAATCCAAAAACTTCAGTCTGGCAGAGTTCTAAGCAAACAGCAGCAACACCTAGTTGCGTGGGTGGCAATTAATCAAGGCAGTCAGTGAGATCTACCAGTAGAATCTCTTTTATCCCTTTGTTCTGGTCTCCACCCTTTGGCATGGTTCCCCTGTGGAATTTTTCTTTCTTTCTTTTTTTTTTTTTGTTCTTCCTGGAGCTTGCATTAGCACACAGCTGTGTTGTAGGCCAAAAAGTTGACTTCAAGTTGCATACCCCCTCCCAGCCAGCACAGGACCCAAATCGACCCACCATTGGCCAAGGGATCCGTGGCATTTAACTGCTGTTTCTTGGCTGAAAAATTCAAACAACAATGTCTGTTTTATGTATTCCACAAAGATGTGAAGGCATTTGAGCATCTTGCACACACATTAAGCCTCCTAGAAGGAGCTTCAGCCTGAGCTGAAGATTTGAAGGATCAGGTCAAAATTATGGTTTGGGGTATTCTTACATCAGTAACATTCAGCCATTCACTTTTCCAAAAGAGTGGGAGGGATGCTTAGAATGTTTAAGTTTTGAGGACTAGTAGGTATTAAGCTTTTAAAAATTTAGTTTGGATTCAGGAAAAAAAATATTTTTTTAAGTGTAAGTTGTTGAATAATTTTAATTGGAAAAAAAAAAAGCTCATGTTTAAAAATCAAGGTGAAAGTCACTTTTAAGCAAAACACATTTGTGATTTAACTGACTCAGAAGCACTTTAAAAATAGAGGAATTCTGGGGACTAGTCGTATTTGCCTGTTCCTTGTTTTGTCCAGTGCTTTCCTCCTGCTGAATTTTGTGCATGTATGGGTCTCTTTGATGGGAAGGCAAGGCCAGTTCTCCCATGGTCTCTTCTTTGAGAATCACCCCAAATTTCAGAACACAAGTTTCATATTCCAGCAGTCCAGAGTGGTTTGCATACAAAGCAATCAGGTATTTATGCCCAAATTTGCAACTATTGGGAGCCACATCTCAGCTCTGCACAGAGAATCCAGTAGCCCAGAAATGAACAGTGGATAGAGTGGTGCCCTATTCAATGTGGGAGCCGATTGCTTTGTTCTTTGGACAAACTCCATCCCTCTGAGCCTTGCACCATGCCTGGTGCAAGCATAGCCATCCTCTCCATCCCCTTCTTTCTACCCACTGCCATTCACTTCCCTTATTGCTCATAGCTCCTATAATTGAAATTTCCATAGAGATGCATAATATTCTTTTCATTAATTAATCAGTATACAATGTGCTGGAAATGTCACACATATTGACTCATGCATTATTCAGAACCACCCAATGAAACAGGTATTAGCAGATGTGGAAACTGGACATAGCTTGGTTTATTTGCTCAAGGGCCATACAGCTAGAGAGAGGCAAAGTCTGGATTTTCCTCTGACGCCCTCTCCCCACTATCTTTTGATACCTCACAGGAATTACGAATAGTATTTGGCTCTATTTCTAAAATTGTGTGGCCTTGAGCCCTCTAGAAGAGGGACAGGGTGGCTTGGAGAGGATCATCAAAGTGGAAACCATAGAGCAGCCTCTAACTTCCTCTCTGTGCCCTTGTAAAAGTGATAAATATCATTAATTCCAGGCATCGTCTGTTTGCGTGATTTTTAAACCATGTTCCTGGAACATCTGGACTCTGTAGATATGCTTCAGTGGTTTTGCAAACATTTTATTCCAACTTTAGTTTGAGAAACACATTTTCAACTGTTTGAAAAGCCATAAAAAAAGGGATATGCTGTCTGTTGTATTATAATGAATTTTTCACATATTGGCACCCACTGATGCAATAATTTGGGCACCAGTTTAAGATTTCTATGATTATTTTTAAGACTTTGTAAATTGATTTCTCCCAACATCTGTGTTTAAAATTTGTCTTGTCTATTAATCAGTGATGAAAGTACAATCCTTAGCCAAGGCCTGTGAATATCCAGGAAGCTCGCCCATGTGGACAAAGGGCATCCCTCTCTTCAATTAAATGCCACGGAAAGTTCCAAGGCATCTGTGCAGAGCAGACATTCATCAATACACAAGAATTGTCTAACAATAGCTGAACTCCACACTTTTGGAGTTCTAATATTATGTTTTAAGTGTAGTTTGGAATGTCTGATGATCATGTATAGAACAAGGATATTATAAATTTGGAGATTAGGGTGTTTCCATTCCAAGTGGCCATTTTTCACCACTTTCTATTTTTATTATTTTCTAATTTTTTCTTAAAATTGTAAAAAGATTCTTAGTTAAAAGCTGAAAGTGTTAAAGAAAAAATTGAAAATTAATGTGAAAGATTGACCAGGTGCAAGATAATTGACAAATCATACTAGGGAGCCCTCACTGATTTTTCAGTTGTGTTGACCCTATTAACAGTGGTAGAGCAAAGCAATGTAATGAAAATACTTACTCTCAGTCATTGAAAAATAAGTGTTCCAGTTATTAAAACATCATTTGAAAGTATCAGATTGAAAGAAAACCCTATTGAGTATAAATATAAGGCTCTATGTTTTTTGTAGTGTAAACTGAAGAGTTCAAAATTATAAGAAATGTATAGGGGAGAGGATGTGGCTCAAGTGGTTGAGCACCTGCTTCCCACATGGGAGGTCCTGGGTTCGTTGCCTCCTAAAAAACAACAACTAGCCACACAGGGTAGCCGATGTGGCTCAGTGGTTGAGGGCCAGCTTCCCACATACAAAGTCCCAGGTTCATTTCCCAGCCCCAGTACCTGAAAAGAAAAGAAAAAGAAAAAGAAATATATATATGCACAAAACTTAAATCGGTGTAAATGGTGTACACACAATGATAGAAGTGCATTTAGAATGTCATTCAAAATTAAGTTACTATATTCCATGTGAGGGAAAGCACATCTCATTAGGCAAAAGCTTTCTATGTGCCATGCTATTGTCTTGGTGTTAAGTTGGGTATATGCGCAGATAATTACAAAAATGCAGTCAAAATCCTTTCCCCCGACCCAGGCATTAGAGCCAGGAGGCTGGCCATCCTGGACATTGCCTTTCTTGTGGCCCGCAGGGAGATCACAACATTTCCACTTCCCAGAGCAATGGCAAGTTACTTCCCTTCAGTCCTCGGCCTCCCAAGCACCCAGATGAAGCCCCAGTTCCTATTTATCTCACCAATCACCAACCTTACTCATGCTACTTTTCCACTTACCCCCATTCTTGGAACACACCAACTTCCTTCTCTACTCAGGGGCTGCACCGGCCCCTCCCTCAGCCTGAATCTTCTGCCCTGTACCTCCACGAGGTTGACTTCTTTCTATCCTTCAGGTCTCAACTTAAACATCACCTCTTCAGAGAGGCCTTCCAAGACGGTTCCACTTAAAATGTGACCATCCTTGGTTTACTTTATCCCAGGGTTTTGTTAATTTCTTCTTAGTGCTGTTTATAATCTGCACTTATTGTTGATATGCTTGCTTCTTTATTGTCTGTCTCTCCCCAGTAGTTTGCATGCTTCATAAGGGTTGCAAAGTTCTTTGTCTCATTTATCATAGCCTCCCCAGCACCTAGGATCCTCAACAGCTAGTACAAAAGAAATATGATTTTCATCACAACATCTGATTTGCTCTTATATTTTCTGTTCTATTGTGCTCTATTCTACTTTATTCTCTTAGAAAACTGGTTGTGACCCGGCCCAACACATTTTGTAACTCACTAAAGTATCCCCACCTGTCATTTGAAAGCATTGTGATAATGCAAACTAAAGAATAAATGTTCAATAGTCTTGATCAAGTTGGATGATGAGATTGTGTAAACTCTTATAATTCAATTGGATAAAACTAAGATTTGACAAATCTTTTGATTTCTCTCATTTTAATATACTATTTTCGTGCAGTGAATAAAATGGATTTTTGTTGTTATGTGAAAAGTGAAGGAGAATGTTTCATGTATTAGATCATTTTAAATATAGCAACCAGTCAATAGAATACATTTACAATGATGTAGCATGACAGCTGAATCAATAATGCCAAAGAAGAAAAGAACACCATGAGGCGAGCGGCTCCTAGGAAAGCTGGTACAGGCCTCTTCAGGGACCTCGGAGCACAGGCAAGTCCCAGCCACTGAAGTGATTGCAGCTCTCCAAAATGCTGGATAATCCCACTCAGAATTGAAGGAATATTTTTATGTATCCATATTCATTGTATGATCATTGCAGGCATTTTATTTATTAACTTTGGAATAGGAAACAAAAGTTATTTTTAAAAATAAAATAAAAATGGCAAATCAATAAAATCAGTAAAATATACATTTAGTGAAAAGCTTCCCCTTGTCCCAGCCATCCAACTTCCCCTCCTGGAAGGGAATCAAGGGTATCAAGTTCTTGCATATCCTTCAGGGTTATTTTTATGCATTTTGTCCTCCCTTTAAAAAAAAAAAATGGTCTCATAATATGCTCATACGTTTTAATCGTGCTCTTTTAAAAATCTTTACGGTGTGTTTGGGGCATTCTTCCATAGTGATACATACAAGGCTTTCTCACCATTGATCCAAGTGCATGGTACTCTACTGTATGGTACACCATGATTTATGGATCCAGTCTTACAGTATATATTTAGGTTGTCTCTGGTTGATTGCTACCAGAACAATGAAGCAATGAAAAATAACCTTGAACAAACATCATGTAGCATAGCATATCTATAGGACAAATTCCCAGAAATGGAATTGCTGGGTCAAAGGGTATGTGTGTTTGTAATTTAGGCAGATGTGACTAAAATGTTCACCATGGAGGATGTACTCATTTACACTCCCACAAGCAATGTTTTAGCAGATGCATTTCCCACCACCCACATCAACATGGGGCCTTACCAGGCTTTGTGATAGCTGCCAATCTGATGGGTGAAAAATGGCATCTCAATGTAATCTTAATTTGTGTTTTTCTAATAATGAGTGAAGTTGAGCATCTTATAACATGATTAAGAGTCATTTGTACTTCCTTTTCTGTTAAGTGTCTCTTTATATACTTTTCTTATTTTTTCTGTTGTTATTGCTCTTTTTTTTCACTGATTTGTAGTATATATATATATATATATATATATATATATATATATTGCAGGGGAATTAACCTCTCGCCTATGACATGAGTTGCAAATATGTTTTATAATTTAATTGTTTACATTTTCTTCTGCTTATTTTTGCCATGCAGACGTTGTTTACTTTTACGTAGTTGGGTTCATCAATTTTTTTCTGACTTCAGGGTTATGTTCATATTAGGAAGAGCTTCTCCTTTCTAAATTTATGAGAAAAAAAATTCTCCCATGACTTCTGGTTTTCTTTTTTTTTAAATGGTTTTTCACTTTCCATTTTAAATATTTGATCCATCTAGAATTTATACTGACATATGACATGAATTCAAATTTATACTTTCCATTTGGCTACACCATTTTATCAAAACAATTTGTTGAATAGTTCATTTTCCTCACAGATTCAAATTTGCACCTTAACCCATAATAAATTTCCAGAGGTATGTGGATCTATTTATTGACTTTATATCCTATGCATTGATTTTCAGCTAATTAATGCTGCACTGTTTTACTTATCTTCAATTCAGTATATGTTTTCATATCTAGTAGGGTAATCTTACTTTATTACTCTTTTTTTCAGAATTTCTCTGGGGAATAACATATTTGTGCTTTCCATATGAATTTTAGCAAGACATAGTATGACAATATTTTTTCAAATCTTGGTAAGGGATGCCAGTAGCTTTTTTGCACCTCTTTTCATAGGATCTTTTACAGTTCTTGTAAAGTTTATTCTAAGTAATTTATATATATTTGATGCTTTAAAAGTAGGACCTTTGATTGTCTCTTCTAAGTGGTGGTTGTTTGCAGTGAAGGCTATTAACTTCTATATATATAATATATATATATATATACCTATTATTCCAAATTTTCTTCTTTGTAAGAATTTCCTGGTTTTCTTTCTTTACTCATATTAATAATTATATCATCTGCAAATAATTTATCTCCTCCTTTCCAGTTCTTATGCATCTTGTTTTTTCTAACACCTATTGGGCACAATTTTCCATTGCAAAATTTCCAGAGTTATGAGATGGATCGTTATTTTCAAGATTTAATTTCTTATTCCAGAGTTCATTGGTTGTTGAGAGGCAAGATGCCAAAACAAATATTTCAATATACAGTAAATCATTATATTTAGTTGATGAAGAATCTACATTAGCTAATTATCTTCATAGCTTGATTATAAGATTTTTGTATTTTGCTGATCTAATTAATAAACTGATAGACATCAGTATTGTTGTATTCATAATTATCCATACTCTGAATGATTCTTATATTTTGGGTTAATGTGCAACATAAAATAGACTAGAAATTCTAAATATATGTGACAGAGATAAACCCTGAGGTGCAGTAGCTGAAATTTCTTTAAAAATTACTTTGTGGAATATATTAAACTATTACTAGATATATTTGAAAGACATTTTTCTGTCACATAATACAGATGTGAATTGGCTGAGGAAGCTGTACCTTTATCCCCTCTCAATTGCACATTTATCGATTAATTGTTATCTATTCTTAGTTATTCAGCCTGATGCAAGAATTTATTACTCTGATTTCAAACTTTCTAGACTAATTTGATCAGAGTGTCATGAGATTCCAAGAAGAGCTGTTAAGAAAAATCTGTTGCAACTAATTATCTGTATGTATCAGAAGTTTCTCAACCGTGTAAAATAAAAAATAAATACAGAAATTACCTATAATTTGGAGGCTGACGTTGATAAAAAACTGTAACAGATCCGTACAATTTGGTATCAAAGTTTTATGGTCACCAAAAGTCTTCATTCTCCTTCAATTTATTCTTTGAGTAATTTTTTCAAGTTTGAACTTTAAGAATAAAGATTAATCAAATATAATCTAATTTGATTTCTCTGCTGTGGCATAGGAGAACATCAGAGCACTTAAATTTCTTCCCAGGTCTCGTTCCACCCGCAATCTCCAGATATTTAAGTAAAAGTGTAGTTACTTTAACTCTGTGAAGGATTATAATATTTATATACATTCTAAAGCTATAATTCTCTCTGTTTTAAACTTTACTTTCTCACTAATTGATAATTATTGTTTACTAGAATTGCTATTAATAATGTATTTAATTAGCCCTATAATTGTATGTATAATCAATGAACACAATGAGTTATTCCATCGACATTCCTCAGTTTTTATTTTGATTCTTCTCTTAACAAGATAAATACAATTATCACATAATTTTACAGATATGTTTCATTGCTGTTATATAGCCCTAAATTTTTTGACATGATTCTATATTTATTTTTTTTGTTTTATTTTATTTTATTTTTAAAGAAACTTTAGACTACATAAATGATACATCAAAAATATAGGGCTATTCCCATATACCCCACCCTCTCCTCCTCCCCCACTTTTCCCCATTAACAACATCTTTCATTAGTGTGGAACATTTGATACAATTGATGAACACATATTGAAGCATTGCTACTAACCATAGTCAATATTTTCTATTAAAATTTACACTTTGTCCCACATATTTTTATAGGTTTTGAAATGTTTTTAATGGCCTGTATCCATCATTGCAGTCATTCAGAACAATTCCAATGTCCCCAAAGCACCCCGTGTTACAGTTATTCTTCCCTCTCCCCACCCCCTCTCAGAACCTCTGGTGACAACTGCCTTTATATCAATGGTACAAGTTCTGTTGCTAGAAAAAAAATGTCTACTTTAGTCTATTGTGGCATTCTCCCCTTACATTTGTCTGTTCCTCAATCTTGAGGATTTTAGGATGGTGATGCCCACTCCGTTTTCCCAAGGGGTAGATGGATGGAACTGTCTTGCTTGCAGTTGTAGATACTCTCTGTATTTTGGGATTGGCATTGTCCATCACCATCCTTTTGTTGTCATGGGTGAGTCGATGAACTGGAGAGTAGGTGTCGCAATTCTGCTGAGATTCAGGGTTCAACCAGTATATAAACAGACCAAAGATTTAATTCTCTGAGACATGTATTTAACCAGTATAGTGCTAATTATAGGCAGAAGAGCCAAATGTAGAGAAATTATAAATGATTCTAACTCTGATACATTGGGGAACATATATTCCAAGGTAAGGCCCATTGACAGGGCACCAAATTCCTGAGATTGTCTGCCCTCCTATAGTGTCTGGATGTCTCTAAAACCCTCAGGAGCTCCCCTGCCTGAGGCACTATTTACTGTGGCAGTCAATGAGATCCTGATGAGACATGCATAAGTGTAACCTCTGGAATAACCTCCCGACTCACATTAAAATCTCTTATCTATAAAAACTCATTTGTATTTAATATTTCCCCTTTTAGTCAAGGTCTTTTTCTAAATGCATCACTGGTTGGTGCTTGGTAATAATCCCTTGGTGCCAGGGAGGCTCATCCCTGAGTCATGTACCATGCCGGGGGTGGGGGTGGGATAGGTAATGAGTTGATATGCTGAGTTTGGCTTAGAGAGGAACAAGAAAGTTTTCAGGAGGTAACTCTTAGACAATATATAATACTAGGATAAGTTTCAATTTCACACGAACAAGGTTCATAAGTATAAGCATCAATATCAATGGCTTAGCACATTAGTCTGTCTTCCTTCCCTAGGCACTGCCCATGTACTTGGGGATTCTTGCCATTCTATTAGAGAATGTAGCAGAACTTCCCAGGATGGGAATTCATTATTCTTTTAGTTATTGTGTGGGTCTCCCCACACCGAGACAACATCCCATGACCACTTGAATATATTCTTATACCATAGAGGCATGCCCCAGATGCACCCCTCCTCACACATCCACCCATCAGTGACACCCAGCACCAATGGTCCTCCCCTACCACAGCTGCAAACCTTCTGCAATCCAAAACCACCCCCAAAACAAAACTAAAATATAAATAAAAATAATAAAAATTAAAATAATTATAAAAAATGAAATTCATAAATTATTTTAAAAATAAATAAATTTTTATTGTGTCTTTCATCATAGTAAGATTTGTTATCTTTTATGTACAAAGACAATTTCTTCTGTATATTCCCCCAGTGTCTTATTTTTTTCGCTTTATTTTCAAAGTAGTTTTAGGTTACAGAAAAGTCACATTGAAAATATACCTCACCTTCTCACATTTTCCCCTATTAATAACATCTTACATGAGTATGGAAAATTTGTTTCAATTGATAAACACTGGAGAATTGTTACTAACCATGGTCAATGGTTTACATTATGGATTACATTTTGCACCAAACACTTTGATAAGTTTTGATATCTTCTAGGAGCTTTGTGGTCTTGGCTCGTACATTGAGATCTTTGATCCATCTTGAGTTAATTTTTGTATAGAACATGAGATTGTGATCCTCTCTCATTCTTTTGGACATAGATTGCAGTTCTCCAAGCATTATTTGTTGAAGAGGCCATTATGTCCCAGTTGGTGGCCTTGTCAAATATCAGGTGACTGTACATATGAGGATCTATATCAGAACTCTCAATTTGATTCCATTGGTGAGTATTTCTATCCTTGTGCCAATACCATGCAGTTTTGACCATTGTGGCTTTGCTTTAAAGTAAGTGTAGCAGTTTGATATTGTTTATGAATTCTAAAAATAGATGTTGGATTATGTTTGTAAACTGGTCTGTTTCTCTGGGCATATTAGATTTTATTAACTTCAGAGGTTTCACTTTTAATTGATTAAATTATAATTAGGGCTTTGATTGGGCCACATCAGTAGGACACTGAGTCCCTGCCTCCTTGATGGGCAGGGACTCACAGAGAAAATGACACAGCAGAGGAGAGAGTTGGAGTATTTTATGCTGGAGCCCTGGGAAGTAAACACACAGAGAATCAGATACGTGAGGAGAGAGAAGGCTCCATTAGACATGGCAGAGGCCCCAGGAACAGAGATGAGCTATTCATCTGATAGTTTGAAGCTGGCCTTGTGGAGAGAGCAGAGCAGCTGAGCCCAGAGAGAAATGAGCCCCAGGGAGAGAGACAAGCCTTGTGCTAATCTACAGCCGAGAAAGGAAGGAGCTGGGACCAAGGAGCCTTAGAAGGAAGAGGAAAGCTGAACACTTGCAGAGACTGTCAGCCATCTTGCTCCAACACGTGGCAACAGACTTTGGTGAGGGAAGTAACTTATGCTTTATGGCCTTGTGACTGTAAGCTTCTATCCCAAATAAATATCCTTTATAAAAGCCAAGAGATTTCTGGTATTTTGCATCAGCACCTCTTTGGCTGACTAAAACTGCAAGGTAGCATGATTTCTTCAATTTCATTTTTCTTCTTCAATATGTTTTTAGCTATTCAGGGCCCCTTGGCCTTCCAAATAAATTTCATAAAGAGCTTTTCCAATTCATTAAAAAAATGCTGTTGTAATTTTTAATGGGATTGCGTTAAATCTGTAAACCAATTTGGGTAGGACAGACATCTTGATGTTTAGACTGAACAATGAGTATTCTTCCATTTTTTTCAGCTCCTCTGTGATTTCATTTAATAATGTTGTGTAATTTTCTGTGTGCAAGTGATTTCCTTTAATAATGTTGTGTAATTTTCTGTGTACAAGTCCTTTACATCTTTAGTTAAGTTTATTTCTAGATATTTGATTTTTTAGTTTTATTGTAAAATGGAATTTTTTTCTTGATTTCCTCCTCAGATTGCTCATTAATGGGTACAGAAATTCTACTGATTTTTGTGTGTTGAACTTATATCCTGCCACTTTACTGAACTCATTTATAAGATCTAGAAGCTTTGTTGTAGATTTCTCAGGGCTTTCTACATATAGGATCATGTCATCTGCAAATAGTAAAATTTTTACTTCTTCTTTTCCAATTTGGATGCCTTTTAATTCTTTTTCTTGCCAAAGTGTTCAAACAAGTACTTCTAATGAAATGCTAAATAAGAGCAGTAACAGTGGGCATCCTTGTCTTTTCCAGATCTTAGAAGGAAAGCCTTTAGCATTTCATCATTGAATATGATGTTAGCTGAGGGTTCTTCATATATACAGTTTATCATGTTGAGGAAGTTTCCTTCTATTCCTACCTTTTGAAGTGTTTTTATCAAGAAAAGATGCTACATTTTGTCAAATGTTTTTTCTGCACCAGTAGAGATGATTGTGTGATTTTTTTTTCTTTTGATCTCTTAATGTTCTGTATTACATTGATTGATTTTCTTATGTTGAACCATTCTTGCATACCAGAGATGAAGCCCACTTGATCATAGTGTATATTTTGTTTGCTGTGTTATTGGATATGTTTAGCAAGTATTTTGTTGAGGATTTTAGCTTCCAGGTTCATTAGAGAGACTGGTCTGTAGTTTTCTTGTGGCATCTTTATGTGGCTTTGGTATTTGGGTGATGTTGACATCATAGAATGAGTTAGACAATGTTCCCTCCACTTCTATTTTTTGGAAGAGCTCATGCAGGATTCATGTTAGTTCTTTCTGGAATGATTGGTAGAATTCACCTGTGAAGCCATCTGGTTCTGGGCTTTTCTTAGTTGGGAGGTTTTTGATGACGATGTGGCTCAACTGGTTGGGCGTCCGTCTCCCATATGGAGGGACCCGGGTTCGATCCCTGGGACCTCCTGGTAAAAAAAAAAGAAAAAAGAAAAAAACAAAAAACAAAACAAAACAAAAAAAACAGATACTCAAAAAACAAAAAAATGTTCTAATTCAATCTCATTATTTGTGATTTCTGTTGAGTTCATCAATATCTTCTTTTGTCAATGATGGCTGCTTGTGTGTTTCTAGAAATGAGTCCATTTCCTCTAAGTTACCCATCTTCATGGCATATGTTTTCTCAAAGTATCCTCTTATGATACTTTTTATTTCTGTGAGATCTGTGGTGATATTCCCTCTCCCAGTTTTTATTTTATGTATTTGCATCTTCTCTCTTTTTACCTTTGTTAGTCTAGCTAAGGGTTTGTCAATTTTATTAATTTTCTCAAAGAACTAGATTTTGGTTTTGTTAATTTTTCTAGTGTTTTTTTTTTTTTTCTCAATTTCATTTAGTTCTGCTCTAATCTTTATTTCCTTTTTCTGATTGCTTTGGGATTAGTTTGCTGTTCTTTTTCTAGTTCCTCCAGGTGTGCAGTTAGGCCTTCAAGTTTGGCTATTTCTTTTTTTTTAATATAAGCATTTGTGGCTATAAATTTCCCTCTCAGCCTGCTTTCACTGCATCCCACAGGTTTTGATATGTTGCATTATCATTTTCATTCATTTCAAGGTAGTTACTGATTTCTTTTGCAATTTCTTTTTTGACCCACTGGTTATCTAAGCGTGTGTTCTTTAACTTCCAGGTCTTTGTGACTATTCTGTTTCTCTGTCCCTTATTAATTTCCAGCAATATTCCATTGTGGTCTGAGAAATTACTTTGTATAATTTCAATCTTTTTAAATTCACTGATACTTGTTCTGTTACCTATGATGTGATCTATCCTGGAAAATGATCCATGAGTGCTTGAGAAGAAAGTATATACTGCTGTATTTGGGTATAATGTTCTGAGTATGTCTATTAGGTCTAACATATTTCCTCTAACATATTATTCTCTGTTTCTTTACTGACCCTCTTTTGAGATGTTCTACTTAACAATGATAATGGTATAGTAAAGTCCCTCATTATAATTGTAGAAGCACCTGTTCTTCCCCTTAGTTTTTCTAATGTTTGTCACATGTGTTTTGGGGCACCATGGTTAGGTGCATAAATGTTTATGATTGTTCTTTCTTCTTGATAGATTACCTCCTTTTACTAATATATAGTGTCCTTCTTTGTCTCTTACAATAGTTTTGTATTTAAAGTCTATTTTGTCCAATATTGGTATAGCTACTTCATCCTTTTTTGTTTGTTGTTTGCGTGTAAAATAGTTTTCCAACCATTCGCTTGCAATCTCCTTGTGTCCCTGGGTCTAAGGTGACAGCATATAGATGGATCATATTTCCTTATCCATTCTGTAAGTCCTTATCTTTTGATTGGAGACTTTAATCCATTAACATTCAATGTTATTACTGTTAAGGCAATACTTACAGTAGCCATTTTTCTTTAGATTTGTATATGTCATATTTTGTTTTTATTTCTCCTTTTATCTTTTTATTTATTCTTACTAATAATTTTCCTTTCCACACTCTCCTCCAACTCTCTGTCTCCTGTTTTCTCCTTTCAATCTGCTGACCTCCCTTTAGTATTTCTTGAATGGTAAGTTTCTTGTTGACAAACATTCCTAATTTCTGTTTATCTGTGAATATTTTGAACTCTTCATTTTTGAATGCCAGCTTTGCTGGATACAGAATTCTTGGCTGGCAGTTTTTTTCTTTTAGCATCTTAAGTATGTCATACCACTGCCTTCTCACTTCAGTGATTTCAGATAAGAAATCAGTGCTTAATCTTATTGAGCTTCCTTTATATGTGATGGATCTCTTTTCTCTTGCTGCTTTCTTTATTCTCTGTCTTGAGCATTTGACAATTTGATAAGTATATGTCTCAGAGTAGGCCTGTTAGGACTTATACTGTTTGGAGTGTGCTGTGCTTCCTGGACATGTACACCCATGTCCCTCAAAGAGTTGGGAAATTTTCAGCCATTATTTCCTCTAACACTCCTTCTGCCCCTTTTCTCTCCTCTTCTCCTTCTGGGATGCCTATAATGCACGTTTGTGCATTTCACGTTGTCATTCAATTCCCTAAGTCCCTGCTGAATTGTTTCTATCTTTTTATCTATATGTTCTGCTATCTATGCAATTTCAGATGTATTATCTTCAACATTACTAATTCTTTTCTCTGCCTGTTCAAATCTGCTGTTATGTCTTTCCAGCATATTTTTGATTTCTTGCATTGTGCCATTCATCACCCATCAAATCTGTTATCTTTTTATGTATGTTTACAATTTCTTCTATATGTTCCCCCAATGTCTTCTTAATATCCTTTATCTTTTCCTTCACTTCATTAAGTTGATTCATAATATTTATTTGGACATCCTTGATTAGTTGTTTCACATTCTGCATCTCTCTTGTTTTTTAGTTTGTTCATTAGACTAGACTGTGTCTTCCTATTTCTTAGTATGGCTTGTAAACTTTTGCTGGTGTCTAGGCATCTTTTTATCTTGGGCTTATTTAGATGGTTAGCGTCTCTTTCTACTCTTAGGTTTTGATTTTTGTTTTGTTTTGTGTTGAGGGTCCTCTTTGATACTTGGTCCCACTTATTCTATATCCTTGTAGAGTCCATTTTCCCTGAAAAAAATTTAAGACCATAGAAAAGGAAAGATAGAAAAATAGAAAAATAATACTTGTAGTAATGAAAAAAAAAAATAGAAAACAAACAAACAAAACAGAAATGAACCAGGAATAAAAATAAGTAATGAGTGAAAAATCATAAAAACTATAAAGGTATAAGAATAAAAAAGGTGGAATAAAATATGAAACAAGAAAAAAAATGAAACTAGAAAAAAAAGATAGAATAATATAAAAGACCAGAAAGATGTGAAGAGAAGAGAAAAAAAAATGAAGATCACACAAGAATAGGGGGAATGAACAAAAAACTATGGAAGAGGAAAAATAAGAGAAAGAAAAGGAATAGAGAAACTAAGGAGAAAAAAGAAGGAAAAGAGAGAAAGGAAACAAAGAAAGATAAAATACAAAAAACAAAAACCAACCCAGGGAAAAACAGATTTCCCTCATAGGCCACTAGGAACTGTCTCAGGGTGCCAGTGCTCATCAATCAATAACCTTGCAGCCTGCCCTCCACAGTAAGGTATCCACTTTTAAAGAATAAAATATAGAGTAAAAAAATAAAAAGTAAAAAATGAGAAAATTTAAAACATTTAAAAAATTATAGGAAACATAAAATAACAGATCAAGAAGCCTAAAACAAAATCTGTCTCAAGGTACTGACTGGATGCCTAACAACCGGCTGGATCACTCTGGATTCCTTCTCTTAAGTAGTACTGGGGATTGAACCAGGGACTTGGTAGATGTGAGGTAGTCATTTATCTAGTGAGCGCCACCTGCTCTACAGATTAGGCAGGATTCTGAAAGCTTATCTGCCTCTCCCTTCCCTTTATTCCCTTCTAACAGTTTGTTGGCTATCTCTTTTAGCTTCCTTCTCTCCAAGGCTGTTAGGATCCTCTTAGCCTTCCCCTCACTGATGTAGTTCCTCCATCTCCTGGAGCGGGTGTGTGTGACAGACTGCCTTATCTGATCACCCCTTCCCTCTCCTTGGGGCCTTTTCAGTGCTGGCGGGGTTTTTTTCAAAATTTCCCCTCTAGTCTGCCTGCCCTATCACGCCTCTCCCTTACACTTCTCTCTCTCTGAGTTTGCTGGGTGCCTGTCCCCAACTTATTTGCCCTTCAGCTCCCCGACAGATGGGCCACTTGCAACCTCCACTTGCTGCACTGGCTACAGCCAAGATTCAAAGCGAGCTCAGCTGGCCAGACTCAGTGTAGAGAAACCACTCTCCACCTTCCTTCAGACCCTTCTTACTCCCAGTGAGGAGGAGAATTTTCCCCCCTCAGTTGGCTACAATGAGTCAAGGATTTTACCAAGGCTATTCTCCTCAAGGGTGGAGGATATGTGCTATTCCCAGCCACAGGGGTGAATAACTCAAGGTTTTCATTTGGCTTCTTTATCGCTCTGTCCCTCTCCCTCCTGGAAAATGTGCAGCCCTCTCCTGGTCTGCAGATCCCAAAGCAGATCCCTGGTATAGTTCTTTGCCCTTCCTCTCTCGTTTTTGTGAGAAAGTTGAGCCCTGCTTACCTACTATGATGCCATCTTAGCCCTCAGAAGTTTGGAAATCCTTAGGTCACACTTTCCCCCCATTTAGAATCCTAGAGCAACTTTTAGTTTATCTTGTGCCATTAAATGTCCCCACAGAGAAGTCTGTGGCTCATCTCCTTTTCCCCATTAGAGGCGATTTGCTCCTTGTCTGGATGCCCAAAGCATTTGCTCTTAATTCTTACAGCTCAGTAACTTTACCAAGATACAACTCAGTGGTGATAATTCTGACTTTCCCCACCCCCCAACCCACCCCCCACCCCATGATGAAGGGTATCATTTTCATCTGCAGGTTTGCATTTTCTTTTTCTTTTAGAAATGTTTTACTTTATTTTCTTTGAATAATCTTACTTTTCTGTTTATTTTCTTCACTTCATGAAGACCAATTATACTCAATTTAGCTCTTTTCTGCCTTGCTTTTTTTAGATGTCATTTCATCTTTTTTTTTTTTTTTTTAAGATTTTATTTATTTATTCATTTATCCCCCCCTTGCTGCTTGTGCTCGCTGGGTCAGCTAACCACGTCCTGCGGGCGGGCTTGCCTTCACCAGGAGGCCCCGGGAACCAAACCCGGGGCCTCCCATATGGTAAATGGGAGCCCTACTGATTGAGCCACAGCCGCTTCCCTGTCATTTCATCTTGATTCACCATCTCTTTTTATTTCCATTTAGTTTAGGGTAATTTTTCTCATATCACTTATTTTGTGTTCAGTGTGATATATTCTGATTTTTTTCCTAAACTAACATTTTTTTCCCTTATAACAATTATACTGTTAATCTTTGAATTCTTTACTGGGTTCTGCAATTCCATTTTATATCTGTTGATCTCTTTTCTAAGGTATTTCTCAACCACCCCTGCAAAAGGACCTATTGACTCTTCAGTTTATTTGAGAGTATAGAGAAGCATTTGCCTAAACTTTTCTTTTATTACCTACAGTGATTCTTCTTCAATGCATTCTTTGCTGTTTGCTTATAGTTTTTCTTTCCTTCTTCTCAAACATGTTTGGTGCATATGTCCATTTCATATCCTTTCTGCTTACTATTAGTATTTTTATTAGATGGTTTTATCTGGACCTATTTGCTGAAAAAACAAAAAACAGGGTAGGAAGGGGCAGAAGGTGCTAGCTGATCTAGTCAATAGCTTCCAGTCAGTTCTGTTGCCACCAAACACCAAATACCTTTCCACAAAATCTACCCTTCTCACTGCTCTGAGAACACAGCTCCGTTCTTAGATTTGGTGGCTTCACCTTATTAGGGCAAAATGATCCCCCAGCAGAAGCTAGACTGTGACTCCCAGTGATGCTGCTTGGCTCAAAACTCATTAGGTTGATGACTTGACATTGACTTTTCTGTCAGTGGTGACACTGGTAAGCAATTTCTTATTTCTGACTGTTTCTCCAGGTTCAGAAATTATGTCTATAGCAAATAAACAAGAATTTCCAAGGCTGAGTGCCCTCCCCTCGCCCTTGAGGGTGGAAAGGGTATGTTTCCTAGTACTCCTGCCAGATATCTATACTGCCATTGTTTTTCCAGTATAGGATCATCAAGTTCCTCTTACTTCCAAAGCAATCTAAAAATTTCAAGATGTGTATATCATCTTTGGAAGAATTCTGATTCAGATTCCCTTGTAAGCTGTAGAAAATCCAATTGAAACAACCTGAAATATAAACAAAATCTATTGCCTCCCATAACTAAACAGCCCAGAGCCATATCTGGCTTCAAGTGAGATTTATCCAGGGCTTAAGTAATATGACCATGAACCAGTTTCTCTCTATTTCTTGGCTCTGTGTCCCTGGAGTTGGCTCCATTCTCAGGCAGGCCTTTCTTAGTGCTCTCAGGATGGCTGGCAGAATCTTCTGGCTAACATGATTTTCATTTACTTCCTGGAGGAAAAGAAGAAAGTGCTTCTCCAATAGGCCAACCAAAGTGTAGGAACCAAGTCTTGTAGGGCCTTACAGGTCTAACTTGAGTCATGTATCTGGCTAGGGGCTGAGAACATTGCCTTTTCTCAAGCTAACCTGGGTTTACTGCTTGAGCTAGGGAAAGTTCAAGTCCACTAAATCTAAATGGCCCAGAAATCAGTGCAGCTAGGAAGGGGAATGCAGGGTGGATGCTGTGGAGGCAACCAGGCAGTAGTCTCATCCGATCAGAGCATCACTTTATTTGGTAGAAATTCCCCATATCCTTGAATTTGAGTAATTTTCCTTTATTGAGTTAGAGATAGAGATTTCTCACCTTTTTTATTTGTTTGTGACTTTCAGAGAAGGCAGGAAAGTAAAATCTAATTCCTCTATCTTTAATTGGGAGCCCTAATTTAGCCAATTTATCAGCTTTATGATTTGGATTTTTCTTTATTCATTAAGCCAGCATATTTTGAGCATTTGCTATGCAGCAGACATTGTTCTAGGGCCAGAGTTTCTGCAGTAGTCCAGACAGACATTGCCCCTACCCTCTTAGAGTTTATAGTCTAGAGTGTAAGATGTAATTTGGGTGAGGGGGGTGGGCTCTATGCTCCAAACATTTTAAGAACCACTGATCTATTCCATGCAATGCCCCCTTTTCTTTATTTAGGGGAAGGGGAAAGTTTCAGTAATAGTAACAGAAGTCAGGGAATATGGGATCTCTCCCAAAAGATGCTAGTCACTTCTGGATTCTCTTAGCTTTGGATTCTAAGGGCTCTCCTTGCACACTTTGGCTAGCAGGGCCTTTCAGCCTGACTCAGCACATTCTCAAAGTCTGGAGCTCCCTGTAGACTTGGATGGCTGATTCTTCCTTTCTTCTGCCCTCTTTCTCCACCTCCTTTCATCTTTCCTTGTGCATACTCCCCCAGGTAGTCATGAAAGCAAGGGCTTGAGATCTGCGAGCAGCCCTGAGTACTTGTGGAAAGGCTGATGAGTCACTGACAAGGAGAACAGAGCGGGGTCAGCATCTTCAATACGGGGACTCTGGGCTAACTGGAAGCCTGTGCAAGCACCGATGCGCTATAATCACGCGGGAAGGGCACCTGTTGGGTCAGGTCCAAGCTGCCCCTGGGAGCCGCAACAGCGCCCACCGCGCACTCGCTGCCAGGGGTCAGGCACTGTGCTCAGCGCCTCATGGGGGCCTTCCCTTTCAGACCCCATACCCAACAAGCCTAGAGGTGTTTCCATTCCACTAATGGAGGCCATCGGTTACCATGGAAGCCATCACCCTGCTCAAGTCACAAAGCTCAAATGGCAGACCCGGGCCTTTCTCCTGAGCTGAGTATGTGGCTCCAGAGTCTTGCTCTACGGGGCAATCCCTGATCTGGGCGGGACTTTTCTCTGGGAGTGGGGGAGCTGCTAAAATGAGGGAATGCGTTTTTGCAGGTTTGAAGCTGCCTCGTTCATCTCACATCCTTTCTCCCTTATGGAACAACGATCTTTCCCCCTGGAAAAGAGGCAGCAAAGACGGGAGTGTAAGGGGAGAGAGCCACAGGGATTGAGAGGGGGGTGCCCTGCTTTGCCCCTGGATAGGCCTCCGTATCAGCGCACTGAAGACCGTTTCCCTGCTTTCTACATTTCCTTTGTCCCTTTCTTGTTTGTTTCCCCCTGTGATGTTATGACGAAATTTCTTTTGAAAATTCCAAGCTTTCTCAGCTGTGCAAAGGGGAACAAAGACAAGGGCTTTGCCCACACTCAGGCAGGTGTTTTAAAGAGGCTGTGGGTGGGAGGAGATGGAAGAGACGGCAGCTGGGCTCTTCTGCGCTCTCCCACGGAGGCCGCAGTGCTCTTTTCTCATCACTTTTCATACTTCACATGTTGTATTGGGTGTGTCCTTACACACAAAGAGCCACCTGTCCCTGTAGCCTCCAACAACATGGTCTAAAACCAGTGCATTGGTGATCATTTTATCCCTCAAAAGGATCTAAGTCAAATTTATCATTCTCCCACTATCATCAGTCATTCAGTAGGGAGTCAGCGTTGGTTGATGTGGGAATAGGCGGGGGCAGGCAAGGGCAGGTGAGGGCAGGTGGGTGCAGGTGGGGACAAGTGAGGGCAGGTGGGGGAAGGCTGGGGGGTGGGAGGGAGCTGGTGAGGGCAGCTGGGAGCAAGTAAGGACAGGTGGGGGTACGTATGGGAAGATGAGGGTAGGTGGGGGCAGGTGAGGGTAGGTGAAGGCAGCAGGGGCAAGTAGGGAAGGTGGTCAGGTGGATACAGACAAGGCCAAGGGAGAAGGCTCTGCTTTATCTCATTTGGACAATATGAGTATTGTCTTGCTTGCCTAAGTAACTTCACCCTTGTGAACATTTGCTTCCAAATCTGAAAAGGAAAAAAATCTGTCACTTTCTTCACAGATGATTGTAATGACTAAATGGGGTAATGGATGGGTTGCTACTGGAGTACTTAAAGGGTATAGTACATTTGCATCATTTCTGTGGGGCTGGTGTTCTGGCTAGTCTGAAAGGCAGCAGGCAGGTTAGAGATGGTCTAGGCAGTGGGTTCCTGGAGCTGGCTCACACCTCCTGGTGGGAAAGGATTCTGCACTTTCCCAGTCCCATAGGCAGTGACACCACGCTGGTAGCTTGGAATCAGCCTTGGTAGTGGTGTGCAGTGCCACAGAAATCTGCGAATGCAGCAAATCAATAGTTTTTTTTTTTATCAGAGAGTCCATTTACCAGCTCACCACTGGGTGGTAGGTTAAAAAAGAAAGGTGGACGGGTGATGTCTTAGTTATTACTTACATGATAAGCAATATGTGATAGAGGAGATGAACTTTTATTATCAGTATATTATGAACACACCAAGGTTAACTGAAAATCCTCAATAGATGGTTAATGCTTACAATGAATGATTATTATAATCACCAAGCATTCCATTATTATTATAAACTTTTCTTTCATAGGATTGAAAAATATTTGTTTATTTTTCCTAATCTAAAGCATGTTTGCTATTTAGCAAGATTAGTTTTAGAATGTTGCTATGAATTTATTATTCCACTCCAAAAAAAAAAAAAAAAAAAAAATCCAGAGAGAAATGAAGTTGGGTTTCTAAAAAAAATCTAAAAATGGAGTAGGCAAAAGTTAAATCAAACAAAACACTGTAATGAGTTCACTGGTGATGGGGTGAAATCTGATTTCAAACTTCAAAAGCATCCTTAGAAATAGCTTTTGTCAGGACAGAGCTGCAACATTTATTTGTATTAAGACAGTAGTTGCAACTTGGAAGGGTTTTTATTAAAAGGACAATCATAAACCATATAATCCAATTAAAGTGTACAATCAATGGCATTTGATACAGTTACAGAGTTATGCATTCATCACTTCAATCAATATTAGAGCATATTCATTACTCAAAGAAAAAGAAAAAAGAAGAAGAAGAAGAAAGGATAATCATGAAAATCCACATTTGCTCTTAGAAAAGTGCACTTTCAAACAGCCATACATAGCTTAGTTTAGTTCAGCTGACCTTGTTTAAGCGCTCAAGTGCAAGTCGGCAATAAACAGTGTGGGCTGATAATATCAATTACATTCAGTGTCTTAAATATTTCATTTCGAGTGTCTGAAAATGAAACTTCCCTGCTCTTTTCATCTGATGTCCCCCTCAGTGTCTTATGAAAACATAAGCCTTGTCTTTGGCCCCTGCAGAAAACACTTAGAGTGACTCCCCACCAGGTGGTGGTTCTTGACAGAGCACTGGCCCAAAGTTTAGCTTAACTTATTGGACATTGTTATGTCATTATAAAGAATGCATGTTCCTCAAAGCATTAAAAGCCCACGGCTGCTGGACATGAGAGGGGACACTTTTCAGGACATTCTCTATGAGCAGCTTGGGAACTCTGTGGGAAGAGGAGGACACTTGCAGGGAGGGGGCAGCTGTGGGTGCTAGTGCCACCTGCCTTACAGGGCCAATTGTGGCTGCTTAGTGAGTTTCACCTCCATGAAGTCACTTCTCATATAAAGATGAAGGAAGCTGCCCCTTAAAGGTGTGACCTTTCATATAGGATGTGCCTGCCATGGGACTCCTGGCTTCTCTTTTTGGACACTGAAAGAATTCAGCATCTGCTCTAAATAGAGCATAAATCAATTTATTAGGTCTCTGGGTTCATTTCAGCTATGCTAGCAATGGGTCAAGGTACCAAGGAAGAGCTATGTAGGTAAGGAGATGGCTACCAGGCATGGCTCCACAGCCCTGGAGGAGAGTGCTCCATGCAGCCTCCAACCACGGGACTCTGATGCCATAATAGAAACACCAAAAGAATGAAAAGAACTTGCTGGCCTGTGCTTGAGCAGGAGCTGGAAGGTACTCCTGGTATTGGACTTTGAGGGTCCTTGATTAAGGTGCCCAGATATAAAGTTGAATAAGCAATAATTAGGGATGTTTTATTGGGATTTGGGATTTATAACCTTAGTAAGGACCCCAAGCCACTACTAGGGTGGCTCTTAGTATTGTGGCTAAATCTCAGCAAAGTGGAAATACCTGAGCTTCCCTGGGAGATGGTAGAGGAAGGAACAAAGAGAGGGAGGTGGGTGTGCTGGAATGGGTGTGTTATGGAAGCCAGAACTTACCAGAGGACAGTATTCCATGAGAAGGCCAAGGCACAACCTATACTAAGTCCACCAGGAATTCACTGTTAAGATGTTTGTTGGCCTCTTCTGGGGCCAGGGCTGAGGAGAAGAGAGGCAGTCCCAGAACTGAACTCAGTAATACCCATGGGGATGTCAGGTCCCAATGTCATAGAGGCTAGAAACCCAGTTGCCATGAAGAAGGTCCAGGTTGGAGGGGTAGTCAAGGAAATGTGGCCTGAAGAGAGTTTTACAGATGGTGACTTGAGCAGAATGCTTGTAGGGTCAAAGGAGATGGGCAGCCCACAAGGGTGCTGTTAATATCTATAATTTAAAAAATGGAAGAATGGAAAAGCAGGAGTCTACCCTTCTCCAAAAAAAAAGGTCAGTTTCTTACTCAGTTCCCAGACCTGAGCCAATGTTCAGATTTGAAATCCACTGACTGAAGAGGTGACTTGTCCCCAGGAGGAAAGACCTTGCATCATGGTGGCAGATATGTGTCAATACCCTTGTTCTTCCCCCAAGGATCTATGGTCCATTACTTAGGTGACTGTAAACTGGGGACACCAACCCGACATTTCATTGATTGTTGGTTCTGGGGTCTAAGTTGACAGGGATACCTGCCTTAGTTTGCCAAGGCTCCTCAACAAGTACTGCAGACCACTCAGTTTAAACAACAGGAATTGTTGTATCATAGTTCTGGAGTTAGAAATCCAAAACCAAGGTGTTTGGAGAGCCATGCTTCTACTTAAAAGGATGCCTCTTCTCTGGCTTCAGGTCGGTAGCTGGCAATCCATGGCATTCCTCAGCTCTTGGCAGCATAATTCAATCTCTGCCTCTGTCTCTCTGTCTGCCTGTTTACAAATTTATTCTCTTATAAGGATATCAGTCAGATTGAATTAACATCCACCTTAATCCAGTTTGGCTTTATCTTAACTAATAACACCTTCAAAGATCCTATTTCCAAATGGGTTAGAGTCACAGGACCAGGGGTAGGACTTGAACACGTCTTTGGGGGAGACATGATTCAACCCTTAACAATACTTGAGCCCCAAAGTCTCCTATCAAAGTGAATGCCTGCAGGGCCAGGTAGTAAATGGAGTCCTTGCCAAGGTCGGTTCACAGTGGGCTCACGAGGTCTGTGGGCCCACCCAGTGGTTACCTACCTAGTTCTCAGTTACTTACTTGGCAGCCAAGTTGCCTCCACAATAGTGTTCTTGGTCTTGGAGTAAGAGCATCATAGTGAGGAAGACCATATTAAAAAAACAAAAACCTCTGGGCTTGACCCCTGTCTCAACCAAGATAGTAAACCAAAGACAATATTGGGTTTCAGTGGGGAAGAAGAAAGAAAGGCAGAGATAAGTGTCAACATTAAGAACCTAAGGGTGCAGAGTTGGGGTCCCCATCATATCTCCACTTAAACTGTCACCCTGCAGAGAATGATGGGTTCTGGAGAAGGACAGCAGATAGTGCAGACTTCAACCAGCAACAGCCAGGCTCACACCTGCTGGATTGATGCAGAATCCCAGCAGGAGCACATCAGTCAGGTCCCAGGCACACAGTGAGGCAATCATGGCAAAGAGTTGCAAGGATTTCCATACCATCTCAATCAGAAAAACGGATAGGAGCAGTTCACAGCCAAGTGGGACTGACAGCAATGGTCACTGGTGCTTTTGATGCAGGGTTACGTCAACTCTCCAGTCCTTTGTCATAAAGCAGAACATCATACTGATGGAAATGACATCATGTCAATTGGACAATACAAGCAAGAAGCAGCGAGCACACTGGGGTGCTTCGGTCAGACACACGAGCTCCAGAGGTGGGGATAATGACCCCATAAAGAGTCAGGACTGACCACTCAGTGAGTGGGGTTCAGTGCTCAGTTCTGTGCTAGGGTATCCCCTCCAAAGAGTCAAGTGTCTGTATTTTGCATCCCCTACCAAAGAGAAGTAAGCTCAGAGCTTGGGTTCTGGTGGCAACTCGTTCCATGCCTGGATACTAGGTGATATGGAATGCTATCGGATTTAAGGGGGACTGGAGCAGGAAAGGGATCCACAACAGGTCCAGGTCTTGATGCCGCAGTCCTACTCCTTGGGCTATACCATCAAGCAGACCCCATGGTGCTGCAGGTATTTGTGTTGGGACCAAAGTCAGCAGGGTGCTCAAAGCCAGCTCCAGTGGGGGAGTCAAGGCACAGCCTCTGGAGTCTGGAGCAAAGCCATGGAATTTTTGAGAACTGGGTCTTGTAGAGCTGGAATCTTTCACCATGGGGCACCAAGTAATTACCTGTCCACAATGCCCATTATGAGGTGGATTCTGACAGATAAACCAAATCATAAAGTCAGATGGACCCAGTGGTAGTCCATCATCAAATGGAAATGATTCATTCAAGGTTGAGCCTGAAATGTAGCAGAGTAGAGGAGCAACCATCATGAGCCCCAAATTGCCCCCAACAGTTACCCTAGTGCCCCTTCCCCAGATCACACCTATGACCATATTTAGGGGAAGGGGGAGGCCCATATGACTTATGAGAAGCAAAAAGCCAAAGCTTGGTTTACAGATGGGTTAACTCAGCACGTGGATGAAAGCCTAAAATGGATATCACAGCCACATTCAGGGATGTCCTGAAAGACGGAAGAGTGGGACTTTTTTCCAATGGGTGGAGATGAAAGCAGTATATCTGGTCTCCCACTTTGTGTGGAAGGACAAGTAGCTGAAGGTGAGAAAATGCACAGATTCTTGAACAGTGGCTAGTGGACTGACCATCTGTTCTAGAGCCTGGGAGCAAACAGGGTGGAATGTGGGAGCCATGGAGGTGAGTGTAGAGGCATGTGGTTGGCCTGCTGAGATAGGGCATGTAGGGAAAATTCTTGTGTCACACATGAGCACCCACCAGGAAGCATCCACTGCAGAAGGGGCACTGAACAACCGGGAGACCAAGGGATTGGCTTGCTGATGGTAGCCAGCCCTTGTCATTGGTCATTGGTCACCCCAGAACTGATGCACACAGGAGGAAAGGGCTGCCGTGGCTAAGCATGAACTCCCATTTATCAAGACTGATTTAACTACTGCTGCCTGTGGATGTTAAACTTTTCATCAACAGAGACAAAAACTGAGTCCCTAGCATGGCATGAATCCTCAGGAAGATCAGCCCCCTTCATCTTGGAAGGACCAGCAGTTTGTCCTAACAGGGATAGAGACCTATTCTAGGCATGGGTTGCCTTTTCTGCCTGCAGAGCTTCAGCCAGCATCACTGTCCAGGTGCTTACAGACCATTATGGAATTCCACACAACAGGGGACCACTCCAGAGAGAAGAAGATGCAGGAGTGGGCCCATGACCATGGGATCTGTTGGCTGTGTTATATGCCACACCACCAGAAGCAGCTGGTATCCTAGAAGGTGGGAAGCCTTTTGAAGGCTAAACAGAGGTCCTCAAGCAGAGGAAACTTCCTGAAAGGAAGGGTATCATCTTCCAGAGTATATACCTGGAGATGCAAGACTAAAATGGACATCACAACCACATGTATTAATTAAACCACAGACCTTGAGATGGTGCCGTGGCCTCACTAACCTCACCCCCAATAACTTACATGGGGGATTTGTGCTTTTCATCCTTGCAGGATTGGAGTTTCCAGTCCCAATAAGGTGTGCACTCTAGCTATATATATATATATATATATAGCCAGGGTCCTATTGAACTTACAGTTAAAAATGCCATAGGGACATTTTGGTAACCTCATGTCCAGGGACCAGCAAGCAGAAAGAGAGAGTCACCATCTTGGCAAGGACAAATGACCCTCATCTGAAGGAGGCAGTGGGGCTTCTGTTACACAATGAGGCTGGGAGGAGCAAGGCTGGTACCCAGGGCATCCAATGGGGGTCTCCTTTGCCCTTGCTCCATCCATTCTAAGTGTGAATTGACAGACCCAGCACCTCGGAATGGAGAATACGATGACCAGGGGTTCAGACATTTCATGAGTAAAGGCTTGGGTCCTCCTATCAGGTGAGCCACCAAGATCTGCTGGGGTGATATCTGAGTGTGAGGCTAAGTTAGAATGGATAGTGGAGGACAGAAAGGGTGAGTACCAGCAGTGGGGAATATGGTTCATCCCACTAACATCCCTCTTCTGAGTTTCCCCTCAGGAGGCAAGCCCCACAGAAACCACAGAGAACTATATGGACAAGTAGACTAGCACAGGACAAGGGGTCCAGACCTCCAATTATATAGCATAACTGGAAACAAGTCCAGCTTCCTCACTTTGAATGTTATTGCCATATTTGTGTCAAGGTCATGCTCCCATGCCTTCTCCAAGCCAGTGACTGAGTGCAGCATTGAGGCAAGTCCATTACTGGAATGCAGGGCTCCTCTGATAGCCATTGTTGGCTGTAAGACTTTCCCACAATCTGGGCAAATCTTCCACCAGCCCCTCTCATTCTTTCCTTCACTACTGTTCAGACATGCCTTGCAGCCTAACAGCTCTCCCAGACTTCTTTGGCTCCCTTGCCATTTTCTCACACACAGGGATTTATGAAATCCTTGCTCAGTTAATTCCATTTCATTGACTTCTCCTGAATGGCTGAGGTCAGTCAGTTTGCCCCTCTGGACCTTGGATTTTCCTATGTAAATTTACAGAGTTTGAACTTAAGAATCCAAGGTGTTGTTACAGAGTATATTACTTATCTAATCTGGTTCTTAATTCAGGTCACCCTCAAATACTTAGTGCAATGGAGAACTGGTGCTCATTAGTGAGCTTTTCAGGCTAAAGTCATTTGAGATATGGTATGGATGAATCAGGAAGACAGATTCCCTTTGCTGTGACTCAACTGAGGTGATTCATAGCAGGTATCACCCACTCCCATCATCTGCCACACACTTCTCTGCATTGCTGCAGCTCCTGCAATCCTTCTTGAATCCAACCATCTCTTTTCATTGCTGTTTCTTTTCCTCCCCTGTGGCAGCTTGATTTTGTGGGTTTGGTGGAAAGAACACTGTATGGGAAATTTGTATGCCTGGTGTTGAAGAACCATTGCAGTTTTCTCACCCTCAATGAAAGACAGAATAGGGAAGGAGAAGCTTGAATATGGACATCTAATTTCCCCCAAAAAAGGCTTCTGATGGAAGCAGGACTTCTCCTCCGTGGCATTTGTCATGCAATATTGCTATTGTAATTGCCTGTTGTCTTATCCATCTTATCCTACTAGCTCCTGGAAGGTGAGAATTGTGCCTTATACATTGTATTCTAGGAGTCTAGAAATATATATTTAGTCTAAGAAATATATATTTCTTATGATGTAGGGATATATATATTTATATAGTCTAAGAAATATATATTTCTTAGCATACAGGAAGTGTTCAACAGTTCTTCAGTAAATAAATGAATGTTATTAAAGTCTGGTTTAATTTGTAATATGAAACAAAATGTAATCTTGGGTAAGTCATTGAAGTTATTTGAATTCATGTCTTCATTTGTAAAGTTAATACTATTTGAACTCATTTTGAGTTCCTTTCCAGCCATAAATATATGTAATACTAAGTAATATGTATTTAGCTAATGATATGTATGCATGTTATCATACATATGTGTATACATGAATCCATATGCATATACACATATGTTAAAGCTTAAAATCATGTACTTATGCTCACAGTAAGGAAGAATAATGAGAAATTAATTGATCTACTCCTGGTACAGTGGTTTAAAATAATAGTTAATACTACTGAGCTTAACACTTTGATTGTAAATGTCAGTATGGCAAATACATCAGGGATGAATTGGAAAACTGGCGTGTTTTGTGGAAATTAATATGTTGTTTACAGACAGGCACCAAAAATTCTAGTTAAGTCTGAGAAGTGCTACTCACATAAAAGTCTACACTTGGCTCTAAGATGTCAACATAGTCCCAATTAATGAACATTCCAATGGTTCTTGTAAATGTAGATGTTAGTGTGATACATACACAAACATGAATCACTGTCATTTTAGAGAATATTAATTTCTTAAATCAACAGCATATTTTTCATGGTAACCCAAAGAACAGCTTTGTTCTTCTCTTTCTAAATACGTTTTGAGTGGAATTTTATTGGGGGAGGAGTTGGAAATAGAGAAAAGCAGATCACATAAATTAGCCTGATGTGTAATTGTTGATGTATATTATTTGAGCCCTTAAATGAAACAGGATGGGGTTAGCTTTGGGGTGTACAGGTGGAAACACTTAATGGTATGCCTATCCTCTGTCACACACAGGCGTTCTGATGGAGAAAGACTAGAAGGTTTCACCACAGGATAAAGAGCCTTTTAGATTTTTCCTACAAATTTAAGCCAGACAATCTCTCATTGGGGTAGGATTAGTTCTCTGAACCCCTCCTTTGTAGTGGAGGTGTGGTATGTGATGGCCAGGGACCATCTCAAAGTAGATTTATGACTTTTCAGTGTGATACTGCTCCTACAGTAAGCTCTAGGAAGGACCTCAAATACCTAAGTGACTTTCTTGCCCATTGACCTCAAGGCAGAGAGTCTTAAATGCTAATCTTAAGGAGAGTATTACCAATGAAGCTGTCTTTGACTCCTTCAGGAATCTAAAAATCCATTTTTGGCAATAGTGCTCCTGTGTTTAGTTCATATCCTAAACTTTGCAAAATTATCAAATATTCAATTAATATATATTCATCTTTAAATCAAATAGATATGCACACTGTCTGCAATTTTAATTCTTCTTAGGGTACATTAGGGTATTTGCTTAATTCTGATATGTCTTTGCTTGTTCTATTCTGCTCAATTAGTCATGTTTGTTTTAAAAAATGTGAAAGAAAAAAGTTATAAAGTAGGACCCATTCTTCCCATGGGGTGTCAGGACACAGCACACTTTCAAGTTAATGTTAAAAATATATTACTGAGGATTGTGGGAAGATGGCAGAGCAGGGAGTTCCAGGACTCAGTCCTTCCACCAAAACAAATATTAAACAAGGAGTAACTGAAGGAAAGAACCACTTTGAAACTCCAGAGGTCAGAAGAACACTACAGAATCCAGGAGAAAATCCATAAAATTATGGTAAAGAGCAGTAAATTGCTCTATCCACTTGTGGTGGCTACTGGTACCCACCAGTGACCATCCCCTCTTTCACACCAGGCCACTGAGGGGTCTAGCCCCTGGCTAGCTCACTGGTGACAGAAAAGGACTTAAAAATACTGTTCCATAAGAGCAGGCGTGGGCACGGCTTTGGATGGCTGGGGGCCAGGGTCTGAGGTTAGGTATTCTTTCAACCCACCCTGGAAAAAGGCAGCAGCAGCCATTGTTTCAACTCTCCTCAGACAGAGGCTTCTTCGGTGGGGGGTGGAAACTTAAAGACACTGCATTTCCTGAAGGCTGTGTGGGACAGTTAGCTGAAGGGCTGCATTTACTGGGCAGGACAGGAAAGCTCAGCTTTGGGAAGCCATCTGAGAAGCTCTTGGCACCCTTCCTGATCCCCTCCAAGGATCCTGTGCCCCCTTTTATTATCCCAGGCCCTGTTTTGTCTGGGAAAAACTGACTTAAGAAAGTCCTCTCCAGTGAGCATCTCCTCCCAGAATTTACCCTGCAGATAAAAGCAGATTGAGACAATGAAAGGAATATAAAAAACTGTAGACTGGTCTGGGACAAAGACCTGCTGGCTTCAAACACCTGGGAGAGGGAGATCTATCTTCTGGGAAATGGAGGGGCAGCCAAACTCCTATAAACAGGGGAATTCCAAAACAGCTAACAATCAAAAGCCCAGGATAAGACAGAGGCCCAGAAAGAGGAAAATCCTGCACAGTGAATTCACTTTGGGCAGACCTTCCTGATGGGAAGGCTAAAGAACAAGAAACGTCTCTGTCTTATCACCATTTGCTTACAAAATAATCTAGGAACAGACATCTCAGGGAATAAATCACAGATCTAACATTTTAAAATATTACAATGTATAGTGTGCAACAAAAGAGTACAAAAAAAATAAAGAAAAAGGAAATAATGGTGCATCAAAAGGAAGAGGGAGAAAATCCAGAAAACACTATCAATGAAGACAAGAATGTAGACATAAAGATCAAAGCCTTTTAAAATTGATCTTAAAAATGCTCAAGGAGATGAAGCAAAGCAGAGAGAAAGAACTAAAGAATCAGGAAAACAATGAATGAGCAATATGAGAGTCCTCGAAAAGAGACAGAAAATTTTAAAGGGAACCAAACACATGACAATACTATTGCTAGGTATATACACAAGAGTACCAAGAGCACTGACATGAATAGATACCTGCACACCAATGTTCCTAGAAACATTACTCATGATAGAAAAAATTGGAAACAACCCAGGTGTCCATCAACTGATGAATGGATAAACAAATTGTGGAGTATTCACACGGTGGAATATTATGCAGGGATAAGAAGAAATGAAGTCATGAAACTTGACAACATGGATGAACCTGGAGGACATTATATTGAATGAAGCAAGCCTGACATGAAAGAACAAATACTGTATGATTGTGCTATTATGAGCTAAGTATGTTATGTGAAATATAAATATATTATGTAAAATATGAGTAAAATTGCATATATAAAACTGTTTTTCTTTGAAGCTGAACAAATGTAGGTTAATATACAAAATTTTACTATCAGATCAAAAAAAAATATATATATATACTAAGCAAAGGAGACCAAAGAGTACTACATATTGTATGATTCCATTTATATAAAATGTAAATATAAATCAATTTATAAAGATGAAAATAGATTAGTGGTAATGTAGGGCTGAGGAAGGAATGCTAAGGGGCATGGAGTCTTTCTTTTTGGAGTAATGAAATTGTTCTAAAGTTTTTGAGATGATGAATGTACAACATTGTTATTATACTAAAAGACATCAGTTATACACTTTGGATAGGTCATGTGATATGTGAATATATCTCAATAAAACTGCTTAATGAACAAATAAATAATTGTGCAAGAATAGCCAGAAATAGCAGCTAGGTACAGCAGGGGAAACAGAGAGATTGAGAGGTGACAAATTTTCTTATTTGTTTGTCTGTTTTTTGTTTTATTAATATTATTATTATTGAAATAATGAAAATGCTTTAATAATGATTGATGTGATCATTGATGTGATCAAGTGATGAGCACACAACTATGTAATTATACCAAATACTATTGAAAGTACACTTTATAAATTGTATGCTTTATTAATATGTATCAATAAAATTGATTTGTTAAAAAAAAAAAAAAAAAAGGAACCAAACAGAACTACTGGAGTTGAAGCCAACAACTGAAATGAAAAATTCCCAGGAGGATTTCAAAAGCAGATTGGAGATGGCAGAGGAAAGAATTAGTGAACTTGAAGACACTTCAAATGAGCCAGGCTGAAGAGCAGAAAGAAAAATGAATTATTAAAAGCAAAAATAGCCTAAGGTGTTATTGATGGTGTTCCAATATATGCATTATGGGAGTCCCAAAAGGAGATCAAAGGGAAAAGTGGAGGCATATTCAAAGAAATAATGATGGAGAACTTCCCAAACTTAGCAAAAGATGTAAATATGCACATCCAAGAAGCCCAGAGAACACCAAACAGGAAAAGTATACCCTGTCATATATTGATCACACTATCAAATTCAAAGGACAAGGAGAGAATTCTGAAAGTTACAAGAGAAAAGTAACATGTTACATACAAGGGAGACCCAATTAGATTGAGTGCCAATTTCTCACCAGAAACCATGGAGGCAAAAAGGCAGTGGGATGAAATACTTAAAGTGCTGAAAGAAAACAACTGCCATGCAAGAATTGCATATCTGGTTAAACTTTCTTTCAAAAATGGGGAAGAGATTAAGACATTCTTAGATAAACAAAAGCTGAGGGAGTTCATCACCACTAGACCTGCCATATAAGCAATACTAAAGGAAGTTCTTCAGACTGATATGAAAGGATAACAGACAGGGCTTCAAAGCAGCATAAAGAAATTAAGACCTGTGGTAAAGGAAACCATTTGGGTAATTATAAATGCCAGTATTGTTGTGTTGTATATTTTAGTATATACACTTTTTACTTCCTACAGGTAGTGAAATGCAAATGCATAAAAGGTAATGTCAAATCTATGTTTTTGGATATATCATGTGCAAATATGTAAATGGTAAAGAGGGGTATAGGAAAAGTACATCTGTATGCTATTGAAGTTAACTTGATATTAAGCCAAATATGATTGCTATATATTTTGGATGTGAAAATTTAACCTCATGGTAACCACAATGAAAATAGATGATAAATATAGCCAGATAGAAAGGAGAAGTCACTCAATATGGTATAACCCAAAATAGCAAATAAATATAATAGTAGGCATTAATGGAAGAGAGGGGCGAAACAGTTATAAGACATAGAAAGGTTAAACAGCAAAATGGCAGAAGAAGGTCCTGTATTGTCAATAGTGACATTATATGTAAATGGATTAAACTCCCCAGCCAAAAGATAGAGATTGGCGGAATGGATATAAAAGCATGATTCAACTATATGCTGTCAGCAAGAGTCTCACCTTAAATTCAGAGATACAAGTGGGTTGATGGTGAAAGTAGGGAAAAAAACATACATCATGCAGATAGTAACCAAAAGAGAGTTGGGTTAGTTATGTTAATATTGGAAAAATAGACTTTAAGTAAAAAACAGTTAAAAGGGACAAAGGTGGTCATTATATTCTGAAAAAAGGGACAATTCAACAGAAAGATACAACAACTATAAATGTATATACACCAAATAGCAGATTCCCAGAATATATGAAGGAAATACTGGCAGATTTGAAGGGATAAATTAACAGTTTTACATTATTAGTAGGTAACATTAATACACCACTCCTAATAATAGATTGAACATCAGAAGATCAATAAGGAAGTATAAGACTTGAAAGATACTCTAAACCAACTCGACTTTACAGACATATACAGAACATGTTATCCAACAAAAACAGAATGCACATTATTCTTGAGTGCACATTGATCATTCTCCAAGATAGATCATCTGATGGGTCACAAAGCAAGTCTTAATAAATTTTTTAAAATATTGAAATTATACCATGCATATTGTCTAATCACAATGGAATGGAGCATTGGGTTAAAGAAGAAATCACAAGATATTAGGGAATATCTTGACATGAATGAAAATGAAAAAGCTTTTGGGTTGCAGCAAAGGCAGTGCTGAGAGGGAAATTTATAGCTCTAAATGCATACATTAAAAAAAAAAAAAGGAAAACCTCAAATCAGAGCCTTAACCTCAACACTGGAAGAACTAGAAAAAGAAGAGCAAACTAAACCCAAAGCAAGAGGAATGAAGGAAATAAAGATTAAAGCAGAGGTAAATGAAATATATATAAACAATAAAGGAATCAAAAAAACCAAAAGTTGGTTCTTTGAAAAGATCAATAACATTGACAAACCTTTAGCTATTCTGAAAAGAAAAAAAAAAAAAAGAGTGGCTACAAACAACTAAAATTAGAAATGAAAAGGGGGACATTATTCCTAAGTCAGCTGAAATAAAGAGACCTATAAAAGGATACTATGAACTGTATGCTAGTAAATTAGATAACCTAGATAAAATGGACAAATTCCAAGAAACAAACAAACAAAAAAGCTACCTACATTGATTCAAAAAGAAATAAAAGAAATAGAAGATTTCAACAAATCAATTACTAGTAAAGAGATTGAATCAGTCATTGAAAATTTCCCAACAAAGAAAAGCCCAGGACCAGAAGGCTTTACAGGGAAATTCTCCAGAATTTCCAAGACTTTACTGTAATTCCACTCCAACTCTTCCAAAAAATTGAAGAGAAGGGAACATTCTCTAATTCATTCTCCATGGCTAGCATTACCCTCATACCAAAGCCAGATAAACATACCACAAGAACAGAAAGCTACAGACTAATATCTCCTATAGATATAGATCCAAAAATCCTCAACAAAACACTAGCAAACTGAATCCAACAACATATTAAAATAATTATACATCATGATCAAATGGGATTTATCCCATGTGTGCAAGGGTGGTTCAACATAAGAAAATAAATTAATATAATACAACACATTAACAGAAAGAAGGAAAAAAAAGTCCACATGATCATCTCAATTGAAGCAGAAAAGGCATTTGCCAAAATCCAGCACCCCTTTTTGATACATCACTTCAAACATTAGGAATGGAAGAACACTTCCTTGACATGATAAAGGGCATATATGAAAAGCCCACAGTTAGCATTCTACTTAATGGTGAAAGTCTGAAAGCCATTCAGAACAAGAAGGGATGCCCACTGTCACCACTCTGATTCAACATTGTACTGAAAGTTCTTGCCAGAGAAATTATGCAACAAAAAGGAATAAAAGGCATCCAAATTTGAAAAGAAGAAGTAAAACTTTCCCTATTTGCAGATGACGTGTTCCTATATAAAGAAAGTCTTGAAAAATCCACAACAAAGCTCCTAGAGCTAACAAACAAATTTAAAGTGGCAGGGTAAAAGATCAGCACCCCAAAATCAGTAGTGTTTCTATACACAAGCAATGAACAATTAGAAGAAGAAATAAAGAAAAAAACCCATTGGAACAAAAAACTAAATGAATGAAATATCTAGGAATAAATCTAACCAAATATGTAAAGACTTGTCCACAGTAAACTACAAAACATTGCTAAAAGAAATTAAAGAAGACCTAAGTAAATGGAAGGACATTCCATGTTCATGGATTAGAAGACTAAATATCATTAAAATGTCAATTCCACCCAAAGAAATTTATAGTTTCAATGCAATCCCAATCAAAATCCTGACAAACTTCTTTGCTGAAATTGAAAAGCCAATCACAAAACTTATCTGGAAGGGTAAACAGCCCCAAATAGCTTAAGCCTTCTTGATAAAGAAGACTGAAGTTGGAGGAAACACTCCCCAATCTTAAAACTTACTACAAAGACACAGTAAGTAATCAAAACAGCACAGTGCTGCCACAAGGACAGATATATTGACAGGTAGAATCAAATTGAAAGCTGAAAAAGCACCCTCATATTATGGCTAAATGATTTTTGTCAAGGGAGTAACCACGTCTTAATTGGGAAAGAATAGTCTCTTCAACAAATGCTGCTGGGAAAACTGGATCTCCATTTGCAAATAAATAGAAGGAGGGCCCTACTTCACAACATATACAAAAATCAACTCAAAATAGATCAAAGACATAGCTATAAAAGCCAGAACTATAAAAATTCTAGAAGAAAATGTAGAGCAGTATATCCAGGAACTTGTGTTAGGCAATGGTTTCTTTGCCTTTACACCCAAATCACAAGCAATAAAAGAAATAATAGATAAATGGGACCTCATCAAAATTAAAAGCTTTTGTGCCTCAAAGGACTTTTTTTTTTATTATTTTTTTTTATTATGGGTAAAAATCAAAATTCTCACAATACATACAAACATTTGCAAAATGATATATAAATATATATGCATATATGTATATTTGCTTACAAAAATGTTATATATATATATATATATATACACATATATTTTAAGAGGTGCTTAGATTACCCAAAATATTACACGGAACCCACTGGGATTCCCATGTTGCCAACCTCCCACACCTCCCACCACATCCCACACAAACATCTCCCACAGTGTGGCCCACCACCCTCAATGAACTTACACATCCTGGAGCCTTGCCACCAACCATAGACCACAGTTCACACTGTAGACCACACTCTCTCCCACTCAGTTCTGAGTGGTGTGTGCTGATTTAAAATGGCCTACATCCATTGCCACAACAGTACTCAGGACAACCTCCAACTCCCAAAGAAGCCCCTGTATTTCAAATGCTCATCCCCTCCCTACCCAAAAAATGTCAAGTGGCCACTGGCTCCACCTCATTGTTATAATTTCTTGCCTTGCTAAAATCACCATATGTGAGCAAGAGAATACCATCAAGTCCGCTCTAGTCCATAGTTCTTCCCCCAATCCAGAGGCGACTGGGATGGTGATGTCTACTCCAACTCCAAGTGAGAGAGGGCTTATATCCCATGGATATGGTGGGTGGGATGATCCTGCCTGCAGATGCAGGCCCTCTCCATTCCCTGGGATGGCCATTTCCCATCGTTGTCTCCTCCCCAGGTGACTTGGATGAGTCTATTAAGCTGTAGGGTAGGAGTTGCAGCTCCACCTAGATTTCATGCACACCTGGCACATAGGTAAGCGGGAGGCTCCAGTCTCTGGAAGTATACCTAAAAACTCCAGCATCACATGTAGGTTTGAATAGAAGGGACTGGTGAACCATGTGCAGGGAGGACTTATTTGAGTCTAATTCTGTCACTCTTAGGAGCACAGATTCCAAAATAGAACCCACTGATAAGGCATCAGTCTCTGGGGCTATCCCCCCTTATATAGGACCAGGGTGTCTCCGGAGCTCTCAGGAACCCCACTGAGTGGGGTGATAGGCACTTAGATGTTCTATGAGCTCCTACTGAGGTGTGCGTAAGAGTTACCTCTGGGATGACCTCCCGACTCTCTTTGAAGTCTCTTAGCCACTTGAACTCATTTGTCTTTACCATTTCCCCCTTTTATTCAAGGTCTTTTTCCAGTTGTGTTGCCAGTTGGCACTTGGGAAAAGTTTTCAATTAGCAATAATCGTGCCTCGGATAAACCTCATTGGCTACGATACTGCCACTGCACAAAGCTGCCAGTTGGTACTTGGTATTAATCCCTCGTTGCCAGGGAGGCTCATCCCCGGGAGTCATGTCCCACGTTGGGGGGAAGGTAATGCAATCATATGCTGAGTTTGGCTTAGAGAGAGGCCACATTTGAGCAACAAGGAGGCTCTCAGGTGGCAACCCTTAGGCACCCCACAACTGCAGGCTAAGTCTCATTTACAAGAGCAAAGAGTCACAAGGGTAGTCATCAATAAAAAAAAAAAAAAAACCTCAGTGGGTCATCCTATTTTTCAAAGGACTTTTAATTTACCCAATGGAAGAAAATATTTGGAAACCACATATCTGATAAGGGTTTAATATCCAGAATATATAAAGAAATCCTTGAAGTGCACAAAAAAAGACAAGCAACCCAATTTTTAAAAATGGTCAAAAGACTTGGATAGACATCTCTCCAAAGAAGATATACAAGTTGCAGAAAGTACATGAAAAGATGCTCAACATGATTAGCCATCAGGGAAATGCAAATCAAAGCCACAATGAGATACCATTTCACATCCATTAGAATGATTGCTATTTTTTTTTTTTAAGTAAAATAACAGGTGTTAGAGAAGATGTGGAGAAATAGGAATACTCATTCATTGCTGGTTGTAAAATGTTGCAGCCACTGTAGAAGAGAGTTTGGCAGTTCCTCAGAATGCTAAGTATAGAACTATCAAATGACTGGGCAATCCCACTACTAGATGTATACCCAAAAGATCTGCGAACGGGACTCGAATAGATATTTTTACACCAATGTTCATTGTGCCATTATTCACAACTGCCAAAAGTTGGCAGCAACCCAAGTGTCCATCAATAAATGAATGGATAAATAAAATGTGGTATATACATATAATGCAATATTATTTAGCTGTAAAAAGTAATGAAGCCCAGATATATGCAACAATATGGATGAACCTTGAAGACATCATGCTGACTGAAATAAGCCAGACTCCAAAGGACAAATATCATATGATCTCCCTGATTTGAAACAATTAGAATAAGGAAATTCATGAGTTAGGAGCTAGAATATAGGTTACCAGGGGATGGGGAGAGGATAGGGAAGTTAAGGCATAAAATGTACAGGGTTTCTATTTGAATTGCCCAGGGTATACAGTTAGGGATGAGCAGCACTCAGATTCAAATTCACAAAAGCTCATTTTCTTTCCAATATACTGTGATGCTCATCCTGGCTGCATAGAGTCACCCAGGCAACTTTAGAAAACTTCCCATCCCCATGTCCTCTCAAATTGGTAGAGTGACAGTCTCTGGGTGGTGTGGGAGGAACCTCACATAGAAGTTTTTAACTCCCAGGTAAGTCTGATGTACATACGGGTTTGAGAATTACTTATCCTATTTGATACTGCTTTCCAGTGAAATGTGGACATCCACTGCTAATGGATACAGCCCTGTTCTCTTGTATTTTGTTCCAAGAATCAATTATTCAAAGGCCAACTAACACATTAAACTATTTTTCATGCATTTTGAACCCAAATAACTAGTTAATTTGTTCATTTTCTCCTAATTTAAACTAAAACTTTCACTGACACCTTGTAAATATTCATTGAGGATCCATCACAGGCACAGTCCTTGTGGAGCTGACTGTCCCAAGTTGGGTGATGTGCAAATAGGAGCCAGCTAGGGTAGTGCCAGTACAGCCTCCCTGAAATGTGCAGATTATCCATTAAATAGTCAATCTGTTCTAGTTTCCTAGGCTGCTAAAGCAAATAACCATGAAATGGGTTGGCTTAAACAATGGAAATGTATTAGCCTACTTTTTTGAGGCCAGGAAAATGTCCAAATCAAAGCATCTTTGAGGTGATGCTTTCTTCCCAAGACTGTGGCATTCTGGGGCTGGCTGCTAGAAACTTTTGGTCCTTCGCTTATCACATGGCAAGGCACAGGGCTGCATCTGCTGGCCTCTGGCTTTTCTTCCAGGTTTCATGGACTTCAGCTTCTTGCTTCCATGTATCTCTTTTTCTTCATCTGAATCTCATTTTCTTATAAAGGACTCTAGTAAGAGAATTAAGACCCATCCTGAGTGAGGCAGATCACACCTTAAGTGAAGTAACCTTCATAAGGTCCAATTTACAATGGGTTCACACCCTCAAGAATGGATTAACTTATTATTTTTTTAAAATATACTTAGATTACATAAATGTTACATAAAAAATAGAAAGTATTCCCATATGCCCTATTTCCTATCCCTCCCACATTTTCCCACATTAACATCTTTCATTAGTGTGGTACATTTGTTACAATTGATGAACCCATTTTGGAGCATTGCCACTAAGCATGGATTATAGTTTACATTGTAGTTTACACTCTCTCCTGAACAATTTTGTAAATTACGGCAAGATATATAATGGCCTGTATCTGTCATTGCAATGTCATTCAGGACAATTCCCAAGTCCCGAAAATGCCTCCATATTTAACCTGTTTTTCCCTCTCCCTCCACTCAGAACCTCCAGTGGCCACTGCCTCCACATCAATGATATAAGTTCTTCCATTGCTAGAATTACAATAAGCATGCATAAGCGTAACCTCTGGAATGACCTCCAGACTCTTGGAGTCTCTTAGCTATATAAACTCATTTGTCTTCACATTTTCCCCCTCTTGGGCAAGGTCTTTTTCCAGTTGCATTGCTGGTTGGTGCTTGGTAGTAATCCCTCAGTGCCAGGGAGGCTCATCCTCAGGAGTCATGTTCCACACTGGGGGCGGGGGGGGGGGAGATAATGCATTTATATGCTGAGTTCAGCTTAGAGAGAGGCCACATTTGAGCAACAAGGAGGCTCTCAGGAGGTAACTCTTAGGCACCCTATAATACTAGCCTAAGTTTCAATTTCAAAAGTAAAGGTTCATAAGTACAGTCATCAACATCAAGGGCCTGTCAATGGACCATCCTCCTTCACTAGTCACTGTCCTTGTACTTGTTCCATCAGAGAATGTGGCAGACCTCCCAAGAATGGGAATTCAATATTCTCTCAGTTATTGTGTGGATCTCCACCCACCATGACAATGCCCTATGAACACTTGAGCACATTCATATGACTTATGGGTATGCCCCAGGTGAACCTCCTCCCATGCATCCCCCATCACTGACACCCTGCACCAATGATCCTCCCATGTCACAGTTGAAACTCTTGCATGATCCAAAACTTCTTAAAAAATGAAGCCAACAAAATAACCAAATACAATTAATAAGAAAATGAAATAATAATGGTAGTTTTAAAAATAAGAAATAAAATACAAATTTTTAAAAAAAAATTTGGAATAATAAAAAATAATGAAAATATATTTTTAAAAATTTTTTGAAATGATGTCTTTCATCAGTGTTAAGATCTGTTGCCTTGTATATACAATGACATTTTATTCCATTTATTCCCCCAGTGTCTTATTTTTTTTATTTTGTCTTCAAAACTTTAGTTTATAGAAAAGTGATGTACAGAATATAGGGGATTCCCAAATACCCAACATCCTCCCCCTTTTCCCCTTTCCCCTATTAATAGCATTTTATATGTGAATTTGTTACAATTGATGTACAAATATTAAAACATTGCTACTAACCATGGTCAATGATTTACATTATGATTTACATTTTGAACTATACACTTTTATAAATTTTGATGAAATTTAACATGGCCTGGATCCATCACTGCAAGATCATGTAGTACAATTCCATCACCCCCAAAATGCCCCATGTTCCATCTTTTTCCATCTATTCTATTCTTCCCTTCCCTCTCCCCTCAGGACCCATGGCAACCACCAAGCTTCACTACTTGAAGAACAAGATTCATAGTGACTTGCAACAACACCATGGGGTTGACATACTGGCCTGTCCTCTGCTATTGGGCACTGCCTATGCTCTCAAGAGACTCCCACCCCTCTCTTTTGAGAACACACAGGACTCCTCAGGATGGGAGTTCAACACCTTCCTGCTCATTACATGGGTCTCCACCCACCCACTATGACAAGGTGAACACTCACATACTCCCTAGAAGCCTGCCCTAGGTGCGCCCTGTCCTGCATGTCCCCCACATCAACCACCCTATACTAGTAACCCTCCCCTGCCATATTTGTCGAAAGAACATCCCCAATATTGTAGTTTCACCCATATGCACATTCCTAGAGTTCACCTGCACCCTCCTCAACCCTTCCCCCAGTTCCATAAACAGTCCAACTCACCCTTCCTACCCTACCCCCCTCACAAACCAGCATCGCCCAACCCATTAGCATCACTGCACCACTGTCATACCTATCTACTGCACAACTACATCCTTCCACCTTATCATAGATTTTACTTATATGGGCATTGGCTCACAACTTTCTTCTCCCTTTCTGTCTCCTGTAAACCTGTCTTCCAGACTCTAGCTTTGTGAGTATGCTTAATTTGACTAATTCATATTAGAAGGAATGCAATATTAATACACGGGATAACATGGATGAATCTTGAAGACCTTATGTTGAGTGAAGCAAGCCAGGCACTGAAGGACAAATATTACATGGATTAACTTTAAGAACACGTTTTTCTGGGGTGCATACAGCTTCAAACCACCACACAACCCATCACATAGTCAAGATTTTAACAGGTTGTGTCATCCTGCTCTTTTGAGACAGAGGAATAATAGTCATAGCATTTCTTGTGTGCCAGGCACTGTTCTAAGTACTTTATATGTATTAATTAATAACCTTGACTACGATTGTCTCCATTTTACTGAGGAGGAAGCTGAGATTCAGAATGATCAAGTAGCATGTCCAAGGTCACACAGTAAGTGTAAACAGTAGAGCAAAGATTCAAATCCAGGCAGTCTGGCCCAGAGACCTTGTCATAACTAAAAATTATCCTGAGGAGAGAAGGGTGCCAAATGTTTCTATACCTGTGAGAAAATTAGAAATCACAGATGAACAGTAAGAAAAATGTTAGTAACTATCCTTCTAGATATAACCACTGTTTTTACCCTTGCAGATTTCTTTTTCATGTATTTATAAATACATAATACCTATATATTTTTTTCACAGAAACAAAAATCATACCATACCTTGATAACTGTATATTTTTTTAAGGAGGTACTGAGGATTGAACCCAGGACCTCCTACATGGGAAGCAGGCACTCAACCACTTGAGCTACACCCACTCCCAATTTTTAAAATGCTAAATTATTGACATTTAACTTGTTGACAAAAAGCATTTCCCTAGGGACAATAAATTTCCTTAAATATAAGAAACTGTTCTTTTGAGTTTCCTATTTTAAAAATCGTTCTTCCAAGTCCTCACTGGAAAGAATGATGTCTCCTTGTTAATATCAAAGCTAAAACTTCAGTTTTTTCATTTGAGATTATTAATCATCCTTCTTTTCTAAATATTAAACCTAGCATATCACTGCTCTTTGGCGTTGCCCTTGGTAAGTCCCTTTATCCCTATTCTATGCTAAGCCCAACCGGCTGCCTCATTTCTGACCTTTCAAAAGGATTGCTCTTTGGGCTGATCCAGTTCATTCCCATTCTTTCTACCTTCAATTTTAGTGCCTGAAACCGACAGTTGAATACTGAAACTGACAGTCGAACATATTAATAGGCAGACATAGACTCTGCCTATCACTATCTGCCTATGTGATAGAGTCTATGATTCAATTTTAATCAACCATCACTTGTAGGATAGAGTCCAGGACAAGGAGGATGTGGAAAACCCTCAGTACTGAGTGAGAGCTGAAGGTTCATTGGATTATTCATGTGTAAATCACCTTGACACCACCCCCTACAAAACCATCTATCATCTGTTCTAGATACTCATAAAAAGAGTGTAATTCTACACCTTCTCTCTGCCCCATTGCCTTTATCCACACGTCTTCTTCATGGCCCTCTACTCTTCCTCCTCCCAGATCTCAACCACCAGGACTCATTCATCAAGGTTCTTCATAAATTCTTTGATTTTTCCCTTCAACCAGACTCAATTAATTACTTTTTTTCCTTCTACCTTCTCAAAGCATGTTGTGTTTTTTTCTATTATAGTAGCTCTCTTATTCTGTTCCCTGTATTATAATTATCTGGGAACTGTCTTATTAGATCATAAACCACCAGGCACCACAGTTAACCTTCTGTAGTCTCCTTACTCTGGGGGAGAATGTGTCTTTGTCTTTTCCAGCTTCTAGAGGTCACCTGTTGATTTTTATTCAATAAATGACTGAAAAAATAAATGGCTGAATAAACATATGATACTTGGAGATGTAATAAGTCTCAAGATAGTCTTCTTTATGATTTGTCTTACTTTGTTTTTATTATATAATTTTTTAGAGGGGGAAACTGGAGGTTTATGCTACATATGGGATCCCCCATGACCTTTATTCAAAGGAAACTTGAAAACTCTGTCATGATACCACTGGCTTATTTTAATAGCTTTTATAGGAGGGATTGTTATAAGGGGTTTTGACAGGACTGCCATAAGCAGAGAGTAAATAAGGAAAAGAAAACAAATGTGACACCATGGGCCTTTTTATTTCTTTTATTTATGCTCTGTCTTCTGTCTCGAGATTGATTTCTATATCAGAAGTTCTAGAGGCAGTTATTATACTGGTCTTTAATTAAGTGTGTGTGAGTGTGTATGTGTGGGCACTCCCTAATGCTGAGCTGAAGAGCACAATTTTAATCAAATAAACAATTAACAAGATTCTCCATGGTTTTAAATGCACCAGCAGTCATTGATGCCCCATCTTTCAATGTGTCTCCTTGGACTGTAAAAGTCACAGTTATATATCTTCACATGGGAGGGCCCAGCTCACTGGGCTTGACTGATTTATTCAGTCCCTCAGGTCTCTGCAATTGTTTGAAAAGGAGCTCAGATGAACATGGCCAAAGCAGCGACACAGTACAAATCAAATGTTACAGTCACAGACTGTACTCCAAATGCAAACTGGAAGTTTTGAGGTGTGTGGGCCTCTCACACTGTAAAGTTCCTTGCAGCAGTTCCCACTTCTCACTGGAGATTCCTAGGAGTTGTGAGGGGGAGCCCAGCCCATGTGCCCCTCCACCCTGTTCTAGGTTGAATGATGGACCATAAAGATACCCAAATTAACTAACCTGTGAGTACAACCTTCAATGGAAAAAGGGGCTTACAGATATGGTAAAGTTAAAGATATTGAGGCAGGGAGTTGATCTCAGATTATCTAAGTGGACCCAATGCAATCACAAAGGTTCTTCAGAGCAGAGAGATTTTCAGAGGGAGATGAGATAATAAAAGAAGGCTCAGAGAGATGCAGGGTTGCTGACTTTTAGGGAAGACAGCCATGAGCCAGGGATCACAGGTGACCTCTAGAAGCTGGAAAAGACAAAGACACATTCTCCCCCAGAGCCTTCAGAAGGAAACACGGCCCTGCTGAACCTTGATTTTTAGCATGCTGAGACCCATTCTGGATTTCCGAGCTACGTAACTGTAAGATAATACATCTGTATTGTTTAAAGCCACTGAGGTTAGGGTGCTTTGTTATAGCAGCAATAGGAAATGAGTAAGACCCCTTATCCCACCCTCATCCCCAGACTGAGAGTCAGGGGGAAACTGTCTCTTCAGGGTAGCGTTCCCCAAGGCCAGCCCCCAAAATGCAAAATGACACTGGCTGGAAAACCAAGACAGGGGCCAGCCATTGGGACCCAGGGACTGCTGGAGTGGCTTGGGAGCTACTGAGTCCCAGAGATCCTTGAGTGCCGGTGTCCTGGGGGATCGATGAAGGAGGACATTTTGCCAAGTAAATTCAGAACCTGAGGGGGGCCTTCAGAATAGCAGACACTGATGGAAAGTTGAAATTCGCTGAAGGAGACCTCCAAAAGTGAGGGGACTCAAAGAGGGCAACTCCATTATTTCTTCAAGAATTGGGCCAACTACTGAGTGTAAAAAGTTTATATTATAGAGAAAAGCACATCATTTATAAAGGAAAGAAATTACTGAAAAATAGAATTGAAATATATTATTTTCACATCACTAAAGTTAACTGACTGGATTTTTAAAATGTCACTCATTTCAACCCATTGGAGGAATCTTTCACAGTAGCTGTAAATACATTGAAAGATGGAACAAAATGTTCTTGGTTTCTCCTGGGAAGCAAATGTTCTTTTGCTCGGTAGTGTCCTGCCTAAAAAAGACATAGACTATAGCTTATTTGCTCCAAGCACCAGAAACTGGTGTTATTCACAGGTCAGCAGAAACCATGTAAAATAGGCACTGGGATGTTGAACACTGAGGCTGCAGTAGAACTTCTAGAGCTGATATGACTGCATGTGTTTGGTAGTCAGTCATCTGGGTGCACAGAAGGCAAGACATTTATCAGGGAACACAGGTTTGTGAAGTCTATTTCACGTTATGATAGGTAAAACAATCATAGGTATCCCAGTAGGAAAAGACATTAAAGACCATTTCGTACTATCTCCTCATGACTGATGAAAGAAAATAAAAGCTAGAGAGCAACAGAGCTGCCAGTGGACAGCAAGTTTCTGACCGAAGACAGGGGCTCCTTCTGCTCTCACATGGCTTGTGATGAGGATACATGACTCCTGAGTCTAGTGCAGGAGTCAGTGCAAATGTCATTGAAGAGTAGAAGCCATACCATTTAGGAGGGAAGGCTTTGTATACGTGGGTGAGGAGTGTTAAGGAACTTGCACACGGAGGACTTTGAGGTTAGGGGACTTGTACACGGAGGACTATGAGGGTTGGGTAACTTGTATATGTAGGACTTTTAGGTTAGGGCACTTCTATATGGAGGACAATGAGGGTTAGAGAACTTGTATATATACGACATTTAGGATTAGGGAACTTGTACATGGAGGACTGAGAAGGTTAGGTAACTAAGAAGACGTTGGGAGATGTTCCAGTAGTGGAGAACAGAAAGCAAAAGTCTAGAGGTAGGAAAATCAGTCACCTGTTCAGAGGAAAATTAGAAAAATGATGAATGAACAAGTGAATGGATGAATGGATGGGAGTTGGTGTGAGACAGGAGAGAAAATTGTAAGAGTATATTTATACCAAATTGCAGGAGACCCTGGAATCCAGGAAGAGGAGTTTGGCCTGAACTTTAACTTGGGGGATGACTTTAGCCTCTGAGAAGCAGGAAGCAGGAGTGAAAAAATGGCCCTGGGGGGAGGGAGTGCCCAAAGCCCAGGCAGACATCTCTTTACTAACCTCCACCATTTGCATACTACTTCTGTATGTCTTGTTTGATTTGTTGAGGAGAAGAGCTGGGCTGGTAGCAAGGAAAAGAAGGGCTGTGACAGAGAGGTCATGAATTCTTCAATGACTGATGGATGTGAACAGGGAGGGAAAGAGAAAAATAAACAAAGATGCTGGTATTCTCCCAATCTGACCCATCCTCACTGAAGCCAGCTGTGATGGTTAGGCTAATGTGTCAACTCGGCCAGGTAATTGTGCCCAGTTGTTTTGTTGGTCAAGCAAGCACCAGGCTAATTTTAATGCAAGGACATTTATGGGCTTTAGTCATCAGTGAGTTTACTGTGTGGATGGCTGATTACATCTACATCAACCAGGGAGATTGCCATCAGCAATGAGTGATGCTTTATCCAATCAGTTGAATGCCTTAAAAGGGGGAGTGATTTCAGCATTTAGAGAGAATTTTCCAGCTCGTCTTTGGACAGTCAGCGTCTCCCAGAAACTCATCAAGGACCTCTATTGGACTTTCATTGGAGCCCCTCGTTTGCAGCCTGCCTGTAGAACCTGGACTTGTGCATCTCCATGGTCACGTGAGAGACTCTTATACAATCTCATACTATTTACAGATATCTACTGTTGATTCAGTTTCCCTAGAGAACCTTGATCCTCTCATCAGTGGACTGATTTTTTAACTTCAAATTCCCCCTCAGAAAATTCACGGGTAGGTTGATGCTTCTGCGTGGTACACAAGCACCTCCCAGGCAGACAGCAGTAAAGCCACCAGTGGAAAAGTGGATTATAGGATGAGGTAAACATGTATGAATAGCACAACCACACCTATTTATTAAGGACACAATTATTTAGCAATAATAGAGAGGCATCCCCATGCTGCTGATAGACCAAAAATCAGAAGTTCTGAAATCTGGCCTTGGTTTCACCTTTTAACTCATTAAACAATTTGGGAACAAAACTCACTCCAGCTCTCAGAACCAAGATTTCCTTATCTGTAAAAACATAGGGTTGGAAGAAATATTACCATGTGTTAATCAGCAATGCATTTAGAGAAAAATCTTGATCAAAAGGGTGAAATATTAAATAAAATAGAGTTTTTATTGCTAAGCGATTTCAAAGTGAGTCGGGAGGTCATGCCAGAAGTTACACTTATGCAGGTCTCAGCTAGACTTCACAAACTGCCACAGCAAACAAAGCCACAAACAAAAGTGCTCCTGAGAGCCCTAAGGATGTCCAGACACCATAAGCAAGGCACATGGCCACACAAAATCAACACCCCCCCAGCGGGCTCTATCTGGGAATATTTGAAAGGCTATTTCTCCCACTATAGCATAGTTAAAGTCATTTATAAATCTCCTTTTATTGGAACCCATAGCTGTTAATTTACCTGTTAAGTATATTTTTCAGAGACTTAAAGTCTTCTGATTGTTCCTATGCTGGTGGAGTCCTGACACCCAGCAGGTATGCGGCCAACTCCTACTCTCCAGTTCTTCAGGCTTGCCCTGGACAACTAATAAAATAATGATGATGGACCAGCGCCATCCCCAAAGCAAGGAGTATCTTCAACTGCAAGCGAAACAGTTCCATTCCTCTGCCCTATGTCGCTTCTCAGCCTGAAGTCTTTTAGAGAGATATTACCCCAAATCCCTCAAGATTGAGGCATGAACAAAACTCAGGGGAGAGAGTAAGCACTGACTAAAGCAGATTTATTGTGTTTTGTAGTTATTATCTCGTGTTAACTGAGTAACTTGTAACATTGACATAACAAAATGAATGTTTTAAATTAAAAAAATGGGGTTGAACTAAATGATCTTTGAGATCGTTTCCAATTCTAATACATGGATCTCTAAGATGGGCTGTGTCCTGCTATATTTCTAATCCAGAGTGACATGACCACAATATCAGCATATTTCCTTGTTGTCCAAAAGTGCTACATTCCATCAGGGTTTGTTTGAGACGGTGTGATCTAGTAGCCCCACACCAGCAATGAGAAAATTGCATTCTGGATAAGTGGAATTATTTTCTATTCAAATCTAGTAGCAGCCTTAACTCCTTGGCTCTGCCTGATTTGGGGACATGGAGGGCGAGGTGGCAGGCACATTGCCTTGGGCTCCCAGGACCCATCTGGGAAAGCAGAGCATCTGTCTTTCAGACCGCCTCCTTCTCAGGACTTTGCAGCCCCCATGCCTTCCTAGGTGGCCCAGGAGTTCTTGTCACCAGTACAGCAACCAGGAGAAGCTCTACGTACTCTAGCCTCTCTGCAGGCCGAGCTTCTGCTGCCCATGGAGCATGACCACTGGAGCTGGGTCTTTGCTGTGCAGAGAAGGATGCATCTGATGCTGGGAATTAGGAAACTGCTTGCCTCAGCTGCCAGCCTGAAGACACTCTCTCTGACCACCTGACCCTCTGACTCTCTTATCTTCTTGGTCTGTCTCTTTCTCTGTCTCTACCTCTGTCTGTCTCTGTATCTCTCTGTTCCTCTTTTTCTCTCTCTGACTCTCTCTTTTTCTTTCTAGCTTTCTTTCTCTCTGTCTGTCTCTTTCCATCTCTCTCTGACCCTCTCTGTCTGTTTCTCTCTTTCTCTGTCTCTCTCTGTCTTTTTGTCCTTCTGTCTTGCTGTCTCTCTGACTCTCACTCTCTAGTCTCTTTGCCCCTCTCTCTTTCCTCTCTCCCTGTCTTTCTTTGTCTCTGCCTCTTTGTTCCCCTGCCCTCTTTCTGACTCACTGTTTCTTTCTCTCTCTCTCCCTGTCTCTCTGTCTGACTCTCTTTGTCTCTCTCTCTCTGACTGTCCCTCTACATCTCTCTCTGTCTCTTTGACACTCTCTGACCTTCTCTGATCTTGGATAGCCTGGCTTGATGAAGTTGTCATCTATAGTACTGATTCTGCCCTCTCCTGAGGACCTGGGAGGTACTTTGGGCCAGGTCAGGCATTCACAGGGCACACCTGGAGTGCTGTGCCCCTGTGGCCATCCCCCACCCTGCTGGACGGAAGGGCCATGGCAAGCTTGCTGTTGACAGGGTGGGGTCTTGCCCTCAGCACCTGCCCACCTCAGGGAAAGGGGGGCAACCTAGCCTCAAGGTGCTGACAGAGGGCCCAGCAGACCCAGGAACAGCTTTTCCATCACACTAGCGCTAAGCTCGAGCATTTCTGGAAAATTCTAAACAATCGAAATTGCTCTCACTGGTACTCCTCCTTGGCCTCCTCCACACTGACCTCTTTGCTGACAACAAATCAGTTTATTCCCTGGTATGTGCATGCCCATCTGCCTTTTCTTCCTTCTACGCTCTTATTCTTATATACATCTGTTCTTTCCTTTCTTAGATAGCATTGATGGTGTGGATTGATCTCCATCAATTAATCAACTGATGATAATGAACTTTTAGTTTCTCTTAGACTGTTTCTCTCCCACATAAATTTGGGGAAAAGCTTTTACACCTTCTTAGTAGAGAAAAATAATTTGGGGGCCTTGACCCTGAATAATAGCTCTAACATTTCTTGTCCTTCCTTTTCCAGGAGCAAGGATTCTCTTGAGGATTCCAGGGAGCCATTTCACTGGCTTGTCGTCTACCAGTTTTGAATCACGTGACAATGGATGACTTTAGGAGTATTGCAAGAGTCTATTGCACAGTTTGGATTTCAAACTCCTGAGCTACCCTCTGAGTGTGCTGGAGAGAACTCAGCCACCCCCAGGCCATGCTCAAGGAGCAAACTTGGCCATCCTTCTGGTCTCCTGGAGAACACTTGGGCCTGCAGGAAGAGGTGGGCAGTGGGGGATGGCTGGCACTGGTTATTCCAGGTGTGTCAGAAGGTCTCAGAGGAGTTCGGCAAGAGGAGAGTCAAGGGGTATAAGGTCACCTGTAAAAATGTGAAAGAGCTTCTGCCCTGGTAGAATCCTCATTCCTCTTAGCTGTGTGCCCATTGGCAGAACTTGGGGCCCTTGGGAAGGGTGACCTGTGTCTGGGGAGACTCTGAGTTATCTTAAGATTTATGGAACTCTCTTGTAAGTGTACATCTACTTCGACTTAAAGAAACTGGACACCTTCTAAATGAATATTGACATCTTTCGTATCCACTGTCACCCTGGCACCATCCGAGAGCCAAAGGGAAATGAGTATTGCCTCAGAAACAGTAGAGACAAATACACATTGGAGAAAGAAGACGGTGATCAACTAGGGGTAGCTGAGAGATTTAAAGGCTGAAACAGTTCATTATTTTTTACAATATAGAAATGTAAAGGAATTTTCTCACACTAAAGAGCCAGGTCTTTGAATTTTTATTTTTATTAACAGATATAAAAATAGAATACATGTAAATTTAAAGCCACATTTCACTTCCACTTTTTTTATGGACAAAAGGGGGAGAGTAAAAGGAGAGACTTTGCGGGGGGGGGGGGGTAGAATACTTATATAAAAAATATATGAAGTAGAAAACATATGTAAATATATTTCAGAAAATGAAATCTGGGATCTTCTACTTGGATTAACATTTCATAGCATCTGGAATATTTATTTTTTAAATAACGAAAGAAATATAGTTATAAGAAATACATAGCATATTCTTTAATATCAAATTGGTGGTTTTTACAATAAGGATACAAAAGAGGGAATAAATAACTTATGATAAAGAACAATAAGCCATTTCAAACCATTAGGAAAAAATAAATCTTGAGATAATTGTGCTTGTAAATACTAAGTGAAAAAAGCAAGACAGAGAAGTATGTTTACATTAATGGTTTGCATTGCTAAATCTGTGTGGAGAAATAACAGATAATTTCACTTTTTTTGAATCATGTTTTTACCATATTACTGGTGTGTATTATAGTGATAATTTTAGAAAGAAATTATTCTCCCCTTAACTTCTCTCAAAGTTACTTTTTTGGTTTGCAATACAATTATTTTTTATTTTTACAAACACTCCCTATTCCTGCTCCCCATCCTCTCTCCCCCATCTCTCTTAACCTCTAATCTGTTTTCTATCTTTGTGAATTAGCTATTTCTAGTCATCTCTTACAAGTGATGCATATGATTGTTGTCCTTATGTGCCTTGCTTATTTCATGGAGCGTAATGCTTTCAAGGTTATTTCACGTTGCAGCATGTCTCATAACTTCACTTCTTCTTATGGCCAAATAATAGTCATTGAACGTATATACCACATTTTGTTTATCCATTAATTTGCTGATGGACATTTGGGCTGTTTCCAGCTTTTGGCTATTGTGTATAATGCTGCTGTGAACACTGGTGTACAAGTATCTGCTTGCAACCCTGTCTTCACTACCCTTATTTATATATCTAGACCTGGGTTTGCCTGGTCAAATAGTAACTCTATATTTAACTTTTTGAGGAACTGCCATAATGGTTTCCACAGTTCCTGCACCATTTTATAACCCCACCAATAATGCACTAGAGTTCCAATTTCTCCACATATTTTCCAATACTTATTTTCCATTTTTTAAAAATAATGAAACTTTTTATCTGAAAAAATTAAAAATCTACAGAAAATTTGCAAGGATATTACAATGTTAACATCTATATACCTTCACCTCTTTTCTCCCATGAATAACATTTTGCCCCATTTGTTCTCTTTGTCTCTGTCTTTGTCTCTCTCCCCATCCCTCCACACTTTTAATAGTCATTTAGTGTAAGTTGCACAATCATTCCATTGACCTGTAAATATTTAGTGTTTGATAAACAGAACAACCTTTTACATAATCACACGGAATTGTCAAACTCAAAAAAATTAACAATGATACAATACCATTATCCAATATACAAAGAATATTCAGATTTTGCTGATTGTCCTAAAATTCTCCTAAAAAGTGACTTTTTCTCCAATCCAAGACCCAATCTCGGATTGCACATTACATTTAGATGTCCTGTCTCCTTAGCCTCTTTTTTTTTTTTTTTTGCTTACAAAAATGTTATTTATATATATATATACACAAATATTTTAAGAGGTGCTTAGATTACCCAAAATATTACACAGAACCCACTGGGATTCCCATGTTGCCCACCTCCCACACCTCCCACCACATCCCACACAAACATCTCCCACAAGTGTGGCCCACCACCCTCAATGAACTTATAAGCCCTCTCTCACTTGGAGTTGGAGTGGACATCACCATCCTTAGCCTCTTTTAATCTGGAACAATCCTCAGCCTTTCATTGGTTGTCATGACTTTGCCATTTTTGATGTGCTCAGGGCTATTGTTTTGTAGAATGCCCCTCAGTGTGGGTGTGGTCACTTAAATAAGGTGATGTCATTCAGATTTCTCTACGGCAAAGGTGTCTTCTACCCTTGTATTATAAGCAATCTATGAGCTGATACTTTGAGACTGTGTAACTATCTAGTTTCTCCAAAATCTCGCCCAATGATTAGAGTATTGTTATTGCAGTCAGTGTCTAGGTTCTTGTCTTCGTTGCAAGAAAGAATTCAAGGATGAGCCACAAATTAATTAAGCAAGTAGAGAATTTATTGGGGGGTAAAGCAAGAGAACAGAAGTACACCTTTCAGAGTTGAAGGTGGGCATTCTCAAGGGAGAGAAATGCAAAGTTCTGCCCTGGGGTCCCCTGTTTTATGGGGGTACTGGACTCCAGGGTCTGTGCTGATTGGCATATTTGAGACAGAGCAGAAATCTATTGGGTGGTTTGATTTGCTTAGGGGTGTGGGGTTGATGTCCAGTGGTGATTGACTTCTGGCTGCTGTCCACAAGCTCTTCAGGGCATGTTGGCCAGCGGTGATTGGCCTCACTGTCCACTAGACATGAGGTAAACTGAAAGTGAGTGGGGGGAGGGGTGGAGCCCTTCCTACCCTTTCCCTCTTTCCTGCCATGTAATGATGTTGCTGGCTGCCTCCTGATAATGCAGCCCTTGGGTGGGTGTGCTTGTAAATTGCCCCTTCCTAACTTGCTTGTGTGACTCCGCAGGCTGATGCTAATAAACAGACCTTTGCCTCAGTTTCTCTGATTAGGTTTTCTGCCCCCTTCCTTTTTAGGTCCCTATTCTATCCTCCCTCAATATTCACTGATGGTTCTGGCCTGAATCAATTATTATGATGATGTTTGCAAAGCAGTAATTTTCTAATTCTATTATTCCTTCTTCAGTTATTAGTTGACCATCTACTGTAAGGAAGAGCTTTCCCTTCTACCTTACCCCTTTACTGTTTTAATAATTTGTTTTCTAATATCACTAAGTACTTACAGATTTTTTCTTTATTCAGCAAGTTATAATCTATTACTGTCATTATTCATGTTGATGCTCAGTTTATCTTGGGTTTGGTCTGCAGCAGCCCCTTCAAATTAGTTCCTGGGTCCATTTGGCATGTCCCTATCATTTTTTAATTTTTTTTTTTAGCAATTCCTTACCTTCTGGAATAAGATGTTCTGGGAGCATCTTGTACTTTTCTTGCTCTTCTAAGTAGCCCCGGCTCTTTTTAGTGAGTCTGGCATATTTTTCACAAAGAAAGGAAGGGAGAGAGGAAGAGGGGATAATAGGGAAGGAGGAAGGGAGAGAGGAGGAGGGAAGGAGAGAGAAGGAAGGGAGGGAGAGAGGAACTTCAAAGTCCAAGTCCTCCATTTAAGAGAGTCACAAAGAGGCCTGGGGAGGAGGTGAACTTCTTGATATCCAGAAGAGTTTAATTTTAAATTCTCCATGTCTTGCTCTTTGGTGTTTTGCTTTGTGAAAGTTACACAGTCTGCCCTAAGGAGGCACATCAGCCCAGCATTTCTCTAGTATGAACTCAATAAAACCACAAGAATTTGAGCTCATACTATGACTCATCTCAAAATCAAGAGTTTGTGTATATAACTTGTTTTTACCCTCATGTAAAAGAAAAGGTCTGATCTCATTATGGCTGCTTTTAACAAAAGATGTTCATACACCCCCAGCTGAGAGAAATACATATTTCTAAAAGATGAAAGTACTGTATCTTGTTAATAACTTCCTTAAGCAAGAGAAAGCTATGCTCAATGTAGCTTCTCTACGCTCATTAAATAACTGTTATTCTGAGACCCAGCCATTTGGCTGAAAGACACATCTCTAAACAGATATAATTTGTGTCCATACTAGTGCTTGAAGTGTGTGTACATGTGTGGAGGAGGAGAAACGATATAGAGGGAAATGGGGTTTGAGGAGGTGAGTAAATACCTAATAAGGTAGATTTTAGTTATCATGGAAATTTTGGTCTTTGAAATGAATATCTCCTAGGACAGAAGTTCATAACCTAGGGGTTTTTCAGAGTGGGAGGTGGCAAGAGAAAAGAAAAACATGGACAGAATGGACCATGTTTGAGCCTGAGAGGAATTAAGAAGCAATTTGGAATGGATCTCTAATTTTCATTGGTTATTGCAGTCCTCAAATATCTTGGGTGTCACATGATTTAGTTGGTGTTAGAACTGTGTTGCATTCAGAGCACATTTCAACAGTCAAAAAGAATTGGAAAATCAATTGTATCTTTATGTCCTTAAGAGGTATAAAAATTAATCCACAACAAACTTACTAAAATGCTGCTTCCTCCTAGACACTTTCCTCAACACGACAGTTGTTTAAGCACCTCCACCTCTACCTCTGTCAAAGCACTCCCTTCTCACTTTCTCTCACTCCGCCTGTTATCATGTGTGTGTGTGTGTGTGTGCGTGTGTGTGTGTGTGTGCTTAGTGTTTCCCCAACAAAAAATTCCTCTCTAGGATGGTAAGGAGGGGAAAATGGGGTTGGTAATTTAATTAGATGGATTCTTTTGCAAGATAGATGAGAAGGAAGTCTATGAATATTGTTAATAATTTTGCCCCATAACATCAGTTAAATCATTTCACTTCCACATGCATATTTTCATAGCTAAAACATTTGGATCCTAATTGGAATAAAGTGTTTTAAAGGCTGAAATGTATTCTATAAATCCAAGAATTTTTATTAAAGCAACTTCAAAAGGTCCATGAACCCTCTTTAGATTGTCTGCAAAATTTTGTGTGTTTTTTCTGAGGGTGGGTCAGGGTGCATGGTTCACATAGCTTTTCAAAGTAGAATCTAACCCCCACATGTTGGGGATGAATCATGCCCTCCACAAGACATTCAAATCCTAATCCCTGGTCCTTTGGGTGTGAACTCATTTGTATATGGGATCTTCAAAGATCTTATTAAGATGAGGTCAGTTTGAATCAGGATGGTCCTTCATCCCATATGATTGGACTTCTTATAAGCAAAGGAAATTTGGACATGGAACTAGAAGTTACAGGAAGAGACTAAAGAAGGGAGATGGCCATGTGATGGAGGGGGAGATTGATTGCTGACAAGCCACTGGCAGAATGCTGCAGACTTCAGAGAAGGAATGGTCTGATACCTTATTTTGGACTCCTAGCTTCCCAAACTGAGAGACAACAAATTCTTATTTTTTAAGTCAACCAGTTTGTGGCTTTTGTTACAGCAGCCCTGGAAAACTAAGATAGTTTTTGATGCCAGAATTGGTCTGTTACTGTGATAAATACCTTAAAATGTGGAAGGGGCTTTGAAATTGGGTAATGGGTTGAGACTGGAAGAATCTTCAGGGACTTGATAGAAAAGGGCTAGATTGCCTTGAAGAGACTGTTGGTAGAGATATGGACATTATAGGTGAATCTGGTAAGATGTCAGAAAGAAGTGAGGAAAGCTGTAAGAAAGTTTCTATTGTCTTTAAAAAAAAGATATATATAATCATTAAAAGAGTGTTGGTAGAAATATGGATGTTAAAGGTGCTTCTGGTGAGGCCTTAGAAGGAAATGATGAATGCATTACTGGAAACTTGAGGAAAGGCCAGCCTTGTTATAAAGTGACAAGTGAACTTGGTGAAAATGGGTTCTGATGTTGGCTGGAAGGTTGTAAGTGTTGAACTTGGATATTTAGCTAATGAAATTTCCATACAAAGTGTGGAAAATGTGACCTGTTTTTCCTTGCTGATTATAGTAAAATGTGAGAGAAAAGAGATAAACTGAGGATCGAAATGTTAAGCAAAAAGGAACCAGTCTTGATGATTTTAAAAATTCTCAGCCTATCTGGATAGTATGCTCTGAGACTAGGGTCAGAAGTGGTCCTAATAGAGTCCTCCTTGAGCTCTTCAGAGGTGAGTTACCAGAGACTGAAATTCCACTTGAGTTTGTGGCTGAACTGTGCTGAAGAGATTAGGTGTATAACTCGTGGATCCAGTCAACCATCTCAGAGGTCATGAGGAATGGAGATGCAATTATCAAGATAGATCCATGTAAAATCCTTTTGTCTGATGGCTTAGACCCCCTTGAATTGCATGGAAAACCAAAAAAGTTTGTGAGAAAATTGTATGAACCGAAACACTGCTGGCCTGGACTGAAAGAGATAGAGATGTGAAGAAATGAAGAGATCTCCTTAGGCTGAGAGAAAAGAGGCTGTTGTCTCAGCATTTAGATTGGGCGTAGTTGCCACCCTGATGCTTGGAGAGGGTGGGGCTGCCACTTCAGCAGGCCTGTAAGACAAAGCATCAAGCTACAAATTACTCTTAGACCTTGAAATCTAATGGAAATTTCCCTGCTCGGTTTCATACTTGCTTGGGACTCATGAACCCTATTTTCCCTCTAATTTCTCTCTTCTAGAATGGAAATGTCTATCCTATGACTGTTTTATCAATGTATTTTGGAAACAGATAACTCGTTTTCTAGATTTCACAGATCCACAGTGAAAGAAGAATTTTGTCCCATACTCATAACTAATTTAAATGAAATTTTGGACTTACAGTTGGTATTGAAATGGCTTAAGCTTTTGGGATATTGGGAAGGGGAAAGTGTAGTTTGCATATGTGAAGAACATGTCTTTTGGGGGTACAAAGGTGGACTGTTGGAGATTGAATCATGTTCCCCACAAGACATGTTCAAGTTCTAATCCCCAGTCCTGTGGAATTAGAATTCATTTGAAAATGGAATCTTCCAAGATCCTATTAAGATGAGAGGAATTTGAATCAGGGTGGGCCTTAATCCAATATGACTAGATGCCTCATCAGCAAAGGAAATCTGGACAGAATTAGAAACCCCAGGAGGAGACTGAAAGGGGCAATCATCATGTGATAGAGGCAGAGGTTGAGCCATGACCAGAATACCATAGCCTTTGGAGAAAGTGCGGCTTGCCAAAACCTTGATTTTGGACTTCTAGCCTCTAAAGCTGTGAGACAACAAATTCCTGTTAGTTAGATTTGGTCAAGAATTGATCCAATGGGAAAGTGTATTTCACACATGGACCACTGATGCTTTCATGATAAAATTCAGGATTATACTTTTTCAAAAACAAGTAACTTTTTATTAATATAGCATGAATTAATTAATTTACCCTAGAATAATTGCTCCCAACATTTTCCTTGCAAAAGCAAAGAATGTTCACATTTTAATTAGCCTATGTGGCCTCTTAATGGATAACTTTATAAAATCCATTAGACTTTTTAATATGGAAATATTACATGGACTCTGTTTACTATGAGGTGGATCCTTGGGGAGATGGTCATCTCAGGGTGAGAACCCCTCTTTAATAATGAACAATGTAGAAATACTAAATGAAGTAAGATATAGGAGGACGAATGCCCTTTATAATTAACTGTTATTAAAGTCTAAGTAATCATAATTTTAACTTACCAAATCTCAAGAACAATATCAACTTGTCCTGAGCTGTAATGCATCCCAATTGTCCACAGTTGGATACACTGTTGGAATATGATGCATGAATAGCACAAGGAGATCGGGAACCATCACAGACTCTGCCGCAAGGATGCTTTGGCTTAAATTCTCCTCCACCATTCACTAGCTGGTAGTGCGGGAAAGTCGTTGAACCCATCAGTGCCTCACATTCTTCATCTCTATATTCAGGATGAGAAAAGCATTATTGTATGGATTAAATGAGTTAATATATTAGAAGGGTGCTTGGCTTAAAGTAAATGCAACGAAATACTTGCTGTTTTGTGCTAACTTGGTGTGAATTGTTGCCACTTAAGGCATCAGTGTCTCTAAGCACAAATCCTTTGATTATCCCTTCTGGGGCTCTCACAGATTCTTTGCTGCCCACCATTCACCTCACAATCCTCTACACAATCAGTAAAAACTGATCCTCATCAGGAAAAGGTTACGATATTGTTGACTTACTTCCTCTTCCTAAAGTTGAAGATGAAGTTATTAAATCTCAATTCTTTTTTCTTTTCTAAAAAATGCAAAATAATTAATTCAATCTGCTGCTAGACAAGATGAGGGATCATAAAATGTAGAGCTATTTTTAGTTGACTTTTTTTTTTAAGGAATCAATCTTCCATCTGATTTATTTAAATCTATTTTGAATATATGAAAGAATTTCAAATATTGTTAAAGAGGTTAGGACCTTCTGTCCCCCATGTTTTCCTTCTTAATTCCCCTTCCCCCATGCTTGGATCTCCTCTTCTCCATGTTCTTAACTTGATAGGTAAAGTGTCAAAGTTAAAGGATTTCTTTTCTTCAATAATGGCAATTTACAGTATGGAGGATCTTACTAATGGGGATGGTGTAAGCCCATGAACTGTCTTGGTTTAGCTTTGCTCATATGTCCCAATTCTTCCTGGACCATCTTTCATCTATTTATCACATCCCTAAACCAAAAGATATGTAAGGCAATATTTTAGTTTGCCATGACAGAGCTGCCAATGCAAAGTGTTGGCTTTTATAAAGGGGATTTTTTATCTGGGGCAAAAGCTTACAGTTTAGAGGTCTCTGAAATGTCCGAACCAAGGCACCATCAGAGATACTTTCTCACCAAATTCAAGCTGCCATGTGGTGAAGATGACTCCTGATCTCTGCCTTCCCCTGTGGGCTTACAGTCTCAGTACCCAGCTCCCAGAGCTCAGCTGTTGGGAACCAGGCATAGGGCTTGTCTCTTTCCAGGCCTCCTCTATCAGTCTCAGCTACTCCACTTCCTTTTCAAGTTCATCTGTGAGTTATCAGGGATATAGCTCATCTCTCCCTGGCCTTCAGCAACTTGAGATTCTCGGGGTTTCTGTTTTCCTGCAATCCTCTCTCTTACATGGCAAGATCAATATAATATGGTGGCTCTCTTTTCCTGTATGTCTCCCTTTCTATCAAAGCCAGCAAGAGGGCAGAGACTCAACTTGAGTCATGACTCACTGACATAGTCCAACTGAAAGAGGAATGGATTAGTTCACAAATATAATCTTTCTTTCTTTAGGATTCATAAAAGAATTTCAAACTGCCATAGGCAATATACTGTAGAAGGTATTGTCCTCTAGCAGCATAAATGTTCATTACATTAAGTTTTGCAAAAAAAAAATTAGAATGTCACATTTGTTTCAGATCCTCCACATGATTTGGACTCAGAGCATGTATTTACTTCCAAGCCTGGAAATAATGCCTGGAATAAAGGGGAAATGTTTACCACATTCTCCCATATTTTGGAGAGTTCACTAATTTGAATTATATGAAAAAAAATTTGTTATGAACTTGGAAATAAATATCATTTGTGGCCTATAAAACCATTGTTTCATGTAATTCTCCTAAATTGAACTCAAGTCACCATCAAAATAGGGGAGAACCCATGCTGCTTTGAAAGTGATTTGAGCTTAGTGGCCACAGTTGAGAAGCATGTCTTTGTGCTTATGGGTTTCATGCTCTTTAGTCCTCCTCATGCAGATGGTTAAACTAAGATCAAACTTATTCAGTAAATCATGGATTATTGAGTACAAAACTCTCTCTATAAATACTTGGCATGATGTTTTGTCTCTAGACCCAATTACTGCCTGTTTGGGTTTCATTACAGAGTTTACACCAATGCATTCCACAGCACTGCTAGTGGAACTGGGAGTAAACATCGAAAGATTCTGCATGAAGTGGGAATCAGTTTAACCAACTATTGTAACTTTCAGATGCTTATACGAACATCATTGGTCTATCTAAGTATGTCTATCTGAAGACAAGATTTGTCCTTTCCCATCTTTTAAAAACAGCAGTAGAGACTACTACCTCAGAATCAGATGCTGCTGATTTTGACCTTGGAAGAAACAGGTATGTTTTCAAAGCTTCAAGGGATCCCAGAACACCAGAATTTTGGGGAAGCCATGGTGGTCCTTCCCAAAGAATCTTTCCTACCATAAACACAAGGTATGGCACTATAGGTCAACCCCCATTTCAATAAATGAAAAATCTTCTGCATTTAACAGAAGGGGTTTTCAATCCCTAGTCACCGAGTTATTGTGAGCATCTTCACACTACCAACTCTCAGTGCAACAAAAAATCGGAATAGTCATGTGAAGTACTCTTAAGTGACACTTGGCCTTGATGTGGGTCCCAACTGACATAGTCACCACCTGCTCTCGAGATGAGACATGGTGCTCAGCTCTGCAGAGAAGGGTTACCTGTCAACACCTTTCCCCTTTCCCATGAGTTACTTTCCCTACCTGCAACCCTAATCTAGTGATGTATATTTGTCTTTTGCTTAAGAAGGTTGGTGGCAGGCTTTATTTTTAAGAATTATCTTACAGTTCTTTCCCTGATAAAATTGTTAGACTGTGGCCAGAATCAGATAGGGTGTGGTGCTGAAAGAACATACTGGTGGTTTTGTAAATAAGACAGTGTATGAGTTGGAGGCTCACAGACATAGGGGACTAAACCAGAGAGAAGCCGTGGAGTCACAGATGTGGCCTCCGTTTCTGTCCACAGTACGAGGAGAGGTACCAATATGGAAGACATCCTCTCTGTCATTCAGAGCACGTGACAGACAAAAGACACGTCACCTATAGGTGTTCCACTGTTTGTCTGGAGTGGTCCCTCAAATGATCTAACCACGTCAAACTTACAGCGTGGAGACTCGGTCATTTCTTACCTTTATTCCAATCCCATGTCACCCTACCTCTGAATAGCACAGATATAACATGACTTAAAAAGACATGCAATAAAAATGATATATTTTCTAAGTGGGTGCGGGGTGGGTTAAAACACCAACCAGTTGTTTTGAAAAGTTGGTAGTAAGATTTTTTATTTTTGTTTGTTTTCCAGAAGATGGGAGCAAAGTTCCTAGGGTAGTTAGAGGGCTGGTGGATGCTGAGTTTAATGCAATTCTCTCTCTCAAATCAAGAGGCATCAAGAGAGACTTACCCAATGGCTCCAAAGACTTAGTTGGAACAATGATTGATGAAAATTATTGCAAAACAGAAATACGGCACCGTGGAAATTTAGAGAGAGGTATATAGTCGTATGTCTTTGTACATCGTATGTATGAAACGGAATGATAAAAGTTATGGTAGTTGGTAGCCATTATACAGGGGTATTTATTCTTAGCTTCTCCCTTCTGACATTCAGTGTTTCTGTGGGTACAACTTTGAAAACATTTACATGGTTTTATAAAACTAACAGTCCAGTACAGAGGCAAATCTATAGAACCATAATGTCTAAAACAAATGGATTTTCCACGAATATAAACTGCTTAGAATTCCTACCATCATTGTACTTGTTTCTGTAAAGTAAATAAGATCAGAGTTAGAACCTGGTGATCAAAGGGACACAGCATTATTTATAGTTTCCTACAATAGCAGCGGCTGGAAGGGCTATTATTGTTGCTCAGAAATGAAGACCATATGATTAGAGATGGTTTCTTTGATCATTTCTCTAAAGCAGTCCCATTGTCATTGGAGGGCTTTCCAGAAGACAGTATAAAACAACCCAGAAAATACAACACAAAAGGAAATTCAGTAAGGTTTCACTATGAGCAGACTTCAAAAGTCTTGCTGACAAATGTTTCAGGTTCAGCTGGGCACTGAGTGTGAATACCTACAGCACAATGGGGCTTTGTGACCCCCGGAATCCTGTTTCTCTGTTGCCAGCTTTGGGTAGGGCTTCAAGAAAGGGCACATCAAAAGCTTCTCTCGGGTTTCCACTTGAAGAAATATTAAACTGTAAGAAACAGAGGAAGGACAACAGGCTGAAAAAAAAAAAATCAGGGCTGTTCCATCATGGATTGTTCAGACGTATTGAATTGCTTAACTTTCAGCCGACCTCCTTGAAATTCTTACACCATTTTTCACAAGCACTTGTCCTCTAGAGGTAGACACGATCCTTAGCCTCTGTACAGTTATCAGGTTTTCCTAAGAAGAGATAAAGAGGTGCCTTTTACTTGTTCACACATAACCTGCCACCTTTGTAGGAGGCCTCTAGTTATTCAGAGGCTCCTTCCTACTCATCTCTGGTCAGTTTCTGAGTCAACAGCCTCAGAGGCCACACCAGCAAGAGGTGTGGAGGACATGCAGCTAAGGTGTGTGTCTATGAATGTAGAGATTTATGGTGCATTTCTTTCAACTGTGTCCCAAAGCCAATTCGACATGAAGCACAGTGCTGGGAAATGGAAGAGATGTCATTATGGATACTTAACTCATTACTACTGAAAAAATCTTGCCATTAAACCCAAGTTCTAATACACTGATTCATGTTTCCCTTTATTGATGTATAGAGAAAGCATTGAAGAGCAGCTCTAGAAAACGTGAACTTTTTGACTAAACTCTGGGAGAGCTGTGTGATAACAAATGGCACAGAATGGGATAGACAAAAGCTTTTGCGATCATTCTGATCATGGCTAGGAGAGAAAAAAGGAGGTGGGGACTCTTCTCAGGCAAGGCAGAGCAGGCTGAGGTCTGCTGGGAGTCTGGGCCAGCATCCTCAAACTCCAAGAAACAGTGAACATTGGGTAGAAAGGAAAGAAGGTAAATGGCACCCAGAGGTGAGAAGACAGGTGGGTCCATTTCCAATGGCTCATAGAGAAGCCACTTGTCCCTGACACAGTAGACAGGTGAAGGTGGTTGGAGTGCTGGCCCAGCTGGGGCAGGTGAGGGGATATGGAGAGTGTGGGTTGACCTGGGGCAGGTGAGAGGAATGAGGACTGTGGGCTGAGCTGGGGCTGGGGGTTGCTGAATAGTGTTGGCTGAGCTGGGGGAGGTAAGAGGGGTGAAGAATGTGGCCTGAGCTGGGACAGGTGAGGGAGGGTGAGGATTATAGGTTGAGCTGGGGCAGGTGAAAGTGTTGAGTGTGGGCTGAGCTGGGGCAGGTGAGGCAGGTGAGGAGTATGGGCTGAGCTGGGGCAGGTAAGGAGTGTTGGCTGAGCTGGGACAGGTAGGGGGTGAAGAATGTGGGCTGAGGTGGGGCAGGTGAGGGGGCGGTGAGGAGTATGAGTTGAGTTGGGGCAGGTGAAAGTGTTGTGGAATGTGGGCTGAGTTTGGGGCAGGTGAGGCAGGTGAGGAGTGTGGGCTGAGCTGGGGCAGGTGAAGAATGTGGGCTGAGCTGGGGCAGGTGAAAGTGTTGTGGAGTGTGGGCTGAGTAGGGTGTAGCGGCCCAGGTATATGGGTGTCCCTGGGGAAAGGGCCAAGAGTCTTGAAGTCACAGATACATGGAAGTCTGCAAAAGAAGTGTGGTTGTTTTTCTTCCAGGCTACCAAGAGATCTGGGTTTAAATCCTGTCCTGATCCTTCCTGACTGTAAAACAGGAAAATCCTCTTACCCTAAAGTATACTTTTCTATCTGGGAAATGGGATATTAATAATATGTCATAGTGTGATGTGAAGATTAAATGAGATTAATGCAGGTCTGGAAGTGGCAAATGCTCAATAAATGTAAGCTTTTAAAAAATAAAATAAAAGAGGAATCCTCCACACCAACATTTTTTTACCTATAGACTTTTTTCCTATTCCGTTAAGTAGAGTAATTTATGTATTCATGATATAAACAGAAAGTAGGTCTGTGACTGCCAAGAGCCAGGGAAAAGGAGCCATTGGGAATTGTATACTTTACTGAGATGAAAATTGCCTCTTAAAATGTACAGTTCAATGTTTTTTTCAGTATATTCACAAACTTAGGCAAATATCATCACAATCTATTTTAGAACATTTTCATCACCTGAAAAAGAAACCTGGTACTCATTAGCAGTCACTCCCCAATCCTCCCAGCACCTCCCTTTCCCTAGTCCTGGGCAACCACTAATCTGTCTTCCATTTCTATGGATTTGCCCTTGTGGACACTTCACATGCATGGGATCCTGCAATATTTGTCCTTTTGTGTCTGGCTTATTTCACTCAGCATAATGTCTTCAAGGTTCAACCATGTTGCAGCATGTTTTAGAACTTTTTTTCCTTTTTACTGCTGAATAGTATTCCACTGAATGGATATACAGCATTTATTTGTCCATTGTCAGTTGATGGCTTGGCTGCCTCACATTTAATTCCCCACCGTTATAACCTGTATGATCCCTCTCTGCTTCCTTGACCCTCACACCTACGCTGTGGCTGCCTTAAGGAGAGCAGGCAGGAAGGAATGATGGACAGTGGAGAATAAAGAAGGAGCAGAGCCGTACATCCCAGAGAGAATCACCATTGACCTGCACCCAAAACCTGAATCCTTTCCCTTCTGGTCCCTGGCCATTCTCCCCTTGCCATCCCAAACTGACAAAAACATAGTCTCCTAACTGCCTTTCTGCGAGGGTTTCTGGAGAAAATCGTTTAACCACACCAGACAGGCAGCACTCAGACTCATGCCAGCAGGCTCATGTGTAGGCTGAAAGAGCTGGCTCTAGCTCACCCCCATGGCAGCCTTGCCTGGCACCTTTGCTGTTAGTTTACACCTTTTCTCCAGCACATGCCAACTGTGTCCCCAGCCCCATAGTGCTACAGTAGGAGCTTCTTGGGGACAGAAAGTGGGGCTTATCCATCTTGGTAACCCTAGCACCCAAAGTACTTGGCACATGATAAGGAGCGTGGAGATAGGATGAATTGCCGTTTGCTCTTCAGATCTGAAGGACTGAGGTTTATCCCCCATCTCTGGGAGTACTGTGGAAGTCAGCCCTCAGCTGTCCTTCCTCTCCAGAAATTGTAAGTGGAGTCTTTTTATTTCCACTGTAGATTCTGTGTTGTTATTTCTCTATATGAAGATCTATTAATCAGCTTCCTTTGGACATTCTATATGGAAATTACATGTCCATATTGCTGAGATTTGGGATTGTTGATGATGCAGCCAACGCTCCTGGAAACAGTCCCTTCAATAAGTCGAATTGAACCATCCAAGTTCAAATCTGTTTCCTGTAAGGAAAACCCTACAGGTTTCTAGAAAGAAAATATGTTTACTGAAAAAAAAATGAGAATTAGATTGGCATAAGGCTTCAAAATGCTGAGGAAAAAATAACTTTGAACCTAGAACTTTATACCTAGCCAGACTGCCCTTTGAGAGTAAAAGTTAAAATAAGGACATTTTTAGGCTCATAGGACTTGGCAAGCCAGCATCTCTTCTCATCCCTTCTCACCCATTCCCTCTGAGTCCCCTCACACTCTCCACCCACTCACCAGAGTCATTCCCAAGTTCAGGTCTGTGCACATGTGATTCCTTCCATGCTATCCACCATGCCCTCTCCCCAGCCTTCTTCTCCCAGACTCCATTCACATGTTGATCCCTCTGAGAAGGCTGCACTGACTACAAATGCTACCAATTCACCCCACAGCTTATTGGCTTTAGCATGAAATGGACCTTACGACGGTCTTCAAGTTCTGAATTGTTGAGTTATAGGAGTCCTTTATATATTCTGGATATTAAAACCTTATCAGATATTTGATTCCCAAATAACTTCCCCCATTCTGAAAATGAAAAGGTTGTCATTTTCTTGATAATGTTCTTTGATGTAAAAAAAGTTTCTAATTTTGATGCAGTTCAATTTATCTACTTTTTCTTCTCTTGCTTATGCTTTTGGTGTCATCTATAAGTATCCATTGTCAAATCCAAGGTTAAGAAGATTTACCCCTATGTTTCCTACTAAGAGTCTTATGGGTTTAACTTTTACATTTAGGTCTTTGATCCATTTTTAGTTAATTTTTGTATATTGAGTGATATGGGTTCCAAATTCATACTTTTGCATGTGGCTATCCAGTCATTATTCCCCATCAAATGGTATTGGTGCCCTTGTCAAAATTCAATTGGCCATAGATGAGTTGGTTTATTTCTGGACTCTCAATTCTATTCCATTGGTCTTTCCATATGTCTGTCCTTATACCAGTACCACACTGCTTTGATTACTGTAATTTTTAAGTAAGTTTTGAAATTTGGAAGTGTGAATCTTCAAACTTAGTTCTTTTTTTCAAGATTGGTTGGGCTACTCTGGGTCCCTTGAAATATCATATGAATTTGTGGATTAGTTTTCCTCTTCTGCAAAAAAACAAAAACAAAAAACAAACAAACAAAAAAACCCATTGGTATTTGTATTAGTCAGCCAAAGGGGTGCTAATGTGAAATACCAAAAATTGGTTGGTCTTTAAAAAGGGTATTTATTTGGGATAGAAGACCACAGATAGCAGGCCATAAAGTGTTAAGTTTCTTCTCTCACCAAAGTCCATTGCCATGTGTTGGAGCAAGACAGCTGCTGATGTTTGCCAGGGTTCAGGCTTCTTGGGTTCCTCTCTTCCTGGGGCTGCATTTCTCTCCGGGCTTAGCTCTTCTGGTTCCTCCACAAGGTCAGCTGTAGACTATCAGGCAAACAGCTCACTTCTCTTCTCCTGGGGCCTTCTCTCCAACATCATAACTCCAACATCAAAACTGCTTCTCAAAAAAATAAAAAAAAACTGCTTCTCAAAAACTGCTACTCAAAAACTGCTTCAACTCTGTTCTTGCCATGCCTTTTATTATATTTGATTCCCCACCCACCAAGGGGTGGGGCTCAATGCCCTACTGATGTAGCCCAGTCAATGTCCTAATCATAACCTAATCATGCCCAGATTAACAGATCAGTTTACAAGTATGATCCAATTATATTTTTGGAATTCATAATTACATCAAATTGCCAAATAGCTACAGTATTTTAACAAGGACTGCATAGGACCTATAGATTACTTTGGGGAGTATTGCGATTTTAATAATATTAAGTCTTCCAATCTATAAACATGAGATGTTTTTTCCATTTATTTAGGTCTTCTTTAATTTCTTTCAGCTATGTTTTGTAGTTTCAGACCTTCACATCCTTGGTTTAATTTATCCTTATGTATTTTATTACATTGACTGCTATTATAAAAGGAATTATGTTTTTAATTTCCTTTTTGGATTGTTCATTGTTAATGTATAGAAATACAATCGATTTTTGTGTGTTTATCTCCTACCCCACAACTTTGCTAAATTCATTTTTTAGCTCTAATAGTTTTTTTTTAGTTTTTAGGATTTTCTATATTTAGGTTATATATTTGTGAATAGGGATAGATTTAATTCTTCCTTTCCAATTTGGATGCCTTTTGTTTCTTTTTCTTGCCTAATTGCTCCGGCCAGAACTTTCAGGACAATGTTGAATAGCAGGCACAAAAGTGCTTTTCTTGTTCCTGATTTTAGGAAGAAGGCTGTCAGTCTTTCACCATTGTATATGATGTTAGCTATGAGTTTTCATAAATGTCCTTAATCTGATTGTGATTGTTTGCTTCTATTTCTAATTTGTTAAATGTTTTTATGAGGAAAGGATATTGGAGTTCATCAAATGCTTTTCCTCCATCAATTGAGATGATCATGTGAACATTTTCCTTCATTCTATTAATGTGATTTACTACATTAATTTCCATTTGTGGACCCACTTTTGTATTCCCTGAACAAATCCCAATTTGTAATGATGTATAATGCTTTTAATATGCTTCCGGATTGGATTAGTTAGTGTGTTGTTGAGGAGTTTAACATCTCTATTCAAAAGGAACATTGGCCTTGTGATGTCTTTGGTGTTGGTATAAAGGTTACTCAATATTGTGTTAGACGTTCTGGCTAGAGTAATTAGGCTAGATAGAGGAAATAAAGGACACCCAAATAAGAAAGGAAGAAGTAAAACTTTCACTATTCACTGATGATATGATCCTATATCTAGAATCTCCTGAAAAATCCATAACAAAGTGACTTGAACTAATAGACGAGTTCAGCAAAATGGTGGGATACAAGATTAATATACAAAAATCAATAGTGTTTCTATACACTCCTGATGTGCAATCTGAGGAGGAAATCAGAAAAAAAAATTCCATTTACAATAGCAAATAAAACAATCAAACATTTAGGAATAAACCTAACCACGCACATAAAGAACCCGTATTCAGAAAACTACAAAACATTGCTAAAGAAAATGAAGAATATGAAGACTGAAATAAATAGAAAGACATTCCGTGTTCATGGATTGGAAGACTAAATATCATGAAGTTGTCAATTCTACCCAAATTGATTTACAGATTCAATGCAATCGTAATAAAAATCCCAACAGCCTTTTTTGAAGAAGTAGAAAAACCAATTATCAAATTTATTTGGAAGGGTAAGGGGCCCAAAATAGCCAAAAAAGATCTTAAAAAAGAAGAATGAAGTTGGAGGATCTCACTTTCAGACTTTAAAACATATTACCTAGCAAGAGTGATTAAAAACAGAATGGTACTGGCATAAAGACAGACACATTGACCAATGGAACTGAATCAAGAACTCAGAAATAGACCCTCACATCTACAGTCAGGTGATTTTTGATAAGGTTCTCAAGCCCTCCCAGCTGGGCCAGAACAGTCTATTTAACAAATGGTGCTAGGAGAATTGGATATCCATATCCAAGAGAAAGAAAGAACACCCCTATCCCACACCCTATACAAAAATTAACTCAAAATGGATCAAGGACCTAAATATAAAAGTGACAACCATAAAACTCCTAGAAGAAAATGTAGGAAAACATCTTCAAATTCTTATGGTGAGCAGTAATTTCTTAAACCTTACACGCAAATCATGAGCAACAAAAGAAAAAATTGACAAGTGGGATCTCCTCAAATTAAATACTTTTGCACCTCAAAGGACTTTTTCAAAAGAGTGATAAGGCAGCCAACTCAATGGGAGAAAATATTTAGAAATCACATATCTGATAAGGGTTTAAAATCTCTAATATAGAAAGAGATCATACAACTCAACAACAAAAAGACAAACTACCCAATTAAAAAACGGGCAAAAGACCTGAAAAGACAAATGTCCAAAGAAGAAATACAAATGGCAAAGAAACACATGAAAAAACATGCAACATCACTAGCAATTAGGGAAATGCAAATCAAAACTACAGTCAGACATCATTTCACACCTACTACACTGGCCGCTGTTAAAAAGTCAGAAAACTAAATGTTGGAAAGGATGTGGAGAGATAGGAATGCTTATTCACTGTTGGTGGTATAGCCACTGTGGAGGACTCTTTGGCAGATTCTAAGGAATTTGAATATAGACTTGCCATGTGATCCAGCAATACCATTACTAGGTATATACCCAGAAGAACTGAGATCAGGACACAAACAGACATCTGCACACTGATGTTCATAGAGGAATTTTTCACAGTTGCCAAAAGTTGGAAACAACCTAGGTGTCCATCAACTAATGAGTGGATAAACATATTGTGGTGTATACACACGATAGAATATTATGCAGCAGTAAGAAGAAATGAAGTCATGGTGCATATGACAATATGGTTGAACCAGGAGGACATTATATTGAGTGAAACAAGCCAGACACAAAGGACAAATATTGTACAATTCCACTATTATGAACTAAATATACTGTGTATACTCATGGAGGTAATAATTAGAGTATAGGTCACCAGAAAATAGGAGGGTAGAAAATGGAAAGCTGAGTGTTAATCTGTGCAGAATTGGTAAAAAGGTTGTTTGTAAATCTTTGGAAATGAAGAGAAATGGTTAAAGCATATCACAGTGTTTGTAACTAGCAGTGCTATTGTATGGGTATGACTGGTTAAAAAGGAAAGTCTAAGGTCATTACTAGAAGGAAAGTTAAAAACAGTAACATGGGACTGTATAAGATAAACACGAATACAGATGACATTGCATATATAAGACTGTTTTTACAAAATACAAATACAAATATACTAGAGAGTAGGAAAAAGAATAGCAGCTATGTACGGCAGGTGAGGCATAGAGAGATTGTGAGGTGATAAGTTTTGTTTGTTTTTTCTTTATTATTATTTTTGGAATAATGAAAAATTGCTGAAAGAAATTAAAGACCTAAATAAATGGAAAACCATCCCATGTTTATGAATCAGAAAACTTAACATTTTTAAGATGACAATTCTCCCTACACTGATCTACAAATTCAATGCAATCCTTATCAGCATTCCAAACTGACTTCTTAATAGAAATCAACAAGGTGATTCTAAAATTTCTTTGGAATTGCAAAGACCCAGAATATCCAAACTAATCCTGAAAAAGAACAAAGTAAGAGGACTGGCACTTCCCAGTTTCAAAGATTACTACAAAGCAATGGTAATCAAGGCAGTTTGGTACTGGCACAAGGATAGACATTTAGATCAATGGAATAGAGCTCAAAATCCAAAATAAGCCCTTACATCTATGGTCAGCTGGATTTTGACAATATCTCAAGACCATTCAATGGGGGAAACAATACTGTTTTCAACAAATGTTGCTGGGACAATTGGATAGTCATGTGTAAAAGAATACAGTGCACCTTTACCTTACATCATCTATAAAAATTAACACTAAATGGATCAAAGGTCTAAATGTAAGAGCTAAACCTATAAAAGTCTTAGAAGAAAGAATAGGGACAAATATTTTCTACATACAGAAAGTGTCTGCAACTGCAAGCAAAACAGTTCCATTCATCTGCCCCATGGGATAAAAAGCCCCCTCTCAATTAGAAACAGAGTGGGCATCACCATCCCCAAATCCTCAAGATTGAGGAATGAACAATGGACTAAAGTAGACTTATTATTATTCTATCATAGATGTATTGTTATCCTAGCAATGGAAGAACTTTTAACAATGATATAAAGGTAGTGGCCACCAGAGGTTCTAAGGGGAGGGAGAAAGAAGAATAGGTGTAACCTGGTGCATTTATGGGACATTGGAATTGTCCTACATGACACTGCAATGATGGATACAGGCTATTATACATTTTGTCATAATCTATAAAATTGTGCAGGGCAGAGTGTAAACTATAATATAACTATAGGTCATGGTTAGTAGCGATGCTTCAATATGTGTTCACCAATTGTAGCAAATGTACCACACTAATGAAGGATGTTGTTAATGTGTCAAAGTGTGGGAGAGGGAGGGGACAGGGTATATGGGAATCCCCTATATTTTTTTATGTAACATTTATGTAATCTCAAGTTTCTTAAAAGAAAAATATTAGGTAGAGTGGTGGTCATTGATGTTTCAGAGCAGGTAGAAAGTGGCGAGATCCTTGGAGAGGGGGAGGTAGTACTCTTCCTTGCACCTAAGGTGTAAAGGAAGTAAGATATTGCAGTAGACACCAAGAGCTTGATGTCCAGTGGGGGAATGAGATCTTCCAGCTGTCAGCCCTTCAGGATCTGCCTCAGCCACAGTGAGCCACCTCACCTAAGGTTCTCCCTTCCTGAGACAGTCTGAGAACCCAATTTGCCACAGATACCTATATAGGTAATTTTAGAAGGGAACAGGAGAATTTGCGGGAACCAATTAAAACTCAGAATGTGGGTCAATTCCTTGAAAAGTGAATGTATCAGAGATTAGAATTAGCAAAGACTAGAGACTAGCAGGAGACTGAGAGGTTAACAGCTGTTTTGAATTCTGTTCATTCAGCCTGCAGGCATTGAACACCCACTTCATGCCAGGTAGTAGGGTGTGTGATTTTTATATTTCCACCGAGAACTTTAACAGTTCTGCCTGCAGATCACTTTCACAGCTTCTGACCACATTCTGAGGCAAGTGGAAATGCGATACTCGGGCATATTGTGACAATGTTTAACTTTGTACTAGAATGATGATGGCTTGAGTTTATTCAACACTCCAAAAAGTAAAACAATTAAAACCCCGGGAAACTCTGAAACTGCTGCCATGGAATATAAACATTCATAATGCTTGGAACCTTTGCTGCCAAAGTATATCTTGAAGCACCAAATGTTTGTATTCTGGATCCAGGTGGAAAGAGAAGTGCAGCAGAGAATCTCCATCGAATGCTTTATCTTCTGAGGGAACTGTACACCAAATATAAAATGGAAGCTTAGTTAAATCCTTTCATATTACCTGAAACACTTGTCTATATAAATCAAATCGATTGCCATCATTATCTTCTGGCCTAAAGCCTTTTTCTTAAAACAAAGTGAAGCTATTCAGTAAAACATACCCAGTTAGATTTTACCTACCAGCCCCAGCCACCCCACTCCAACTAGGTCTTCGTAAACTCCTTGCCTGCAAAACTGTGCCTAAGGCTTTAGGGAGGAGTCACTGAATCATGATTCTTCAGTGTTGAAACACGTTTGTATTTTTAAAACAACAAAATATTGAACTAGGGAAAGTTACCAGGGTAACTGTAGCTTGGCAAGAGCCAGATAATACAACATAAACAGAAGGGGATCAAGATGTGTAAGAGGGCATCGGAGGCTGCTGCCTGGGCTGCTAGTTATCACGTATGCAAGCACCTGTGCACACGGGTAAAACCTCACAGGGTTTTCTATTGACGGGTCAGGCGACCAGGTCACATGATTCTGCCCCCAGCTCTATGGGCCGGAGGAACTGAGGGTGTGACCTGTGGCATCTGGCTATTCAGCCCCATCCTTCTTCAAGACTTATCTTCCTTTTTAAGATAGACTTTTAAAAACTTTTCCTTCAGTTTCTCTCTGCATTATTTATATTCTCTGTTTTGAAAATTGTCAAAACTTGCATTCTCTTTCCACATAATCTTAGCACTACTTAAAAATAAATAAAAAAGAGATTCTGGAGAAGTTCTGCAAACATTCTACGGAATGGGAGAGCGAGGAGGTTGCACTTAGTGAGCAGCGATTGTGTACCAACCACTCCCGTTTTGTAATTTCATTGAGTCTCGAGATGACTTTAGGTATTAGATGTTTCCCCCCCATTTTCCAGTTGAGAATATCGAGGCACAGTATACATGCCCAAAGTCATATTTTCAGCATTTTTTGTAATCATTTGCCACCAATGTTTCCTTGCAGTGTAATGCAGCTTCTCACCAAGGTTAGCCTGAAAATGGTTCTTAATGGTCACAAAGCAAAGAACTTCTACAACTTAACTCCAGGAAGTTCTTTCTCATAGCTAATTATTCTCTCTTTATACTGCTCTATCTTTGTGGGATTGAGTCTCAGGCATAAAACCTTTTATTTGTTTATGACTTTTCAGTCTGTGGTCTTGGCTAAAAGCCCCCAATTCCTGTCATCTTCTTAGAATTAAGGAATAAGAATTATTGACTCTTGAAGCCTCTTCATTTTTCTCCCACTGAACCTTTTCTAAGTATGGTGAAATGAGGAGGCAGGCTTTGAAAACAGAGAAAATTAGGCTTACATCCTGAGGTCTGTCCTTCACAGACTGTGTGGTGACATGAGCCTCAGTCTCCTCATTTCTAAAATAACAATAAGAACCCCTAACCCCAGGATTTACACCAGTTTGGACTTGAAGTTTGTAGGAGACACTGACACTACCATGCAATATTTTTCAACCCTAGCTATGCAGGACCCAACAAGGCCCCTTTTGAAAGTTGCCTGGGTGTTTCAGATGTGCCACCGGGGCAGGGGGTGTTTCAGATGTGCTCTAACATTGTTGGGGTCTCAGCAGTGGCCCAAGATCTTCATACACCTTACACAGCTATGTTGGGTGACTTGTGCAAGAATCCAAGGGCAATGTTAGTTTGGTAATTTTCCATTACCTCTTGTTGTAACTTGCATGTTTTTTAAATTATGTGAATGTAGAAGCCATTCAAAAATCAAATGATTAAAATGTTAAAATATGTATTTCACATATGGAGCTCTGGAGAATTTGTCTTGGTGCCAAGAGGCTACAGGGAATGCTAAAAATCACAAGGAGATTTTGTCATATGTGGAGCTGGCCTCCAGGCAAACTATTCAAACATTTTGCAGAGTCCGGCTCAGATGTAATTTAAACATGTGGAAAACTTTTATGCACCTTTTGTGTAAAAACAAAACAAAACAAACAAACAAAAAATGTTTAATCCTGCAGGGGGTGGACAGCACACTATTAAAATTTTCATTCCAGTGGTGAGGTGTGGGACATTCAAAGACAGTTCTCACCTCTAAGACAGTTTACAAAAGTGGATTCTAAGGGATTCTTAAGGAAAGGACTTATTCCCCCATTGCAATGACGGACACAGGCTATTATGTATGTTGTCATAACCTATTTAATACAAAATTGTGCAGGACAGAGTATAAACTATAATGTAAACTATAGTCCATGGTTAGTAGCTGCAGCAGTTTGGCAATTTGATGTGATTATGAATTCCAAAAATATAATTGGATCATGCTTGTAAACTGATCTGTTAATCTGGGCATGATTAAGTTATGATTAGGGCATTGACTGGGCCACATCAGTAGGACACTGAGCCCCACCCCTTGGTGGGTGGGGAATCGAATATAAAAGGCAAGGCAAAGGACAGAAGGAACAGTTTTTTGAGTAGCAGTTTTGATGTTGGAGAGAAGGCCCCAGGAGAAGTGAGCCGTTTGCCTGATAGTCTACAGCTGACCTTGTGGAGGAACCAGAGGAGCTAAGCCCAGAGAGAAACGCAGCCCCGGGAATAGAGGAACCCAAGAAGCTTGAACCCTGGCAAAGGTTGGCAGCTGTCTTGCTCCAACACGTGGCAATGGACTTTGGTGAGAGAAGAAACCTCTGCTTTATGGCCTGGTAACTGTGGACTTCTATCCCAAATAAATACCCTTTATAAAGACCAACCAATCTCTGGTATATTGCATTAGTGCCTCTTTGGCTGACTAATACAGTAGCTATGCTTCATTATGTGTTCATCAATTGTAACAAATGTACCACACTAATGAAAGATGTTGTCAATGTGGGAAAGTTGTGTGTGTGTGGGAGGGAGTGGGTTATATGGGTTATATGGGAATCCCCTATATTTTTTACGTAACATTTATGTAATATAAAGCTTCTTTAAAAATAAAAAAGATTAATTAAAAAAATTAAAAACAATTTTTTAAAGCAAAAGACTTAATGCATCAAGACACAATCACCAAAACTAGCACATAATGGCAAAGTTTCTCCTCTGTTATCTCTAAAAATGTACACCTTCAAAAAAAATTTAAGAATCTCAAAGGAAGAAAACTAACGTTTTTAACAATTGGTCACAGAACACATCCAGTGAAAAAAATCAAACATGTTATAAAACAATTAACTAAAGACTGAAAAACTCTTTGAAAAACGAAAAGGTACCTCTGGAATTGTTTGAATTTCCAAATAACTCTATTAATGTGTCACCATCAAATTAAAAGTTTTCATGATCTCCTGTTACTGGTAGGACACAACAAGACCTAACTAGTCTCTCTCTCCAGCCTTTAGTCCTTGCTTCTCTCATTTCTCTACTTTAGTTTAGATTTATTATAATGTATTGAAATTTAGCCAATTATCATCTGAGTCTTGCAACCCTCCTGAATATTAACAGTTTGTCTCTGGTTTCGATGAATTTATTACATGACAGTGTGTGCTGATTATTCATAAGTGGAAAATATTACATCCTAGCTTCCGCTAACATTGCATTTTTTTCTCTGCTATTATTTTTTTTCTTCCTTCAATGTTAAATATGTTTGTTGTGTATGTATGCATGTTATGTGTGGCTAAAGAGTTAACAGGAACAAATAATTACACCAAGTTGCTAGTTAAAAATCCTTTTTTTTCCCCATCAGTGTTGAGTGCTATAAGTATCATTTATGCATTTTTCCTAAGTGCTAAAAAACAAATGATGACTCAATTTCCCTAAGTTGTCATCTGAGATTTAGTCTTTAAATTAGAAGCCCTTCAAGGAGCTGGTCTCCTTTGGGAGCAGGGTCAGGAAAAAATATAGGAGTTAGTATGGCACTTAAATGTTTTGCAGGGCACAGAAGGCGTTTGATTGCTTGGATTGGAAACTGCATTGAGAGTGAACAATGACATAGATTTTCTGAATGCAAATCAGTGACCTAAGATTCAGCATTACACCCATACTTATGGGGATATGTCAAGTGAAATATATAGAATGTTTTCATAAGGTTACAAAATAAGTTGCTTCTACTGATGTCCCCAAGAAGGACTTCTAAGTAGTTGGGGGACAGAGGTAAAAAAGAGCCTCATGTTTGTGCTGTATGCCATTTTATATCTCTTGAATTGTGCAACATGTCCTGGTAATTTTCAAGAATAAAATATTTTTTCACAAAATTATAAAATATCACTTTGCTCAACTCTATACAAATAAATTTGAAAAACTTAATGAAATGGATGGTTGTTCTAGGAATATATAAAATATCAAAATCGACCGCAGAAGAGTAGAAACTCTAAATAGACTGCGAAAGAAATAGAGCTAAGCCCCCAAAGAGTCCCAGGACCGTTTAGAGTGAAATGTAAGAGACCGTGGAGAGTGTGTTAACTCTGGGTTAATAGAAAGAGACACATTCTCTCTGGAACTATACAGCAAGGCACAAAGCAATTGCTAGGCCCTCCTCAAAGGGAAACTGGGTAGTTGTGCACAGAGAGGAGGGAGGCTTTGCACAAAGTCCCCTTTAGTTTTATGGAATTCTATTCTGTGTGCACATTTTATCTAGTCAATAAATGGTTAAAATAATTTATTTTTGCAGCATTGCATTGCCTTAAGACACGGAGAGTGAGCCTTTCTGAAAAGTCCTTGAATTTCTTTCAGGAAGCTTGGATTTCTGCTTGACAAGTTTTCCATCCTCAGCAGCTGCCAGAATCACATATAACCTTTGCAATCTAAATGAGAAGTCTGTAGTGGGAAATTTGTTCTTCTGCCTCCATGTCTTTGCTATCTCCTGTTTGGCATGCTCTTTCCTTTCTTGTCCTCAGAGTCTCCAAATTGCCTTTCAAGGTTCAGCTCAGGAATCCTTTCCTAAGAAGTATTTTCCAGATCTGTCTCTCCATCCATTACCCCCAACAGAGTCTGGTGGTTTTCCTTTTACCTCTTGTCTCCCCTAAAATAAGCACTGTGCTAAGGAGATCACATGCATTTCTCTTTTAGAGAAAGAGATTGCAAATTGGCAATTTTAAAATTTCTAATAAACATTCATAATAGATATATTGATTGGCAACCTCGAGGTTTCTAACATAAATTACTAATACATATTTACATATATGTAACCTATATACCAAAAATAAACTGAGGGTTGAAAATAAAATTAGATATACTGTTACTTTAGCTTGGTGCTGAAATGGTGCAACTAATGCTGAAGATCTAGAATTAAAACTTTTTATAATTTCAAAGTCCAAATGTACTGAATTTTATTAAATTGATAATAAATGATATAAGGGGAAATTACTTATCTCAACACATCAGAAAATGAAACATATGACTGATTTGCTAACTTTTTCAAAATCTAATAGCCTTTTTTTTTTTAGTGTAGAATTCAGTGGCATTGATTATTTTAATGTACTTTTTTTTTTAAGTCTTTATATTTTAGAGCAGTTGTAGGTTTATAGAAATTGAGCAGATAGTGCAGAGTTCTCATATACTGTTCTTCCCCCACCTCCCTTAGAGTTTCTCCTATTATTAACATCTTGCATTAGTGTGGTACATTTGTTACAATTGATGAACCCGTTTTTTTGTTGTTTGTTTGTTTGTTTGTTTTATATATATATAAATATATTTTAAGAGGTGCTTAGATCATCTAAAATATTACACGGAACCCACCGGGATTCCCATGTTGCCCACCTCCCACCACATCCCACACAAACATCTCCCACAAGTGTGGCCCACCACCCTCAATGGACTTACACATCCTGGGGCCTTGCCATCAACCATAGACCACAGTTCACATCGTAGACCACACTCTCACCTACACAGTTCTGAGTGGTGTATGGTGATTTAAAATGGCCTACATCCATTGCCACAACGGTACTCAGGACAACCTCAAAATCCCAAAGAAGCCCCTGTATTTCAACTGCTCATCCCCTCCCTGCCCCGAAAGTGTCAAGTGACCACTGGCTCCACCTCATTGTTAAAATTTCTTCCATTGCTAGAATTACCATATGTGTACAACAGAATACCATCAAGTCCACTCTAGTCCATAGTTCTTCCTCCAGTCCTGAGGGGACTGGGATGGTGATGTCCACTCTACCTCCAAGTGAGAGAGGGCTTATATCCCATGGATATGGTGGGTGGGATGATCCTGCCTGCAGATGCAGGCCCTCTCCATTCCCCGGAATGGCTGTTGCCCATCGTTGTCTCCTCACCAGGTGACTTGAATGAGTCCATTGAGCTGTAGGTAGGAGTTGCAGCTCCACCGAGATTCCACGCACACCTGGCACATAGGTAGGCCAGAGGCTCCAGTCTCTGGAAGTATACCTAAAAACTCCAGCATCACATATAGGTTTGAATAGAAGGGACTGATGAACCATGTGCAGGGAGGACTTATTTGAGTCCAATTCTGCCACTCTCAGGAGCACAGATTCGAAAATAGAACCCACTGATAAGGCGTCAGTCTCTGGGGCTATCCCCCCTTATATAGGACCTGGGTGTCTCCAGAGCTCTCAGGAGCCCCTCTGTGTGGGGTGATAGGCACTTGGATGTTCTATGAGCTCCTACTGAGGTGTGCGTAAGAGTTACCTCTGGGATGACCTCCCGACTCTCTTTGAAGTCTCTTAGCCACTTGAACTCACTTGTCTTTACATTTTCCCCTTTTATTCAAGGTCTTTTTCCAGTTGTGTTGCCAGTTGGCACTTGGTATTAATTCCTCGTTGCCAGGGAGGCTTATCCCCGGGAGTCATGTCTCACGTTGGGGGGAAGGTAATGTGATCATATGCTGAGTTTGGCTTAGAGAGAGGCCACATTTGAGCAACAAGGAGGATCTCAGGTGGCAACCCTTAGGCACCCCACAACAGCAGGCTAAGTCTCAGTTACAAGAGCAAAGACTCACAAGGGTAGTCATCAATAAAAAGAACTCATCAGTGGATCATCCTCTTTTGACAGACACTGTCCCTGCACTCAGTGGACTATTGCTGCTCCCTTGGAGACTGTGGCAGAGCTCTCCAGGCTAGGAATTCAGATTCCCTCATTTATTGTGTGATTGTCCACCCATCGTGACCATGCCCCATCTTTTGATCTTTTGAACAATTTTGTATATCTTTCATGTATATTCGGATGAACTAACTCCCATGAATCCCCCCTCCCAGACACCCCCCACCAATAATCCCCTGGAGTACCCATTGTAACCCTTCTCTGATCCAAATCCTCCATGAACATGTAGTCCATAAAATAATCAAATACACTTAATAGGAAAAAGAAACAACAATGATAAGCTTACATGCAAGAGACAAACATAAGGAAACTCAGGGAAAATAAAACAAAACAAAAACAAAAACAAATAATCAAACAAAAAACAAAACAAAATATAATTAGCAGATTGGGACATTCAAAAAATGGGGAAAAAGCAAAAGAAATGCCTTTAAAAATATATATATATTTATTTATTTATTTATTCTTTTTTTTTTCCTTTTATCATTGTGTTATCGGATGTCCAGTGTGCCGTGACACCTTCCCCCTGTCAATCCCCATTGTCTCCCAAATTTTCATTTAATTTTCAAAGAAGTTTTAGGTCACGGCAAAGTCACACATGGGGTACCGGAGACTCCCAGATACCAAACCAACCCCCCTTCCCCACCCCATATTAACCCCCCCCCCATTTCTTTTTTGGATATTAGCATTGTTATAACTGTTATACAGATAGCAAAATATAGCAACTAAATATTGTCAATGATTTACAGTATAGTTTACAATTTAGATGATACAGTTTAATAATTTTGATATTTACCATGTCCTGTGTCCATTACTGTAAAGTAATGAAAAACCTTCCCCATGACCACCAAACATCCCATTAGATCTTGACTGTTCCCTTCTCCCCAGCCCCCCAGGGCCCATGATACCCCCCTCTCCTAACCCATGGAATGTCAAGATTCACAGTTACATGCCCTGGGGATTTGAACCAGCACTTCCTAATCCATCCACCCCCCAGTGCTGTACCACCAAACCCAGGAACACCACCGCTCATCTGCCCCATCCCCCAACATGCAACCACACTCTATCCCTTTACCATAGATTATGTCCATATGGGAGATGGCTCAAAGCCTGCTCTTCTCTTACTCTCCTTTGTTAACCTATCTTTCAGACAATGGTTCTCAGAGACTGCTCACTTTCCTCAGTTCAGATCAGTGAGGTCATATACTGTTCATCCTTCAGTGCCTGGCTTGCTTCACTCAACATAAGGTCTTCAAGATTCATCCACGTTATTCCATGTGTTAGCACTTTGTTCCTTCTTACCGCTGAGTAATATTCCATTGTATGTATGTGCCACATTTTGCTTATCCATTCGTCTGTTGATGGGCACCGGGGCTGATTCCAACTTTTGGCAATGGTGAACAATGCCGCTATGAACATTGGTGTGCATATATCTGTTTGTATTTTTGTTTTCAGTTCTTCTGGGTATATACCCAGTAGTGGAATTGCTGGATCATACGGAAGATCTATTGCAAGTTTTCTGAGGAACCGCCAAACTGTCCTCCACAGTGGCTGGACCATACCGCAGTCCCACCAGCAGTGGATGAGGGTTCCTATTCCTCCACATCCTCTCCAACATTTAGGGTCTCCTGTTTTTTTAATAGCTGCCATTCTGATGGGTGTAAGATGGTATCTCATTGTAGTTTTAATTTGCATTTCCCTGATAGCAAGCGATGTTGAGCATTTTTTCATGTGCTTTTTAGCCATTTGTATTTCTTCCTTGGAGAAGTGTCTTTTCAGGTCACTTGCCCATTTTTCAAATGGGTTGTTTGTCCTTTTATTTTCAAGGTGTAGAATTTCTTTATATAAGCAGGATATTAGGCTCCTATCAGATATATGGTTGCCAAATATTTTTTCCCATTGGGTAGGCTGCCTTTTTATTTTCTTAATAACATCCTTTGAGGTGCAGAAGTTTTTAATTTTGAGGAGATCCCATTTATCTATTTTTTCTCTTGCTGCTCGTGCTTTGGCTGTGAAGTTCATGAAACCATTTCCTCTTACAAGGTCCTGTAGATGCTTCCCTACATTATCTTCCAAGATCTTTATGGTTTTGGCTCTTATATTTAGATCTTTGATCCATCTTGAGTTGATTTTTGTATAAGGTGTGAGATGGTATTCTTCTCTCATTCTTTTGGATATGGATATCCAGTTCTCCAAGCACCACTTGTTAAAGAGGGCATTCTCTCCCAACTGAGTGGGCTTCGTGGCCTTGTCAAATATCAGATGACTGTATATGCGAGGATCTATATCAGAACTCTCAATTCGGTTCCATTGGTCAGTGGTCTATCCTTGTGCCAATACCAAGCAGTTTTGATCACAGTAGCTTTTATTTTTATAAGATTTTATTTATTTATTCATTTATCCCCCCCTTGCTGCTTGTGCTCGCTGGGTCAGCTAACCACGCCGTGCGGGCGGGCTTGCCTTCACCAGGAGGCCCCGGGAACCGATCCCGGGGCCTCCCATGTGGTAAATGGGAGCCCTACTGATTGAGCCACAGCCGCTTCCCCACAGTAGCTTTGTAGTATGTTTTTAATTCAGGTAGTGTGATACCTCCAACTACATTTTTCTTTTTCAATATGTCTTTGGCGATTCGGGGCCTCTTGCCTCTCAAAATATATTTTGTGGTTAGTTTTTCCAGTTCGTTAAAAAATAGAGTGTTGACTTCTTTTGGGATTGCATTAAATCTGTAGATTAGTTTCGGTAGGATAGACATCTTGATGATGTTTAGACTTCCTATCCATGAACAAGGAATATTTTTTCCATTTATTTAAGTCTTCTTTGATTTCCTTTAACAGTGTTGTGTAGTTTTCTGTATATAAGTCCTTTACATCTTTAGTTAAATTTATTCCTAGGTATTTGATTCTTTTAGTTTCTATTGTAAATGGTATATTTTTCCTAATTTCCTCCTCAGTTTGCTCATTATTGGTGTACAGAAATGCTACTGATTTTTGAGCATTGATCTTATAGCCTGCAACATTACTGAACTCCTTTATATGTTCTAGAAGCCTTGTTGTGGATTTCTCAGGGCTTTCTATGTATAGGATCATGTCATCTGCAAATAATGAAATTTTTACTTCTTCTTTTCCAATCTGGATGCCTTTTATGTCCTTTTCTTGTCTCAGTGCTCGCGCAAATACTTCTAAGACAATGTTAAAAAGGAGTGGTGATAGTGGGCATCCTTGTCTAGTTCCTAATCTCAGAGGGAAAGCTTTTAGGATTTCACCATTGAAAATGATGTTAGCTTTGGGTTTTTTATATATACCCTTTATCATATTAAGAAAGTTTCTGTCTATTCCTATCTTTTGTGGTGTTTTTATGAGGAAAGAGTGCTGTATTTTATCCAAAGCTTTTTCTGTATCTATAGAGATGATCATGTGATTTTTTTCTTTCAATCTGTTTATGTGGTGTATTACATTGATTGGTTTTCTTATATTGAAACATCCTTTCATACCCGGGATGAAACCCACTTGGTCATGGTGTATAATCCTTTTGATATGTCGTTGAATACGATTAGCAAGTATTTTGTTGAGGATTTTAGCATCTAGGTTCACTAGAGAAATTGGTCTGTAATTTTCCTTTCTTGTGGTATCTTTATTTGGTTTTGGTATTAGGGTAATGTTGGCATCATAGAATGAGTTAGGCAATATTCCTTCTACTTCTATTTTTTGGAAGAGCTTAAGTAGAATTGGTGTTAGCTCTTTCCGGAATGTTTGGTAGAATTCAGCTGTGGAGCCATCTGGTTCTGGACTCTTCGTAGTTGGGAGGTTTTTGATGACTGAGTCTATCTCTTTACTTGTAATCGGATTGTTGAGTTCATCTATTTCTTCTTCATCAATGTAGGCTGTTTCTAGAAACTTGTCCATTTCCTCTAAATTATCATTCTTGTTGGCATATAATTTTTCAAAGTATCCTCTTATGATACTCTTTATTTCTGTGGGGTCAGTAGTGATATCACCTTGCTCATTCCTTATTTTATGTATTTGCATCTGTTCTCTCTTTTTCTTTGTTAGTCTGGCTAAGGTTTGGTCAATTTTATTGATATTCTTGAAGAACCAACTTTTGGTTTTGTTTATTGTTTCCAGTGCTTTCTTATTCTCTATTTCATTTAGTTCTGCTCTAATCTTTGTTATTTCCTTCTTTCTACTTCCTTTTGGTTTAGTTTGTTGAAGTTTTTCTAATTCCTTCAAGTGTGCAGTTAGGTCTTCAATTTTAGCTCTTTCTTCTTTTTTAATATATGAATTTATGGCTATGAACTTCCCTCTCAGGACTGCTTTCGCTGCATCCCATAGGTTTCGATATGTTGTGTTGTCGTTTTCATTAGTTTCAAGGTAGTTACTGATTTCTTTTGAGATTTCCTCTTTGACCCACTGTTTGTCTAAGAGTGTGTTGTTTAACTTCCATATCCCTGTGCCTAACCTGTTTCTCTGGCCCTTAGTGATTTCCAACTTCATTCTGTTGTGGTCAGAAAAATTACTTTGTACAATCTCAATCTTTCTGAATTCATTGAGAGTTTTTCTGTGGCCTAGCATGTGGTCTATTTTGGAGTATGTTCAATGTGCACTCGAGAAGAATGTAAATCCCGCTGTATTTGGGTGTAGTGTTCTGTATATGTCTATTAAGTCCAGGTCTTCTAATGTATTGTTAAGTGCCTTAGTTTCTTTATTGATTCTCTGTCTAGACGTTCTGTCTAATGATGATAGTGGCGTGTTGAAGTCCCCTGCTATAATTGTAGAGGCATTTATTTCTCCTCTTAGTTTTTCCAGAGTTTGCCGCACATATTTTGAGGCACCCCGATTAGGTGCGTAAATGTTGATGATTGTTCTCTCTTCTTGAGAGATTACTCCTTTTACTAATATGTAGTGTCCAACTTTGTCTCTTACAATAGTTTTGCATTTAAAATCTATTTTGTTTGATATTAGAATCGCTACTCCTGCCCTTTTTTTGGCTATTGTTAACTTGTAAAATGGTTTTCCAGCCCATTCACTTTCAGCCTCCTTGAATCCCTGTGTCGAAGATGGGTTTCTTGTAGACAGCATATAGATGGATCATATTTTCTTATCCATTCTGCCAATCTGTGTCTTTTGATCGGTGAATTTAATCCATTAACAGTCAGTGTTATTACTTGTAACAAATTTCTTACTTCAGCCATTTTTTCTTTGGGTTAATGTATGTCATATGTTGTTTTGTTTCTCTTTTTGTCTTTTCAGTTGTTTTTAAACTCTCCTCCAACTCTCTCTCCCTTGTTTGTTCCTTTTAACTTGTAGAGATTCCTTTAGTATTTCTTGAAGTGCTGGTTTCTTCTTGACATACTCTCTTAATTTCTGTTTATCTGTGAATATTTTGAACACTCCATCATTTTTGAATGCCAATTTTGCTGGATTGAGAATTCGCAGCTGGAAATTTTTTCTTTTAATATTTTGACTGTGTCATAACATTGTTTTATTGCCTCCATGGTTTCAGCTGAGAAATCAGCACTTAATCTTATTGTGCTTCCCTTGTATGTGATGGTTCTCTTTTCTCTTGATGCCTTGAGTATTTTCTCTTTGTCTTGAGCATTGGACAAGTATATGTCTTGGAGTTGGCCTTTTGGGATTTATACTATTTGGGGTGTGATGTGCTTCCTGGATCTGCACATCCATCTCTCTCAATAGATTTGGGAAGTTTTCAGCGTTTATTTCCTTCAACACTTCTGTTCCCTTTCCCTTCTCTTCTCCTTCTGGGATGACCATAATGCGTATGTTTGTGTGTTTGTATTATCGGTTAATTCCCTGAGTCCATGCTGGATTTTTTTCTATCTTTTTGTCTATCTGTTCTACTATCTCTTTGATATCAGCTGTATTGTCTTCCACATCACTAATTCTTTCCTCTGCCTGTTCAAATCTGCTGCCATGTGAATCCAGCGTCTTTTTCATTTCTTGGCTTGTGCCATTGTTCACCATCATATCCATTACCTTTTTAGGCATGTTTGCTATTTGTTCAGTATGTTCTCGCAGTGTCTTCTTTATATCCTTAATCTCTTCCTTCAGTTCTTTAAGTTGGTCCATGATATTTGTTTGGATAGCTTTGATTAGTTGTTTGATATTCTGCATTGCTTCCTGATTTTTATTTTGTTCATTGGACTGGTCCATGTTTTCCTTTTTCTCAGAGTCATTTGTATTTTCTTGTTGCCCTCTGGTCATCATATTATCTTGTTGCGTTTGTTCAGTTGATTAGCTTTTCTCTATGCTCCATAGTTTTATTTAGCTGGTGGTTCCGCGTGTGAGTTAAGTTTTCTCTTTGGCAGTTTTTCTTCTTATTTTATTTCTTTACTTCTTTCTATGTTCCCTTGAAGGCAAAAGGTTAGGGCCAGAGGAATCAAAAAATGTAAGGAAGGCAGAAGGATTATAGTAATATTGATAAAAGTTAGAAGAGGGGCAAAATGAGACTTAATGAGATGAATATTTAACTTGTGTAGGCAGTGTAGAGTAATAGGAAAAAAACTGGAGTTCCTACAATGGACTGGGAAAACAAATGGAGGAATATATATATAGTGATTTAGAAGGCTAGAATTATGAGGAGGGAGAGAAATAGTAAAGAAAGGGCCGAAAGGAAAAAGTTAGTACTAATAAAAATAAAAGAAGATAACAAAATAGATGGAATAGAAATTGACACCCTTAACTTGTGGGCCTATGAAAAAATGTTGTCTCTAAGAGCCACAACAGAAAACAGAAGGCAGAAACATGCAGGAAGAATAAGCGATAGTTTGTAATACAGAATCAATATATACAGCGAGTGGGAAATTACTGAATAAGAAGCCCAGCAAAGAAGCGACCAGCTGGCAGCACCTATTTAAAAAAAAAAATAGAAGGAAAACCGAAGGGGGGAGGAAAATGGGAATAATAACAATAGACCAGAAAGTAACAGAGAGAAACCAAAGATCCACACAGGCAAGCAGTCAAACAGAGCTAAGGGGGGGTCAATGATTCCCCTAGGGTCCACGTGGATCCTTCCTGCCTACTTGTGTTTATCAATGAATTTCCCCACAGGGTTCTATATGCAGGTCCTGAAGCAGCTTTTAGCTATTAAACTAATTTAAAAATAATTTACTTTTCATTTATTGAAGTGACCATCTCACTTTTTTTTTTTTTTTTTAGAGAAATACAGATCTCAAAATAATTCCTCCTCTAGACCAACCCCCTTACGTAAGGGACCCTAGCTGGGCCCGTGGAAATTAATCACGCATGTCCCACTTCCTGGACTCCCCAGGGTAGCTGTAGCTCTGATGTTAGTCAGTGCAGAGTGCTAAAGACAGCCGATTCCACCCCTTCTGGAGCCAAGCACCAGCGTCACCGGGTTGCTAAGTAAATCAGTTTGACTGCAGATTCGCATCTGCTCTCAGCCTGATGCTGCTTCAGGTAGGCTTTTCTGCTCCCCAAAGCAATGGGGTGGTGCAGGCAGCCTGATCGATGTCGAAAAATAAAAATAAAAAATACCTTTCCCTGTCCTCCAACAGAACCCTCCCTCTTTTGGGGAGTGTCCCTTCTTCCCGGCTCCACAGCGGTCCGGGTCTTATCCCTGGGCAGCTAGGCAAATCAGCTCCGTTGCCCGACCAGAATCCCCTCTCCCGTTCACCGGGTACCACTTAGCTCTGGCTGTTCTGTTCACACAAGGTCCAAGGGGTGCCAGACAGCCAGATCCCCAGAAAATAAAACTTTCTCACCCCCCTCGCAGCTCCAAGTGGCCATTTTATTTTATTTTATTTTCTCCCTAACCGCGGGGCTCAGCCATCTGTGCCAACCACCACCGGCAGGCTTAAAACTCACGAATCTCTACCGTTCTGTCCACACCATTGATCCGCGCAGATAGATGTCCCAAGCTTCTCATTCCACGCGTGCACAGCACAGACCCCCAGGCAGGACCCTGTCCACAATCTGCCTTGCTCTGGGAGCTTGCAGTGTGTGCCCTCCTACACTAACGCCATCTTGACCCCTCCACCATTTTGATACATTAACTAAAGTCCATAGTTTACATTAAGAATCTCTCTTTGTATTGTACAGTTCTATGGGTTTTGACAAATGCATAATGTCATTTATCCACCATTACTGTATGGAAACTACAGAATAGTTTTACTGTCCTAAAAATCCTCTGTGCTCCACCCACTCATCCCTCCACCCAAACCCCTGGCAACCACTGGTCTTTTTACTGTCTCAATAATTTTGAGTTTTCCAGAATGTTATATATTTAGAATCATACAGCATGCAGTCTTTTAAAACTGGCTTCTTTCATTTAGCAATATGCATTTAATATCCACATCTTCTCATGGCTTGACAGCTCATTTCTTTTTACTGCAAATTAATATTCCTTTTATGGATGTACCACAGTTTGTTTATGCATCCACATAGTGAAGGTCATCTCAGTTTCTTCCAGTTTTTGGCAATTATGAATAAACATTCATATGCAGATTTTTTTGTGGACATATTCTTCAACTCACTTGGGTGAATACCTCAGAGTGCAATTGCTAGATTATATGGTAAGGCAATGTTTAGGTTTGCAAGGAACTGCCAGACTGTCTTCCAAAGTGGCTGTGCCATTTTGCATTCCCACCAGCAATGAATGAGAGTTTCTTTTGCTCCACTTCCTCACCAGCATTTGGTGTCGTCAGTGTTTGGCATTTTAGTCATTCTGATAGGTGTTTAGTGGTATCTCACTGTTGTTTTAATTTGCAGTTCCCTAATGACACATGATGTTGAGCATCTTTTCATATGCCTACTTGCCATCTGTTTATCTTCTTTGGTGAAGTGTCTGTTCATATCTTTTGCCCATTTTTTAACTGACTTCTTTGTTTTCTTTTTGTCAAAGATTTTTTTGTTATCTTGGATATAATTCCTTTATCAGATATGTATTTTGCAAATATTTTCTTCCAGTCTGTGGCTGATCTTTTCATTCTCTTAACAATGTCCTCTGAGGGCAGAAGCTTTAAATTTTAACAAATTCAACTAATCGATTTTTTATTTCATGGATTATAGTTCTGATTTTCTTTCTAAAAACTCATCACCAAACCCAAGGTCACCTAGATTTTTCTCCTGTTTTCTTCTAGAACTTCTGCAGTTATACATTTTACATTTAGACCCATGATCCATTTTGGGTTAATTTTTGTGAAAGGTACAAGGCCTGTATCTAGATATTCATTTTTTTGCTCATAGATGTCCAATTGGTCATCACAACAGCATCAGCAGCACCATCTGTTGGAAATGTTGTCTTTTCTGCATTGAATTGCCTTTGCTCTTTTGTCAAAGATCAGTTGACTATATTTGTTTTATTTTCTATTTTCATTGATCTATTTGTCTGTTCTTTCACCAATATCACACTGTCTTGATTATTGTAGTTTTATAGTAAATCCTGATGTCGGATAGCTAACTTGGTTTATTTTTATCTTTTTTTTAACTTTATTTTGTACATTTAATAATTGAAAATATAAACAATTAAAAACTAAAAAGTAAACACAGATGAATAAATATATACATTTCTCAATTAAATGTAATGGATACATATATTTTTTTTAAATCAAACAATATGTTACACAATATATTTGGGTCATAGTAACACAGTAACTTGGTTTTAAGAATTTATTTCAGTTCTAGTTTTGACTGTTGCCAACCATATTCATTCATAAGGAAATAATTACACTTCATCTTCAATATTGTGGCAAGAGGTGTTTTTAAAGAGAAAGCTTTTTTTTTAAAAAAAAATAAAACAGAGGTATATTTTCTTTGAGCAACTAGGGTAGCTTAAAATGCTATTGTCCTTTGGTTTTACCAACACAAAATTTTAAAAACAAATTATTTCTTCAGAAAAAAAATCTGACATTTTAAGCCTTCATACCCTGGGTTAAGTGTACACAGTCTACTCCTGGATATCATCACATGTAACTAGAAGCCCAAAGAAGGGATTATAGGTGGACCTGACATTTTATCACACTTTATCAGGTAGAGCTACCTAACACACATTGTGAATATGTATGATACTGAGCTATGAGATCCTTTATTGTATTCCTTTTTTGAAGCAATAGTGCATTAACTAGTACAAAATTCTAAAGGAACAAATATGTGGAAAGTATGTCCCTGTATACAGGTTTCCCCTAACCACTCTGTTCCTCTGTCCCATGGAAGCAACCTGCCTCTTTTGTATTCTTTCAGATATTCTACTCATATATAAAAATGTATCTTATTCTGATAGGTTTGGGTTTTCATCTTCCTTGTCTTGCAGGGATCAGAAAGCCCTTGCCAGTATGAGACATGAGGTGTCAGTGTAACTGCTCATATAAGTAACACACTTCTGTCTTACCATTGGTCTCAGACATACATCACCATCTTTGAGAAACTCATCACTAAACCAGAAGGTCCCCCTGATATCCATCACATCACATTTTTCAGTCTGCAGGGTGACTAAGGAGCCAGAGCCTTATATATTCCCTAGCCACAAATATGAGAATTACTGCAATCTGGATTCATTGCTTTCTATCCTTGGTACACAGGAGACATTTTGGGATCCTCACTCTTTTAGCATTTCACAGCACTTCTGCATTCAATCCCCTGTTTTCTGAGTTATGAGTCTCATATATATATATATAGGATATTTGTGCTTGTTTTGTTGAGCACATCTCCATTCCCTTCTTGAGAAACAGTTTGAACAAATGTCTTTCTTTTGCCCTTCCACTTGATTGATTGTTTGGCTGGGAATAGAATTTTAGGTTGGAAATCATTTTCCCTCAAAGAAATCACTTTTCTTTTGTCATCCACCTTCCAGTGTTGCTGTTGGAAAAAAAAAGATTTTTTTTGTTACTTGTTGATATTACTGCTATTGTTTAGTTTTATTTTTCTGGATGCTTATAGGATCTTATTTTGTCCTTACTGCTATAAAATTTCACAATGTTGATCTACTTTCATTGTTTTGGACTATCTCCTTCAATCTAGTTCAATGGAGTTCATGCATGTACTTCAATTCTAGGGGATTATTAAAATTACTTTATTGATTTTTTTCCCCTCTATTTTCTCACTATTCTTTTCGAGAATTCTGTTATTTAAATGTTAGATGCATTTTCTTAACCTTCACCTCTTGTTTTTCATCTCTGTCATTTTGCTCTACTTTTGGTACATTTTGCTCTACTTGATTACATCATTAAAGGTTTCTATTACCCTTTTTTCATTTCTACTAACTTGTTTTTAATTTTCAAGATTGCTCTTTTATTTTGCAAATATGTTTTTAGCGTCCTGTTCTTGTTTCAGAAACACAATATCTTCTATGTTTTTTTAGGGAAATTCTGATGGCAATTTTCTGATCTTAGCTCTTGAACTGGTCAGCAGGCCAGATTTTCCCAGAAAAAAATCTTCCAATATTCTGAATGGATGGCAAAAGTCTCACTGCTGGACTTCTGAAGGAGTTGCAATCTCATTATTTAGCATTCAGGCATACATTCTGATAAAGAAATATTATCCCAAACCTGGTCTAAGAATCTTTATGTGTGGTATAATTCACAGCCTCCTTCTTAGAAGAAATTATAATTCCTGATGAGATGTTTAAACAATTAGCTAATAAACTTTAATGGAATTACGCTATGTTCTAAGATACTAGCTTCTCATCCACTCAACTGTCTTTTCAAAAGACTAAATGATCTCTAAACAGATGTTCTTTTCCTCATATTCAAATTAACCTTTCTCTTTTTCTCTAAATATTCCTACCAAGACTGAATAATTGAATAGACTTGTTTCAGGTCTCTTTCCTTTAGCAAATTTGAATAAAACAGTAGCACATGCTCTTTCATAAATTATATGAATATTTTTAAACCACATAGTTAATGCACAAGTTTTTTTAGTATAATGCAACTGTTCCTGGAGACACAATCCAGAAACTCTGTTTTTTTTTTTTTTTTTTTTTTTTTTTATTATTATGGGTAAAAATCAAAATTCTCAGAAACTCTGTTTTTAAACTCTTTAGAGAATTAGCCTCCAGATTTCAGCCCAGAGAGGTGGTCATATGAAGCCAGCAAGGGATTATAGGGACTTATCTGCTTCTAGGATTGCTTTCACAAATGTTGTTTTAGCTACCACCCCTTCATCCAAGTTCCAGAAAAACCTAGTACCACTAGTTCTTTCACCCTCTAGCTAAACCATTCCCATCCAGCGATCACTTATCTCAGGAAGGCTAAGTCTGTTATCCTTATCCATTAACTTTCCAACTTCCATAATATTGCTGCTTTTATACCTCACCTGCTATGGCTTTTTATGGCTTTTGGTGTCTTTTCTATAGTTTAGTAAAATTTGGGGAGCAGAATTAAATTCCAACTTAACCCTGAAACTTCTCATCCTTATTGTCAATGTTTTATTTCTCCCCAATATTCTGAAACTTGATAGATTTGTGGGAAATATCTCCAATGTAAAAATAAAAAGAATTTTAAAATCTTAGGGATGGAAGATGGCATCAGTTTAGGAGGGTACTCACTGACTCACTCTCTGAGGATGGCTGATTGGGGAAAGGGTCCTGCCCAGGGGGTCTGTGCTGGGGGTGCACAGAGCGAGATCCTTGGGGACTTCAATCTGGAGGGAGCAGATGCAAGGAAGATTGCTCAGAAAAGATTCATGAGTTTTTCTGCTGCCTGTGGTGGTTGACACAGAGAGCTGAGCCCCACCCTCAAGGAAAAAGGCTGGTTTGAGCTACGACTCCCACTGGCACCCTGGTGAGAAGGAGTGTTCTCTGAGAGTGGGAGGGTTCTGCCAGAGGGTCGAGAGGAGTTTCCTTTCTGTGGATTTGGCTGCCTGGACCCTCTAATAGCTTTGGGGAGCAGATAACCTGGCTTGAAGGAGCACCTGGCTGAGGGGGGAGGTGAATCTGCTGAGAGAGCCTGATTTACCCAACAGCCCAGTGATACTGAGACTTGGCTCCAGAGAGGGCGTAGTCAGCCAATTTTATCATTCTGCAATGACAAGCATCAGAGCTTCAGCTCTGCTGGGGAGGCCAGGAAGTGGGAAGTGCTTGATTAGTTTCCACGATCCTATTTAGGGTCCCCTCAATGAAGGGGGTGGTCTAGAAGAGGACTTCTTTTGGGTCCATTATTTCACACACATAAAAAGAAGACAGTCATTTTAAAAAATAAAAAAAGAAAAAATTTTAAAACTTAGTTTAATAGCTAAAATCTGCCTTAAAACCTGCAGATAGAACCTTGTAGGGCAATTGACTGATGGACACAAGCAGGCTGAGAGGTTCCACAAGGGCCCAAGAAGGAAGACTATTCTTCCTTAGATTTGTTTGACAGCTTGTTTGTGTGGTTGTTTGGTTTTTCTCTGTTTATTTATTGTCTCTTGCTTTTCTTTCCTCTTTCCTCCTCCCCCCTTCTTTTTTCTTTTTTTTCTCTTTAAATTAGGTGCTACTAGCTTGTCTCTTCTTTACTGTGCTTCTTCTTCCGTGATTTCCCATTCTCTGTCTACATTGATTTTGTCTCCAAATGCTATCTCTTTTCCTTCCTTCATCTTTCTGCCTTCAGCTGCTGTTGTGGTTCTTACATACCAATTTTTTTTCATTAGCCCACAACTTAAGGGTGTCAATTTCTATTCTATCTATTGTGTTTTCTTCTTTTTATTATTATTATTAACTTTTCCCTTTCAGCCCTCTCTTTACTTTTTCTCTCTCTCCTCATTCTAGCCTTCTAAATCATTATATATATTTTCCTCTATTTGGTTTCCCAGTCCATTGTAGGTACTCCAATTTTTTTCCTATTACTCTACACCGCTTACATGAGTTAGATATTCATTTTACTAAGTCTTATATGGTCCCTATTCTAACTTTTATCAATATTACTATTATCCTTCTTCCTTTCTCACATCTTTCAATTCCTCTAGCCCTAATCTTTTGCCTCCAAGGGAACATAGAAAGAAGCAAGGAAATAAAATAGGAAGAACAGAGTCTCAAAGAGAAAACTTAAAACACACACAGAACCACCAGCTAAATAAAACTCTAGAGCAGAGAGAGAAGCTAATCAACTGAATAACCCATCAAGATAAAATGATGACTAGAGGGCAACAAAAAATTACAAACCACACTGAGAAATAGGAAGACATGAACCAGTCCAATGAACAAACTAAAAACCAGGAAGAGATAAAGAACATCAAACAACTAATCAAAGTTTTCCAAATAAATATCATGGACCAACTTAATGAAGTGAAGGAAGAGATTAAGGATATTAAGAAGACACTGGGAGAACATACTGAAGAAATTGTAAACATACATAAAAGGATAACCGATATGATGGTGATCAATGGCACAATCCAAGAAATCAAAAAGACGCTGGTTTCACATAACAGCAGATTTGAACAGGCAGAAGAAAGAATTTGTGATGTGGAAGACAATACATCTGAAATCTAACAGATAGTAGAACAGATAGATAAAAAGATAGAAAATATCCAGCAGGGACTCAGGGATTTAACTGACAATGCAAAACGCACAAACATATGCATTATAGACATCCCGGGGGAAAAGAGAAGGGAAAGGGGACAGAAGGAGTGTTGAAGGAAATAATGGCTGAAAAATTCCCAATCCTATTGAGAGAGATGGATGTACATGTCCAGGAAGCACAGTGTACCCCAAACAGTATAAATCCCACCAGGCCAACTCCAAGACATATTCTTGTCAAAATGTCCAATGCTCAAGACAAAGAGAAAATACTCAAGGCAGCAAGAGAAAAGAGAACTATCACATACAAGGGAAGCACAATAAGATTAAGTGCTGATTTCTCATCTGAAACCATGGAGGCAAGAAGACAGTGGTATGACATAGTCAAAGTACTAAAAGAAAAAAACTTCCAGCCACGAATTCTCTATTCAGCAAAACTGGCATTCAAAAATGATGCAGAGTTCAAAATATTCACAGATAAACAGAAATTAAGAGAGTATGCCGATAAGAAACCTGCACTTAAAGAAATACTAAAGGAATCTCTACAAGTTGAAAGGAAAAAACAATGGAGAGAGAGTTGGAGGAGAGTGTAAAAACAACTAAAAAGTCAAAAAGAGAAACAAAAAAACATATGACATACATTAACCCAAAGAAAAAATGGCTGAAGTAAGAAATTCGTTACGAGTAATAACACTGAATGTTAATGGATTAAATTCACCACTCAAGAGACACAGATTGGCAGAATGGATAAGGAAATATGATCCATCTATATGCTGCCTACAAGAAACCCACCTTTGACCCAGGGATTCAAGAAGGCTGAAAGTGAATGGCTGGAAAACAATTTTACAAGCAAACAATAGCCAAAAAAGCTCAGGAGTAGCTATCCTAATATCAGACAACATAGATTTTAAATGCAAAACTATTGTAAGAGACAAAGATGGACACTATATATTAGTAAAAGGGGTTATCTCTCTAGAAGAGAGAACAATCATAAACATTTATGCACCTAATCAGGGTACCTCAAAATACATGAGGCAAACTCTGGAAAAACTAAGTGGAGAAATAAATGCCTCTACAGTTATAGTGAGGGACTTTAATACACCATTATCTCCATTAGACAGAGCATCTAGACAGAGAATCAATAAAGAAACAAAGATTCTGAACAATACATTAGAGGACCTGGAACTAATAGACATATACAGAACACTACACCCAAATACAGCAGGATTTACATTCTTCTTGAGTGCACATGGATCATACTCCAAGATATACCACATGCTAGGCCACAGAACAACTCTCAATGAATTCAGAAAGATTGAGATTATGCAAAGTAATTTCTCTGACCACAATGGAATGAAATTGGAAATCACTAAGGGCCAGAGAAACAGATTAGGCACAAAGATATGGAAGTTAAACAACACACAGTTAGACAAACAGTGGGTCAAGGAGGAAATCTCAAAAGAAATCAGTAACTACCTTGAAACTAATGAAAATGACAACACAACATATCAAAACCTATAGGATGCAGCGAAAGCAGTCCTGAGAGAGAAGTTCATAGCCATAAATACACATATTAAAAAAAGAAGAAAGAGCTAAAATTGAAGACATAACTGCACACTTGGAGGCATTGGAAAAACAATAACAAACTGACCTAAAGGAAGTAGAAAGAAAGAAATAACACAGATTAGAGCAGAACTAAATGAAGTAGAGAATAAGAAAGCCCTAGAAAAAATAAACAAAACCAAAAGCTGGTTCTTTGAGAAGATCAATAAAATTGACAAACCCTTAGCCAGACTAACAAAGAAAAAGAGAGAACAGATGCAAATACATAAAATAAGGAATGAGCAAGGGGATATCACTACTGACCCCACAGAAATAAAGAGTATCATAAGAGGATACTTTGAAAAATTATATGCCAACAAGAATGATAATTTAGAGAAAATGGACAAATTTCTAGAAACTCACAAACAGCCTACACTGATGAAAGAAGAAATTGATGAACTCAACAGTCCTATTACAAATAAAGAGATAGACTCAGTCATCAAAAACCTCCCAACTAAGAAAAGACCAGGACCAGATGGCTTCACAGCTGAATTCTACCAAACATTCAGGAAAGAGCTAACACCAATCCTGCTTAAGCTCCTCCAAAAAACAGAAGTAGAAGGAATATTGCCTAACTCATTCTATGATGCCAACATTACCCTAATACCAAAGCAAACAAAGATACCACAAGAAAAGAAAATTACAGACCAATTTTTCTAATGAACCTAGATGCTAAAATCCCCAACAAAATACTTGCCAACCACATTCAACAAATACCAAAAGAATTATACACCATGACCAACTGGATTTCATCCTGGGTATGCAAGGATGGCTCAACATAAGAAAATCATTACACCACATAAACACATTGAAAGAAAAAAATCACATGATTATCTCTATAGATGCAGAAAAAGCATTTGACAAAATACAGCACTCTTTCCTGATAAAAACACTGCAAGGAATAGAAGGAAACTTTCTGAATATGATAAAGGTATATGAAAAACCCAGAGTTGACATCATCTTCAATGGTGAAATGCTAAAAGCCTTCCCTCTGAGATTGGGAACAACACAAGGATACCCACTATCACCACTCCTATTTAACATTGTCTTAGAAGTACTTGCTCAAGCACTGAGGCAAGAAAAAGATATAAAAGGCATCCACATTGGAAAAGAAGAAGTAAAAATTTCATTATTTGCAGATGACATGATCCTATACGTAGAAAGCCCTGAGAAATCTACAGCAAAGCTTCTAGAACTTATAAAGGAGTTCAGTAATGTTGCAGGCTATAAGATCAATTATCAAAAATCAGTAGCATTTCTGTACACCAATAATGAGCAATCTGAGGAGAAAATCAAGAAAAAATTGCCATTTACAATAGTAACTAAGAGAATCAAATACCTAGGAATAAATTTAACTAAAGATGCAAAAGATTTATATACAGAAAACTATGCAACACTGTTAAAGGAAATCAAAGAAGACTTAAATAAATGGAAGAATATTCCCTATTCATGGATAGGAAGACTAAGCATCATCAAGATTTCTATCCTACCCAAACTAATCTACAGATTTAATGCAATCCCAATAAAAATCAACACTGTATTTTTTAAGGAACTGGAAAAACTAACTACAAAATATATTTGGAAGGGTAAGAGACCCCGAATCGCCAAAGACATACTGAAAAAGAAAAATGAAATTGGAGGTATCACACTACCTGACTTTAAAATATAGTATAAAGCTACAGTGCTCAAAACTGCGTGGTATTGGCAGAAGGATAGACATACTGACCAATGGAACCGAATTGAGAGTTCTGATATAGATCCTTGCATTTACAGTCATCTGATATTTGACAAGACCACCAAGCAAACTCAGTTGGGAAAGAATGGCCTCTTTAACAAGTGGTGCTTGGAGGCCTGGATATCCATATCCAAAAGAATGAGAGAAGAATACAATCTCACACCTTATACAAAAATCAACTCAAGATGGATCAAAGATCTAAATATAAGAGCCAAAACCATAAAGACCTTGGAAGATAATGTAGGGAAGCACCTACAGGACTTTGTAATAGGGAATGCTTTCATGAACTTCATACCCAAAGCATGAGCAGCAAGAGAAAAAAATAGATAAATGGGATCTCCTCAAAGTTAAAAACTTCTGCACCTCAAAGGATGTTATTAAGAAAATAAAAAGGCAGCCTACCCAATGGGAGAAAACATTTGGCGACCATATATCTGATAGGAGTCTAATATCCTGCATATATAAAGAAATCCTATTCCTCAAAAATAAAAAGACAAACAACCCATTTAAAAAATGGGCAAGTGACCTGAAAAGACATTTCTCCAAGGAAGAAATACAAATGACTAAAAAGCACATGAAAAAATTCTCGACATTGCTAGCTATTAGGGAAATGCAAATCAAAACTACAATGAGATACCATATTACACCCATCAGAATGGCAGCTATTAAAAACACAGCAGACTGTAAATGTTGGAGAGGATGTGGAGGAATAGGACCCCTCATCCACTGCTGGTGGGATTGTGGAATGGTCCAGCCACTGTGGAGGACAGTTTGGCAGTTCCTCAGAAAACTAACAATAGATCTTCCATATGATCCAGCGATTCACTGCTGGGTATATACCCAGAAGAATTGAAAGCAAAGACACAAACAGATTTATGCACACCAATGTTCATAGTGGCATTGTTCACTATTGCCAAAAGTTGGAATCAATCCCAGTGCCCATCAACAGATGAATGGATAAACAAAATGTGGTACATACATACAATGGAATATTACTCAGCTGTAAGAAGGAATAAAGTGCTAACACACAGAATAACACGGATGAATCTTGAAGACCTTATGTTGAGTGAAGCAAGCCAGGCATTGAAGGATGAACAGCACACGACCTCACTGATTTGAATTGAGGAAAGTGAGCAGTCTCCGATAACCATTGTCTGAAAGATAGGTTAACAAGAGAGAGAAAGAGAAGAGAAGGTTGTGAGCCATCACCCATACGGACATAATCTATGGTAAAGAGATAGTGTATAGTTGCATAGTGAAGGAAAGGACAGGTGAATAGTGATATTACTGGGTTTGGTGGTACAGGGTTGACAGGTTTGTAGATTAGGAAGGGCGAGTTAGAATTCCCAGGATTCTGGGGGGGAAAGATGAGAGAGGGAGTAGGTGAACATGGGATTTGTGGGTATGAGGTTGAAAGTGCAGGAGTGGGAGTACTCTTATGGCAATATGACAAGGTAGTGTCACTGGTTTAGGGTGTAGGTTGGGGGGGCTTTCAGGATGGGGCACATCTGGAGTAGACTTCTGTAAAGTGTGTGAGTGTTCATCCTGTCATAATGTGTTGTGTCAGGGAGTGGAAACCCACACGGTGAGTGGGAAGGAGATGGACCTCCATCTTTGGGAGGATTGAGTCACCCAGAAACAGACAGTGGGTGTCTCTTAGGAGCAAGGGTGGATCCTAATAGGGGAGGACAATCAGTGTGTCAAGACCTCTTGTTGCATGTAACTATGAATCTTGTCATCCAATGAGTTAAGACAGGGGGGTGTCATGTGCCCCAGGGGAAGGGGGAAGAAGGAACAGAAAAGATCAAACAGGGGGTATTTAGTGGTCAGGGGAAATGTTTTTCATTACCTTACAGTGATGGACACAGGACATGGTAAATATCATCAAAAATTATTAAACTGTACCATCTAAATTGTAAACTATACTGTAAACCATTGACAATGTTTAGTAGCTATGTTTCACTATCTGTATAACAGTTATAGCAATGCTACCATCCACATACAAAAAGGTTTTAATATGGGGTGAGGGAAGGGGGAGGAGGTTGGGTATATGAGAGTCTCTAGTATTCTGTGTGTGACCTTGCTATGACCTAAAACTTCTTTGAAAATTAAATGAAAATTTGGGAGACACTGGGAAGTGAGAGGGGGAAGGTGCCATGGTATAGACTGGACACCCAAAAATGCAGTGATAAAAGGAAAATGTTTTTTAATTTTTTTTAGATTTTTTCTTTTTTCCCACTTTTTTAATATCCCAATCCTTTAGTTTTATTTTATTTTTAGTGTTTTTCTTTTTAAGTTTCCATGTATTTTATCATTCACATTTAAATTATGATTATTATTTCATTTTCCTATTTATTGTATTTGGCTATTATATGGTCATCATCCTCAGGGAAGATCACAGAAGGGTTACAACAGGGGCAAGAGAAGATCATTGGTGGGGGGTGTCTGGGATGGGGGTTTCATGGAATGAAGTTCACCTGAATATACATGAAAGATATATAAAATTGTTCAAATGATCAAGGGGTTGGGCATGGTCACAGTGGGTGGAGAATCACTCAATAAATGAGAGAACACTGAATTCCCAGCCTGAAGAGCTCCGCCACATTCTCCAAGGCAGCAGCAACAGTCCCCCGAGTGCAGGGGCAGTGTCTGGCAAAGGAGGATAGTCCACTGAGGGGTTCTTGTTATTGTTTACTAGCCTTACGAGTTTTTGCTCTTATAATTGAAACTTAGCATACTGTTATGGAGTGCCTAAGGGTGGCCACCTGAGAGCCTCCTTGTTGCTCAAATGTGGCCTCTCTCTAAGCCAAACTCAGCATATGAATGCATTATCTTCCCCCCAGAGTGGGACATGACTCCCAGGGATGAGTCTCCCTGGCAATGAGGGATTAATACCAAGTGCCAACTGGCAATATGACTGGAAAAAGACCTTGAATAAAAGGGGGGAAAGGTAAAGGCAAATGAGTTCATATGGCTAAGAGACTTCAAAGAGAGTCGGGAGGTCATCACAGAGGTAACGCTTACGCACACCTCAGTAGGAGCTCATAGAACACCAAAGTGGATGTCACCCCACACAGAGGGGCTCCTGAGGGCTCTGGAGACACCCAGATCCTATATAAGGGTGGATAGCTCCAGAGATTGATGCCTTATCAGTGGGCTATACTTTGGAATCTTTGCTCCTGAGAGTGACAGAGTTGGACTCAAATAAATCCTCCCTGCACATGGTCCATCAGTCCCTTCTATTCACTCTATGTGGTGCTGGAGTTTGTAGGTGTACTTCCAGAAACTGGAGCCTTTGGTCTGCCCATGTGCCAGCTGTTCCTGGAATGTCGGTAGAGCCGCAACTCCTACTCTACAGCTCAATGGACTCACCCAAGTCACCTGGTGAGGAGGTGATGATGGACAACGGCCATCCCAGGGAATGGAGGGAGTCTGCAGCTGCAGGCAGGACAATCCCATCCATCTTATCCATGGGATATAAGCCCCCTCTCACTTGGAGGTGGAGTGGTCATCACCATCCCAGACTCCTCAGGATTGGGGGAAGAGCTATGGACTAGAGTGGACTTACTGGTATTCTGTTGTAGACATATTGTGATTCAAGCAATGGAAGAAAATACAACATTTAGGTGGAGCCAGCGGCCATTGGACGCTTTCAGGGCAGGGAGAAGGAAAAGCAGTTATAATACAGGGGCTTTTTCGGGACTTCGGAATTATCCTGAGTGACATTACAATGACAGATATAGGCCATTTTACATCAGCATATAACATGCAGAACTGTGTGGGAGAGAGTGTGGTCTACAATGTGAACTATGGTCCATGCTTAGTGGCAAAGCCCCCGGATGTGTATATCCATTGCAGGTGATGTGCCACACTAATGAAGAATGTTTATGTGGGAGGTTATAGGAGGTGTGGGAGGTGGGGAACATGGGAATCCTTGTAATTTTTGTGTAACATTTATGTAATCTAAGCATCTTTTAAAACATAAAAATAATTAATAAAAAAATAAAAAAAAACAAAACATATAGAACAATTCTAATGCCCTTTTAAAAAAAAATCTTAGGGATGTTCATTTCTTTTGATTTTGTTCCACATGTTTTTTGTTGTTGTTGTTTGTTTACCTGAAGGTAATTACATCTTCATTTGTTCAGTGAGGAATGGCACACTTAATAAACTCACTTGGATTTTTGTCTGTTTTCTGATCCCATTCAACTGCATCCCTTTAAATGCTCCTGACTCATAGACATTTCAACCTCCCAACAAAGATCAGCTCCTTGGAAACCTAAGAAGAAATATATATTTCCATATCCTAGCATGACCACAATCATTAATACAATTATACTTGGATGCTACCAAAGAGATGTCTATCGAAAACTTGGTCCAAGAATTAAGGTAGGAAATTTTGAGGCTCTCAGGCAAATATTTCCCTCAACAATATTCCTTGATCTCCACAAAAGACAGCTTAAATGCTTCACAGACCCAGAGAGAAGGGCAGAGACATGGTACTGGGAAGCCTGTTCTATTGTTCTCTTGTCTGGGTTCCACATCATTATCAGGCATCATCTACTCCAGTGCCTTCACTTTACAGATGAGAAAGGAAGCCCAACAAGATTAAGCCACAGAGAGTTTCTCACATAGGTAGAACTTCCAGCCACCAGCCCCCTCCTGTCGCAGATAAAACACTTGCTATCACTGCAGAGCAGGAAACGTGGCCCTTTTCCCAAATGCCATCTTGACAAGGTCTATTCCTCGTTGCATGTACATTGGACTATATTCAGTGGGACGGTCCAGCTACCTTCATGTTTTTCCAGTGTTTCACACCATTTCTCAAATGTTTCAGTTTGGCCAAACCCCAAATGTATTTTTGCCAAACTTCTTCCTTTTCAATGTCTATACTTCAAAGAAAGTTTGAGCCATCTGTTTCTGTTCCATTGGCTGCAGGATTAAATTTCGGTAAGAACTATCCAAGTGCAAGAAGTCTTTTAAATCTCCATTTAAGCCTTCAACAGCCTCTCCGAAGCATTCCACGATGGAGGGGTCTGCAGAGTTGAGTGCTTTTCAAAGTTCTCATTTTGGTGGAATGCCTTTAACTAAATGTGGCATGCACCTGCCCAATCAAGTGAAATATTAAAGGGTGAACAAGCCCAGGAGTGTCAGGGCCCTTTGAGAAGGAATAGGTCATGCCAAGATCCCACTCAGCACTTTCCAACACCACCATGCTGCTTCCCTGTGCTTTAATAAATGCTATAAAACCAACACCAATTATATTATTATGTTAAAAGTGAAGATCAGAAGAATATAATTATACTGTAATGCTCATTTTAAGCAAAATAAGATGACATATGTAATGAGAAATCATTTTCTCATACTAAGTTAATAGCATTTCTTGAGTATAGAAGGAACCTGGGAACAAACTGAATTTATGTTTTTGTATTCTGAAATTTTTTCATTCAACATTGTATCATGAGCAGTTTCATTAAACTTATACTTCAAAAACATGACTTTATGGCAGTATAATATTTAATTGTTGTAATTGTCTTTTAGAGAGCTTTTAATTTTTATCTTTATAAATCATGCTTAGGTGACATCCTTGTATATAATTCCTTAAACATATCTCTGATAATGTCCAAAGAATAGATTCTTAGAACTGGGATTGCTACGTTAAGGAGAACAAACGTCTTTAAGGCTCCTGATGCAAATTGCCAAATTGCTTTTCATAATGCCCATTATCTGTTTTAAAGCCTTTATAATAATGACTTTAATAATTTAAATAACAGTTCCCCTAGAAGTTGGAATTTAGGTTCTTACAAATTTTCCCTACTTCAAATAAGCAGTTCTTAATGCCATTTATTTTTAAAAATAATTTTTTAATTTTTACTTGTAGTAAAATATACACAACAAAAATTCATTTTAATGATTTTAAGTGAACAATTCTTTGACATCAAGTACATTTGACAATGTTTTGTATCTTTTACCACTATCTATTTCCAGACTATATTCATCATCCCAAACCAAAACTTATACTCATTTGGCAATAAATCTCCATTCCCTCTCTCCCCCCACCCCCCACCCCTGGTAACCACTATTCTGCTTTCTCTTTCTATGAATTTGATTATTCCAAGCATTTCATATAAGAGAAATCGTACAATATTTGTCCTTTTGTGTCTGGTTTATTTCACTCAACATGATGTCTTCAAGGTCATCCTAGTGGTAGTATGCAACAGAGCTTCATTTCTTTTTATAGCTGAATAATATTCCATTGTATGGATATACCACATTTTGTTTATCCATTCATCTGTTGATGGACTCTTGGTTACTTACACTTTTATGGCTATTGTGAATAATGCTGCAAAGAACATTGTTTTATAAGTATCTATCTGAGTCCCTGCTATCAATTCTTTTTGGTGTATACCAAGGAGTGGAATTGCTGGGTCATAAGATAATATTATGGTTAACTATCTGAGAAACTATCAAACTGTTTTACACAGTGACTGCACCATTTTACATTCCCACCAACAATGTACTAAGGTGTTATTTCTAGCCATCCTTACCAAATCTTGTTTTTCAGTTTTTTAAAAATATGTAGGCTTGCGAGTGTGAAGTGATAGTTCATTGTAGTTTTAATTTTCATTTTTCTAGCAGCTCATGATGTTGAACATCTTTTCATATACTTATTGGACATGTAAATATATTCTTTGGAGAAATTCAAATCCTTAGTCCATTTTCTAATTGAGTTGCCTGTCTTTTTTGCTGCTGAGTTGTAAGCATTCTTTATATATTTCTAGATAGTAAACCCTTATCAGATATATTTTCCAAATATTTTCTCGTATTCTGTGGGTTGTCTTTTCACTTTCTTGCTAATATTCTTTGATACACAAGAGTTTTAAACTTTAGTGAAGTCTATTTTATCTATCTTTTGTTTTGTTGCTTGTGCTTTCGTTGTAAAATCTAAAAACTCATTGCCCACCCGAAGGCCCTGAAAATATTTCATATGTTTTCTTGTAAGAGTTTCATAGTATTAGCCTTTATATTTAGGTATTTAATTCATTTTGCATTAATTTTTGTAAGTGGTGAGAGCTAGGCATCCACAGTCATCCTTTTGTATGTAGATTTCCATTTGTCTCAACACCATTTGTTGATGAGACTATTCTTTCCCCATTGAATGGACTTGACACCCTTGTGGAAAATCACCTGACCATAGATAGACTCTCAATTCTATTTTATTGGTCTATATTTCTATCCTTATGCCAATACCACACTATTTTTTAAATTTTATAGAAGTATATCATTCATACACGAGCATACATAATCAATAAATGTATAATAAAAACAAACATGCATATTATCATATAGGGCTCCCATACATCACCCTATCACCAACACCTTGCGTTATTGTGAAACATTTCATACAAACTATTAGAGAGCATCAAGATTTTACTACTAATGATAGCCCATATCTTACATTTGGTATATTTTCCTCCAACCTACTCAATTATTAACACACCATATTAATAGTATTATATATTTGTGGTATTATATATTTGTTACAGTTCATGATAGAACATTCTCATATTTGTTCTCTTAACCACAGTCCATCTTCTACTACAGGATTCACTGTGTTATATAGTCCCATGCTTTATATGCTCCATTCAAAGTATATACTCAGTGGCTCTCATATTCATGATAGAGTTGTACTGTCATCGCCTCTGTCAATTTTAGAATGTTTCCATTATTCCAAAAGGGAAAAACTTCATACGTCCTTATACCCCTCAATTATTGTCCCTTAGAATTGATACATCTTTGCCTTTGCTACAAAAATATTACAATATTACTGTTAACTCTCATCCATAAGTTACATTAGTTGCAAATTCCCTGTGTATCACCATATTCTTAATATTTTGTAAAAGAATAACGTTCTTATAATTATACTATTAACCACAATCTTCATCCACCATCGAAATCACTGTTATACAGTCCTTAGATTATTCTCTAAATTCCTTTCAGTTGACATTTACATCCACAAACTACCCCTTTAAGACACAATTAAATTTATAAATCTGCAGTGTTAATTATAACTGACTATAATGTGTTACCATCAACTCAATTCATTTCCACACTTTTATAATAAGCCTTATTAAAAATTCTGCATACATTAATGAGACCATACAATATTTGCCCTTATGTGCCTAGCTTATTTGACTCAACACAATATCCTCTAGGTTAATCCATGTTGTCATAAGCAACCCAATTTCATTTCTTCTAAAGCTGAATAGTATTACATTGTATTTATATACCACCCATTTTGTTTATCTATCCTTCAGGTGATGGGTATTTGGGCTGTTGTAAATAATGCTGCTATGAACATTGGTGTGCAAATGTCAGTTTCACGTTCTTGCTTTCAGTTCTTCTGAAGAGATTCATAGTAACGATATTGCTGGGTCATACAGAAGTTCTATATTCAGCTACTTGAGATGCCGCCAAACTGTCTTCCACAGAACCTGCACCATTCTGTATTTGCACCAAACAGTGGAAGAGTGTTCTTATTTTTCCACATCCTCTCCAACACTTACAGTTTTCTGTTTTTGTAATAATGGCCATTGTATAAGGTGTGAAATGGTAACTCATTGATATTTTTTTAGGAGGTCCCGGGGATTGAGCCTAGGACCTCAAACACATGAAGAATGTACTCAACCACTGAGCTATACCCACTCCCCCTCATGGTTTTGATCTGCATTTCCCTAATAGCTAGTGATGTTGGACATTTTTTATGTGCTTTCTGTACATTTGTATTTCTTACTTGGGAAAATGTCTATTCAAGTCTTTTGCTCATTTTTTAATTGGGTTGCTTGTCTTTTAATCGTTGAGTAGTATGATCTCTTTATATAATATGGATATCAAAACTTTATTGGATATGTGGTTTCCAAATATTTTCTCCCATTGAGTAGGCTGCCTTTTTTATTTCCTTTTTGTTTTGTTTTTAGCAAATCAATTTTATTGATACATATTAATAAAACATAAACTCATCCAAAGTGTACAATCAGTGGTATTTGGTATAATCACCTAGTTGTGCATTCATCACTTCAACCATCATTAGAGCATTTTCATTGTTCCAATAATAATACTAATAATAAACAAGAACAACAAAAAAACAGACATACAAGCAACTCATCAACCCTAAATCTCTCGCTTCCCCTGTTGTACATAGATGCTCTTCTGTTTCCATCTCTCTAGTTTATTTATATTTATACTTTGTAAAAACAGTCTTATATATGCAATATGACCCATATTAGAATTTCACATGTGGTTTCACTATGTTATACAGTCCCATGTTACATTTTTTAGCTTTCCTTCAAGTAACATGTATGTCCTTATTTATTTATTTATTTTTATTATGGGTAAAAATAAAAATTCTCACAATACATACAAACATTTGCAAAATGATATATAAATATATATGCATATATGTGTATTTGCTTACAAAAATGTTGTTTATATATATATATATACATATATTATAAGAGGTGCTTAGATTACACAAAATATTACACGGAACCCACTGGGATTCCCATGTTGCCCACCTCCCATCACATCCCACACAAACATCTCCCACAGTCTGGCCCATCACCCTCAATGAACTTACACATCCTGGAGCCTTGCCACCAACCATAGACCACAGTTCACACTGTAGACCACACTCTCTCCCACTCAGTTCTGAGTGGTGTGTGCTGATTTAAAATGGCCTACATCCGTTGCCACAACAGTACTCAGGACAACCTCCAACTCCCAAAGAAGCCCCTGTATTTCAACTGCTCATCCCCTCCCTACCCCAAAAGTGTCAAGTGGCCACTGGCTCCACCTCATTGTTATAATTTCTTGCCATATGTGAACAAGAGAATACCATCAAGTCCACCCTAGTCCATAGATCTTCCCCCAATCCTGAGGGGACTGGGATGGTGATGTCCACTCCAACTCCAAGTGAGAGAGGGCTTATATCCCATGGATATGGTGGGTGGGATGATCCTGCCTGCAGATGCAGGCCCTCTCCATTCCCTGGGATGGCCATTTCCCATCGTTGTCTCCTCACCAGGTGACTTGGATGAGTCCATTGAGCTGTAGGGTAGGAGTTGCAGCTCCACCTAGATTTCATGCACACCTGGCACATAGGTAGGCGGGAGGCTCCAGTCTCTGGAAGTATACCTAAGAAACTCCAGCATCACATGTAGGTTTGAATAGAAGGGACTGGTGTACCATGTCCAGTGCTTTCTTAATCTCTATTTCATTTAGTTCTGTTCTAATCTTTGTTATTTCCTTCTTTCTACCTCCTTTAGGCTTAGTTTGTTGTTGTTTTTCCACTTCCTCCAAGTGTGCAGTTAGGTCTTCGGTTTTAGTTCTTTCTTCTTTTTTAATATATGAATTTATGGCTATGAACTTCCCTCTCAGGACTGCTTTCGCTGCATCCCATAGGTTTTGATATGTTGTGTTGTCATTTTCATTAGTTTAAAGGTAGTTACTGATTTCTTTTGAGATTTCCTTTTTGACCCACTGTTTGTCTAAGAGTGTGTTGTTTAACTTCCATATCTTTGTGCCTAACCTGTTTCTCTGGCCCTTATTGATTTCCAACTTCATTCCGTTGTGGTCAGAGAAATTACTTTGTATAATCTCAATCTTTCTGAATTCATTGAGTGTTGTTCTGTGGCCTAGCATGTGGTCTATTTTGGAGTATTTTCAATGTGCACTCGAGAAGAATGTAAATCCCGCTGTATTTGGGTGTAGTGTTCTGTATATGTCTATTAAGTCCAGGTCTTCTAATGTATTGTTGAGTGCCTTAGTTTCTTTATTGATTCTCTGTCCAGATGTTCTGTCTAATGATGATAGTGTTGTGTTGAAGTCCCCTGCTATAATTGTAGAGGCATTAATTTCTCCTCATAGTTTTTCCAGAGTTTGTCGCATGTATTTTGAGGCACCCCGATTAGGTGCGTAAATGTTGATGATTGTTCTCTCTTCTTGAGAGATTACTCCTTTTACTAATATGTAGTGTCCATCTTTGTCTCTTACAATAGTTTTGCATTTAAAGTCTATTTTATATTAGAATAGCTCATATTAGAATATTAGAATATTAGAATAGCTACTCTTGTCCTTTTTTGGCTATTGTTAGCTTGTAAAACGGTTTTCCAGCCATTCACTTTCAGCCTCCTTGAATCCCTGGGTCGAAGATGGGTTTCTTGTAGACAGCATATAGATGAATCATATTTTCTTATCCATTCTGCCAATCTGTGTCTTTTGATTGGTGAATTTAATCCAGTAACATTCAGTGTTATTACTCGTAACGAATTTCTTACTTCAGCCATTTTTTCTTTGGGTTAATGTATGTCATATGTTGTTTTTGTTTTGTTTCTCTTTTTGTCTTTTCAGTTGTTTTTAAACTCTCCTCCAACTCTCTCTCCCTTTTTTTTTTCCCTTTCAACTTGTAGAGATTCCTTTAGTATTTCTTGAAGTGCTGGTTTCTTCTTGACCTACTCTCTTAATTTCTGTTTATCTGTGAATATTTTGAACTCTCCATCATTTTTGAATGCCAATTTTGCTGGATAGAGACTTCGCGGCTGGAAGTTTTTTTCTTTTAGTGTTTTGACTATGTCATACCACTGTCTTCTTGCCTCCATGGTTTCAGCTGAGAAATCAGCACTTATCTTATTGTGCTTCCCTTGTATGTGATGATTCTCTTTTCTCTTGCTGCCTTCAGTATTTTCTCTTTGTCTTGAGCATTGGACATTTTGACAAGTATATGTCTTGGAGTTGGCCTGTTGGGATTTATACTATTTGGGGTGCGTTGTGCTTCCTGGATCTGCACATCCATCTCTCTCAATAGAGTTGGGAAGTTTTCAGCCCTTATTTCCTTCAACACTCCTTCTGTTTCCTTTCCCTTCTCTTCTCCTTCTGGGATGCCCATAATGTGTATGTTTGTGTGTTTTGTATTATCGGTTAATTCACTGAGTCCATGCTGGATTTTTTCTATCTTTTTGTCTATCTGTTCTACTATCTCTTTGATTTCAGCTGTATTGTCTTCCATATCACTAATTCTTTCCTCTGCCTGTTCAAATCTGCTGCCATGTGAATCCAGCATCTTTTTCATTTCTTGGCTTTTGCCATTTTTCACCATCATATCCATTACCTTTTTAGGCATATTTGCTATTTTTCAGTATGTTCTCACAGTGTCTTCTTTATATCCTTAATCTCTTCCTTCAGTTCTTTAAGTTGGTCCATGATATTTGTTTGGATAGCTTTGATTAGTTGTTTGATATTCTGCATTGCTTCCTGGTTTTTATTTTGTGCATTGGACTGGTCCATATTTTCCCGTTTCTCAGAGTCATTTGTATTTTTTTGTTGCCCTCTGGTCATCATATTATCTTGACGGGTTTGTTCAGTTGATTATCTTTTCTCTATGCTCTAGAGTTTTATTTAGCCGTTGGTTCTGCATGTGAGTTAAGTTTTCTCTTTGGCAGTTTTTCTTCTTATTTTATTTCCTTACTTCTTTCTATGTTCCCTTGAAGGCAAAGTTTAGGGCCAGAGGAATCAAAAGATGTAAGGAAGGCAGAAGGATAATGGTAATATTGATAAAAGTTAGAAGAGGGGCAAAATGAGACTTAATGAGATGAATATTTAACTTGTGTAGGCAGTGTAGAGTACTAGGAAAAAAAATGGAGTTCCTACAATGGAATGGGAAAACAAATGGAGGAATGTATATATAGTGATTTAGAAGGCTAGAATTAGGAGGGAGAGAAATAGTAAAGAAAGGTCTGAAAGGAAAAAGTTAATACTAATAAAAAAAAAAGAGAAGAAAATAAAATAGATGGAATAGAAATTGACAGCCTTAAGTTGTGGGCCTATGGAAACATGTTGTATCTAAGAGCCACAACAGAAAACAGAAGGCAGAAAAATGCAGGAAAGATAAGCGATAGTTTGTAATACAGAATCAATATATACAGCAAGTGGGAAATTACTGAAAAAGAAGAAGCCCAGCAAAGAAGCAACAAGCTGGCAGCACCTAATTAAAAAAAAAAAAAATAGAAGAAAAAAGAAAGGGGGGAGGAAAGAGGAAAGAAAAGCAAGAGACCAGAAAGAAACAGAGAGAAACCAAAGATCCACACAGGCAAGCAGTCAAACAGAGCTAAGGGGGGTCAATGATTTCCCTAGGGTCCAAGTGGATCCTTCCTGCCTACTTGTGTTTATCAATCAATTTCCCCGCGGGTTCTATATGCAGGTCCTGAAGCAGCTTTTAGCTATTAAACTAAATTAAAAAGAATTTATTTTTCATTTATTGAAGTGACCTTCTCATTTTTTTATTTTTATTTTTATTTTTTTAGCAAAATGCAGGACCCAAAATAATTCCTCCTCTAGACCAACCCCCTTATGGAAGGACGCTAGCTGGGCCCGTGGAAATTAATCAAGCGCGTCCCACTTTCTGGACTCCCCAGGTTAGCTGTAGCTCTGATGTTAGTCAGTGAGGAGTGCTAAAGATGGCTGATTCCGCCCCTTCTGGAGTCGAGCTCGAGCGTCACCTGGTTGCTAAGTAAATTAGTTTGAGTGCAGATTCGCGTCTGCTCTCAGCTTGCTGCTGCTTCAGGTTGGCTTATCTGGTCCCCAAAGCTATGGGGCAGTGCAGGCAGCCAAATAGATGTCTAAAAATAAAAAAATACCCTTCCCTGTCCTCCAATAGAACCCTCCCTCTTTTGGGAAGTGTCCCTTCTTCCTGGCTCCACAGCACCCCGGGTCTTATCCCTGGGTCGCTAGGGAAATCAGCTCCATCCCCTGACCAGAATCCCCCCTCCGGTTCACCAGGTGCCTATTAGCTCGGTTGTTCTGTTTACACAAGGTCCAAGGGGCACCAGGCAGGCAGATCCCCAGAAAATAAAACTTTCTTGCCCAGCTCACGGCTCCAAATGGCCGTTTTATTTTATTTTATTTTTTCTCCCTAACCGCGGGGCTCAGCCGTCTGTGCCAACCACCACCGGCAGCCTTAAAACTCACAAATCTCTAGTGTTCCGTCCACGCCGTTGATCTGTGCAGATAGATGTGCCAAGCTTCTCACTCCGTGCGTACACAGCACAGACCCCCGGGCAGGACACCATCCACAATCCGCCTTGCTCTGGGAGCTTGCAGTGTGTGCCCTCCTTCACTAACGCCATCTTGGCACCTCTCCTATAATATTTCTTGTACCAAGTACAGAGCCTGACAAGTTCGATAATTGTATATTATGAATAAACAAATGAATGAGTAAAAGAATGCAGATTCTGCTCATTTAAGAGCCAAACTTCTGGTCCTACTGCTTACTTCCTAAATACCTCTCAGTGATTACCTGAGGTTCCCATGAAGAACACCATCTGCAGTTACTTAATTGCCATCTCAGGGCCTTGTGTCTTGTAAGGTTATACATCATTTAAAGGTTCTTGATTACTCTTTTATATACCCAGGACAATGTCTCAGGCTTATTGGTTAGTATTTTGACATTGATTGTTCTTTTCTTGTCATTTTTAAGAGGAGTTGTAGGTTTACTAAAAAGTCATGTAAAAAATACAACTTTCCCATATATCTTCCTATTGTTGATACTTTGCATTAATATAGCAACATCGATTTGTTACAATTGATGAAAGAGGCCATCCTGGGCCACATCTTTACTGAATTAAAACAGTAATTAAAATATTACTGTTAACTTTAGTCCATTGTTTATATTAGGTGTATTTTTCCCCATACACCACCCTATTATTAACACCCTATAATACTGTTGTGCATTTGTTATAATTCACAAAAGAACATTCTTATATTTGTACTATTCATCACAGTCCTGATTGTTCTTTGTTTCTACTCTTTTTATGCTGTGTTTTTCCTCGCTGGACATGATTTTGATTGAATTTAATAAAACCAAGTTATTGCACGTGATAGCTACATAATGGCATTCTCTTTGTCTTGAAACCATTCATTTTCATGTTCACTCTTGAAATGAAAAAAAATTACTATGCTTAACTTTAAAATGTCATTAGTCCTTATAAAAACCAGTCCCATTTGGACACTTCAAACTAGTGCCACCATCTCTATGGTTGTAATGGGACAATCTACTAATAGCAGAAGTTCTGGGAAAGCATATCTGAGGTGTATGTACACCACACCTGTTACACAGGCATATTTAATTTCCTTTTTCTTCACATTCCTCATTTGTGAAATATCCTGAAATCTATTGTGGAACATCTGGAAGAAGTTTCAATGATATTGAAACTTAGTATGTCAATATCTTGATAGAAAAATAATTCTATAAAGCAAAGAGGTTGGGAAATGGCCCAATTCCTTCAAGATCTAGTCTCCATAGAAATGCTGTGGTACAACCAAATAACTTCACCTCCCAGGATATTTCTCTTATGCTCACACACCCGAGGAGACAGTTTTACAGTCAGGTAAGTGAAGGGTAGTGAGGAGTCAGTTCAGCCGCTTTGCCAGCCCTGCCCCATCAAGTTTGACCAGCTCTGAGTGTGTAGACCAGCTCCCACCTGTCTAGGTGAGTTTGAGCTCATGGTTGTGATCATGACACTGGAATTTAGAGACAGAAATTACTTGTAAGACAAAGGCATTCATCAAAGCTCTAATTAAATTTCTTTCTTGCCAAGGTTTCTTTGTGGTGTAACAACAACACTTAAACTAGGAAATATTTATTATGTTACTATGTATCAATAAGTAAAATTTTACCAGTTCTGGTGTCTTCTTTTCTTTTCCCTTCAAATTACTCAAGAAAAAAATGCCTCTAAGGTATTATGGAAAAATTACCAGGTTAAAATTTACAACCTGTGTTCTTAATCTACCTCTAAAATGAATAAATCCTTCTGTAAATCTTAAACTCCTAGAGCCACAGTTTCTATATCTGTTAAATGGGGATAATGGATACCATGTCTACCACATGAAGTTTTGGTGAGTATAAATTAGGAAAGTTTCTTTAACTACAAAGCTCTATACAAAAAAAAAAAAAATTTTTTTTTAATTATCTATTTCCCTCCCCAGGGCTCTTCATTTCCCAGGTCTTGTGAATTTTATAAGTATTTGCCAAGAGACTACAGAATCCATCCTACCCTTTATTGCCAAGAACCAGCTCCTGTATCTGCCTTTCCTAATTCTTTTCCCCAACACATATTTGTATGTCTACTGTGTCTATTGTGTGTCAAGAAAATCTGGTAGCTCATCAACCTAATGTGTGCCATTGACACCATGATTACTGCATCAGCTCATCAATTGGGGTGCCAGGTTGTGGTGGTTTGGAACTGCATGTACCCTGGAAAGAATTTGCAAGAAAAGCTAATCTATTCCTGTGGGGGTAAACCTATTGTAAGTAGGATTTTTTTGATGAGGTTACTTCAGTAAAGGTGTTGCCCAGGATGAGCTTTAAAACTCTTAGTGGAGTCCTTTATAAATGGAATGAATACAGACAGAGAGAGACAGAGAGAGAGAAAGAGAGAAAGAGAGACAGAAAGAAAGAGAGACGGGGGGGGGGGAGGGAGGACAGAAACAAGAACCTGAACGCAGCAAAACCCAGAAGAGAAGGGAGAGCCCAGCAGATACTGCCATGCGCCTTGCCATGTGGCAGAGGAGTCTTGGGTCATCGGTAGCCAGTCTGCGGGAAGAAAGCATTGCCTTGATGATGTCTTGATTTGAACATTCTTATGGCACCAAACTGTAAAGTAATACATTTCCACTATTTAAAACCAACTCATTTCATGGTATCTGCTTTCAACAGTTAAGAAACTAAAACAGATTTTAGTACCCAGAAGAGTGCGGTGCTGCTCTACTGCAAATACTAAAAGTGTGGAAATGACTGTGTAATTGGGTAATGGGTAGAGGTTGGAAAAATTGTAAGGTGCTTGACAGAAAAGGACTAGGTTGCTATGAAGAAACTGTTAGTAGAAATATGAATGCTAAAGGTACTTCTGATGAGGCCTTAGACAGAAATGCTGAGTGTGCCACTGCAAACTGGAAGAAAGGTGACCCTTATTTGTTTTTGTTTTTTTTTGTTTTTTTTTGTTTTTTTTTATTATGGGTAAAAATCAAAATTCTCACAATACATACAAACATTTGCATAATGGTATATAAATATATGTGCATATATGTGTATTTGCTTACAAAAATGTTATTTATATATATATATACATATATTTTAAGAGGTGCTTAGATTACCTAAAATATTCCACGGAACCCACTGGAATTCCCATGTTGCCCACCTCCCACACCTCCCACCACATCCCACACAAACATCTCCCACAAGTGTGACCCACCAACCTCAATGAACTTACACATCCTGGAGCCTTGCCACCAACCATAGACCACAGTTCACACTGTAGACCACACTCTCTCCCACTCAGTTCTGAGTGGTGTGTGCTGATTTAAAATGGCCTACATCCATTGCCACAACAGTACTCAGGACAACCTCCAACTCCCAAAGAAGCCCCTGTATTTCAACTGCTCATCCCCTCCCTACCCAAAAACTGTCAAGTGGCCACTGGCTCCACCTCATTGTTATAATTTCTTGCATTGCAAGAATCACCATATGTGAGCAAGAGAATACCATCAAGTCCACTCTAGTCCATAGTTCTTCCCCCAATCCAGAGGCGACTGGGATGGTGATGTCCACTCCAACTCCAAGTGAGAGAGGGCTTA
>JAKSZT010054399.1:17169957-17222482 GCA_026826555.1 Tolypeutes matacus
CTCTTCTTAGTTGGGAGGTTTTTAATGACTGAGTCTATCTCTTTACTTGTAATTGGGCTGTTGAGTTCATCTATTTCTTCTTTCATCAATGTCGGCTGTTTGTGGGTTTCTAGAAACTTGTCCATTTCCTCTAAATTGTCATTCTTGTTGGCATATAATTTTTCAAAATATCCTCTCATGATACTCTTTATTTCTGTGGGGTCAGTAGTGATATCACCTTGCTCATTCCTTATTTTATGTATTTGCATCTGTTCTCTCTTTTTCTTTGTTAGTCTGGCTAAGGGTTTGTCAATTTTGTTGATATTCTCGAAGAACCAGCTTTTGGTTTTATTTATTGTTTCCAGTGCTTTCTTATTCTCTATTTCATTTAGTTCTGCTCTAATCTTGGTTATTTCCTGTTTTCTACTTCCTTTAGGTTTAGTTTGTTGTTGTTTTTCCAATTCCTCCAAGTGTGCAGTTAGGTCTTCAATTTTAGCTCTTTCTTCTTTTTTAATATATGAATTTATGGCTATGAACTTCCCTCTCAGGACTGCTTTCGCTGCATCCCATAGGTTTTGATATGTTGTGTTGTTGTTTTCATTAGTTTCAAGGTAGTTACTGATTTCTTTTGATATTTCCTCTTTGACCCACTATTTGTCTAAGAGTGTGTTGTTTAACTTCCATATCCCTGTGCCTAACCTGTTTCTCTGGCCCTTACTGATTTCCAACTTCAATCCGTTGTGGTCAGAGAAATTACTTTGTATAATCTCAATCTTTCTGTATTCATTGAGTGTTGTTTTGTGGCCTAGCATGTGGTCTATTTTGGAGTATGTTCCATGTGCACTGGAGAAGAATGTAAATCCTGCTGTATTTGGGTGTAGTGTTCTGTATATGTCTATTAAGTCCAAATCTTCTAATGTATTGTTGAGTGCCATAGTTTCTTTATTAATTCTCTGCCTAGATGTTCTGTCTAATGATGATAGTGGTGTGTTGAAGTCCCCTGCTATAATTGTAGAGGAATTTATTTCTCCTCTTAGTTTTTCCAGAGTTTGGCGCACGTATTTTGAGGCACCCCGATTAGGTGCGTAAATGTTGATGATTGTTCTCTCTTCTTGAGAGATTACTCCTTTTACTAATATGTAGTGTCCATCTTTGTCTCTTACAATAGTTTTGCATTTAAAGTCTACTTTGTCTGATATTAGAATAGCTACTCCTGCCCTTTTTTGGCTATTGTTAGCTTGTAAAATGGTTTTCCAGCCATTCACTTTCAGCCTCCTTGAATCCCTGGGCCGTAGGTGGGTTTCTTGTAGACAGCATATAGATGGATCATATTTTCTTATCCATTCTGCCAATCTGTGTCTTTTGATTGGTGAATTTAATCCATTAACATTCAGTGTTATTACTCGTAACGAATTTCTTGCTTCAGTCATTTTTTCTTTCGGTTAATGTATGTCATATGTTGTTTTGTTTCTCTTTTTGAGTTTTCAGTTGTTTTTAAACTCTCCTCCAACTCTCTCTCCTTTGTTTTTTCCTTTCAACTTGTAGAGATTCCTTTAGTATTTCTTGAAGTGCTGGTTTCTTCTTGACATACTCTCTTAATTGCTGTTTATCTGTGAATATTTTGAACTCCCCACCATTTTTTTTTTTCTTTTCTATTTATGTAATTTATTACATTGGTTGGTTTTCATAGGTTGAACCATACTTTCAATCCTGGGATAAACACAACTTGGTCATGGTATTTAATCTTTTCAATATGTTATGAATTCAGTTTGCTAGTGATATGTAAAGGATTTTTGCTCCATATTCACAATGGAAATTTGTCTGTAATTTTCATTTCTTATTGGTGTCTTTGTTAGGCTTTTGTTTTGTGTTTTTTTGTTTTTTTTTAATTAATTTTTTTTTTATTTTGGGTAAAAATCAAAATTCTCACAATACATACAAACATTTGTAAAATGATATATAAATATATATGCATATATGTGTATTTGCTTACAAAAATGTTATTTACATATATATATATATATACATATATTTTAAGAGGTGCTTAGATTACCTAAAATATTAAACGGAACCCACTAGGATTCCCATGTTGCCCACCTCCCACACCTCCCACCACATCCCACACAAACATCTCCCACAGTGTGGCCCACCAACCTCAATGAACTTACACATCCTGGAGCCTTGCCACCAACCAGACCACAGTTCACACTGTAGACCACACTCTCTCCCACTCAGTTCTGAGTGGTGTGTGCTGATTTAAAATGGCCTACATCCATTGCCACAACAGTACTCAGGACAACCTCCAACTCCCAAAGAAGCCCCTGTATTTCAACTGCTCATCCCCTCCCTACCCAAAAAACTGTCAAGTGGCCACTGGCTCCACCTCATTGTTATAATTTCTTGCATTGCAAGCATCACCATATGTGAGCAAGAGAATACCATCAAGTCCACTCTAGTCCATAGTTCTTCCCCCAATCCAGAGGCGACTGGGATGGTGATGTCCACTCCAACTCCAAGTGAGAGAGGGCTTATATCCCATGGATATGGTGGGTGGGATGATCCTGCCTGCAGATGCAGGCTCTCTCCATTCCCTGGGATGGCCATTTCCCATCGTTGTCTCCTCACCAGGTGACTTGGATGAGTCCATTGAGCTGTAGGGTAGGAGTTGCAGCTCCACCTAGATTTCATGCGCAACTGGCACATAGGTAGGCGGGAGGCTCCAGTCTCTGGAAGTATACCTAAGAAACTCCAGCATCACATGTAGGTTTGAATAGAAGGGACTGGTGAACCATGTGCAGGGAGGACTTATTTGAGTCTAATTCTGTCACTCTCAGGAGCACAGATTCCAAAATAGAACTTACTGATAAGGCATCAGTCTCTGGGGCTATCCCCCCTTTTATAAGACCAGGGTGTCTCCGGAGCTCTCAGGAACCCCACTGAGTGGGGTGATAGGCACTTAGATGTTCTATGAGCTCCTATTGAGGTGTGCGTAAGAGTTACCTCTGGGATGACCTCCCGACTCTCTTTGAAGTCTCTTAGCCACTTGAACTCATTTGTCTTTACCGTTTCCCCCTTTTATTCAAGGTCTTTTTCCAGTTGTGTTGCCAGTTGGCACTTGGGAAAAGTTTTCAATTAGCAATAATCGTGCCTCGGATAAACCTCATTGGCTAATCCCCATCATTTTTGAATGCCAATTTTGCTGGATAAGAGAATTCGTGGCTGGAAGTTTTTTTCTTTTAGTGTTTTGACTATGTCATACCACTGTCTTCTTGCCTCCATGGTTTCAGCTGAGAAATCAGCACTTAATCTTATTGTGCTTCCCTTGTATGTGATGGTTCTCTTTTCTCTCGCTGCCTTGAGTATTTTCTCTTTGTCTTGAGCATTGGACAATTTGACAAGTATATGTCTTGGAGTTGGCCTGTTGGGATTTATACTATTTGGGGTGCGCTGTGCTTCCTGGATCTGCACATCCATCTCTCTCAATAGAGTTGGGAAGTTTTCAGCCATAACTTCCTTCAACACTCCTTCTGTTCCCTTTCCCTTCTCTTCTCCTTCTCAGATGCCCATAATGCGTATGTTTGTGCGTCTTGCATTATCGGTTAATTCCCTGACACCATACTGGATTTTTTCTATCTTTTTGTCTATCTTTTCTACAATCTCTTTGATTTCAACTGTATTGTCTTCCATATCACTAATTCTTTCCTCTGCCTGTTCAATTCTGCTGTTATGTGAGTCCAGCGTCCTTTTCATTTCTTGACTTGTGTCTTTGTTCGCCATCATATCCATTACCTTTTGAGGTGTGTTAGCTATTTCTTCAGTATGTTCTCCCAGTGTCTTCTTTACATCCTTAATCTCTTCCTTCAGTTCTTTAAGTTGATCCATGATATTTGTTTGGATAGCTTTGATTAGTTGCTCAATGTACTGCATTACTTCTGGGTTTTTATTTTGTGCACTGGACTGGTCCATGTTTTCCAGTTTCTCAGAGTCATTTGTATTTTTCTTTTGCCCTCTGGTCATCATATTATCTTGATGGGTTTGTTCAGTTGATTAGCTTTTCTCTATGCTCTAGAATTTTATTTAGCTGTTGGTTCTGCGTGTGAGTTAAGTTTTCTCTTTGGCAGTTTTTCTTCTTATTTTATTTCCTTGCTTCTTTCTATGTTCCCTTGAAGGCAAAAGGTTAGGGCCAGAGGAATCAAAAGATGTAAGGAAGGCAGAAGGATTATAGAAATATTGATAAAAGTTAGAAGAGGGGCAAAATGAGACTTAATGAGATGAATATTTAACTTGAGTAGGCAGTGTAGAGTGCTAGGAAAACATATGGAGTTCCTACAATGGACTGGGAAAACAAATAGAGGAATATATATATATATAGTGATTTAGAAGGCTAGAATTATGAGGAGGGAGAGAAATAGTAGAGAAAGGTCTGAAAGGAAAAAGTTAATACTAATAAAAAAAAAAAAAGAAAAAAGAAGAAGAAAACAAAATAGATGGGATAGAAATTGACACCCTTAAGTTGTGGGCCTATGAAAAAATGTCGTCTCTAAGAGCCACAACAGAAAACAGAAGGCAGAAAGATGCAGGAAGGATAAGCTATAGTTTGTAATACCAAATCAATATATACAGCGAGTGGGAAATTACTGGATAAGAAGCCCAGCAAAGAAGAAACCAGCTGGCAGCACCTATTTAAAAAAAAAAAAAAATAGAAGGAAAAAGTAAGGGGGGAGGAAAACGGGAATAATAGCAATAGACCAGAAAGTAACAGAGAGAAACCAAAGATCCACACAGGCAAGCAGTCAAACAGAGCTAAGGGGGGTCAATGATTCCCCTAGGGTCCACGTGGATCCTTCCTGCCTACTTGTGTTTAGCAATGAATTTCCCCACAGGGTTCTATATGCAGGTCCTGAAGCAGCTTTTAGCTATTAAACTAAATTAAAAAGAATTTATTTTTCATTTGTTGAGGTGACCTCACTTTTTTTTTTTTTAGCCAAATGCAGGACCCAAAATAATTCCTCCTCTAGACCAACCCCCTTACGGAAGGGACCCTAGCTGGGCCCGTGGAAATTAATCAAGCACGTCCCACTTTCTGGACTCCCCAGGTTAGCTGAAGCTCTGATGTTAGTCAGTGAGGAGTGCTAAAGACGGCGGATTCCGCCCCTTCTGGCGCCGAGCTCCAGCGTCACCGGGCTGCTCAGTAAATCAGTTTGAGTGCAGATTCGCGTCTGCTCTCAGCCTAATGCTGCTTCAGGTCGTCTTATCTGCTCCCCAAAGCTATGGGGCGGTGCAGGCAGCCAGATCGATGTCTAAAAATATAAAATACCCTTCCCTGTCTTCCAACAGAACCCTCCCTTTTTTGGGAAGTGTCCCTTCCTCCTGGCTCCGCAGCGGCCCGGGTCTTATCCCTGGGTGGCTAGGGAAATCAGCTGCATTTCCTGACCAAAATCCCTCCTCCGGTTCACTTGGTGCTGATTAGTTCATTTGCTCTGTTCACACAAGGTCCAAGGGGCGCCAGGCAGCCAGATCCCCAGAAAATAAACCTTTTTCGCCCCGCCCGGGGCTCCAAATGCCTTTTTATTTTTTTTTTCCGTAACCGCGGGGCTCAGCCGCCTGTGCCAACCTCCACCGGCTGCCTCAAAACTCACGAATCTCCACCGTTCGGTCCACGCCGCCGATCCACGCAGATAGATGTCCCAAACTTCTCAGTCCACGCATGCACAGCACAGACCCCCGGGCAGGACCCCGTCCCCAATCCGCCTTGCTCTGGGAGCTTGCAGTGTGCGCCCTCCTACACTCCCAATTTACATTTTTGTTGCTGGTGACCCAATATAACAAAAATGACTCAAACCCAGCTGTTCCTTGATTTTTAGCCTTAAATTCATCTGGGATCCCTCGGGGAACTCTTATATCATCTAGATAGATTTTTCCATGTATGTCCTTAGACATTCCTCTTTCAACTGCTGTCATACCCATAAAATATCTCTTCTAGTTACAAACACTATGACGTGCTTTCACCATTTCTGTTCATTTCCAAAGATTTACAAACAACCTTTTTACCAGTTCTCCATAGATTGAACCTCAGCTATCCATTCTCTACCCTCATTCTATTTTCTTTTGACCTATATTCTAATTATTAACTCCTTACATTTACATAATATATTTAATTCATAATAATTCAAACAGAGTATTTATCCTTTAGTGTCTGGCTCACTTCACTGAACATAATGTCCTCCAGGTTCATCCATGTTGTCATATGCTTGGTGACTTCATTTCTTCTTATAGTTGCATATATCTCTTCATTTGATTATCCATTCATTAATTGATGGACACCTGGGATGTCTCCATCTTTTGGCAATTGTGAATAACACAGCTATGAACATTGGTGTGCAGATGTCTGTTCATGTCTCTGCTTTCATTTCCTCTGGATATATACCTAATAGTGGTCACATGGAAAGTCTATATTCAACTTCCTTAGGAAATGCCAAACTGTCCTCCACAGTGGCTGTACTACTCTATAGTCCCACCAACAGTGAATAAGCATTCCTATCTCACCACATCCTCTGCAACACTTGCAATTTGCTGACCTTTTAATATTGGTCATTCTAATAAGTGTGAAAGGATAGCCCATTGTAGTGTTTTTAATTTTATTTTTAAAGATGCTTTAGATTACATAAATGTTACATTGAAAATATAGGACCTCACCCACTCCCCATCCCCCACTTTCCCCCATTAACAACATTTTTTGTTACTGTGGTATATTTGTGACAATTGATGAAAACATATTGAAGCATTGCTACTAACCACAGTCTATAGTTTACATTATGGTTTACACTTTGCACTGCACAATTTTATAGGTTTTGACAAAATGTAAAATGACCTGTATCCATTACTGCAATGTAATACAGAACATTTCCAAAGTCCCCAAAATGCCCCATGTTACACCTATTCTTCCCTCTCCCTCGCCTCAGAACCTCTGGTGACCACTGCCTTTATATCATATTTTTTCATATTTGGGTACCTTTTATTTCTTTTCCTTGCCTAATTCCTCTACCTTGAACTTCTAGCACAATATTGAATAACAGTGATGACAGTGGACATCCTTGTCTTGGTCCCGATCACAGCAAGAAAGCTTTAAATCTTTCACCATTGAGTACAATGCTATCTGTGGACTTTTCATATATGCACTTTGCCATGTTAAAAAGCTTCTTTCTATTCCTACATTTTGGAGTGTTTTTATCAAGAAAGCTTGCTGTATTTTCTCAAATGCCTTTTCTGCATCAATCGAGAAGATCATGATTTTTCTTTCTCAAAATTTTAATGTGTTTTTTTACACTAATTGATTTTCTTGTGTTGAATCACCCTTGCATATCTCAGATAAAACCAACTTGATCATGGTGTATAATGCTTTTAATGTGATTTTGGATTTGGTTTGCATGTATTTTTTGAGGATTTTTTCATTTATATTCATTAGAGAAATTGGACAGTAATTTTCTTTTTTCATAGTGTCTTCATCTGGTATTGGTATTAGGGTGATGTTGGCTTCATAGAATGAATTTCATAGGGCTCCTTCCAGCTCAAATTTTTGAAAGAGCTTGAGCAAGATTGATATTAAATCTTCTTTGAATGATTGGTAGAATTCACCTGTGAAGTCATCTGGTCCTCAGCTTTTCATCTTTGGGAGGTTTTTGATGATTGTTTCAACTTCTTTACTCATGATTGGTTTGTTGAGGTCTTCTATTTTTCTAGGGTTAGTTGGGTTGGTGAGTTTCTAGGAATTTGTCCATTTCGTCCATATTGTTTAGTTTGTTGGCACACGGTTGTTCATAGTATCCTCTTATGATCTCTCTTATTTCTGTGGAGTCAGTAATAATGTCCCTCCTTTCATTTCTGATTTTATTTTTTTGAATCAATGCTTTTTTTCTTTGTCAGTCTAGCTAAGGGTTTGTTGATTTCGTTGATCTTCTCAAAGAACCAAATTTTGGTTTTGTTGATTCTCTCAATTTCATTTATTTTTCTAATCTTTACAATTTCTTTCTATCAGCTTAGTTTGGTTTCTTTCTATCAGTTTGCTGTTCTTTTTCTTGTTCTTCCAAGTGTGCAGTGAAGTCATTGATTTTATCTCTTTCTTCTTTTTTAATGTAAGCATTGAGGGCTTTAAATTCCCCATTCGGCATTGCCTCTGCTGTATCCCATAGGTTTTGATACGTTGTGTTCTTATTTTCATTTGTCTCAATATATTTACTTATTTCTCTTGCAATTTCTTCTTTGACCCACTGAATATTTAAGACTGTGTTGTTTATTCTCTGTATCTTTGTGAATTATCTCTTTTTCTGTCCATTATTGATTTCCAGCTTTTTTTCCATTATGTTCAGAGAAAGTTCTTTTTAAAATGTCAATCTTTTTAAATTTATTGAGTCCTACCCTGTGACCCAGCATATAGTCCATCCTGGAGAAGGATCCATGAACACTTGAAAAGAACATATTTGCTACTGATTTGGAGTATAATGTTCTATAAATGTCTATTAGTACTAGTTCATTTATCATATTATTCAAGGTCTCTGTTTCCTTATTTATCTTCTGTCCAGATGTTCTATCCAATGCTGACAGTGGTGTACTGAAATCTTCAACTATTATTATAGAGACATCTATTTCTCCCTTCAGTTTTGCCAGTATATGCCTCATATATCTTGGAGTACCCAGGTTAGGTGCATAAATATTTATTAGAGTTATTTCTTCTTAGTGAATTGCCACTTTTATAATATATATTGACCTTCTTCATTGCTTATAACAGTTTTGTGTTTAAATCTACTTTGTCCAATATTATTATCACTTCTTCAGATCTCTTTTGGTCGCTATTTGTATGGAATATCTTTTTCCAGCCTTTCACTTTCAACCTGATTGTGTCTTTATGTATGAGATGGCTCTCTTTTAGGCAGCATATAAATAGCTCATATTTTTATACATTCTGTCAGTTTATGTCTTTTGATTAGGGAGTTCAATCCATTAAGGTTCAGTGCTATTATTGTAAAGCAGGGGTTCTTAACTTTTTTGTTCCATGGGCCTCTTTGCCAGTCAGGTGAAAACCATGGACCCCTTCTCAGAGTGTAGTGGCAGATAGTTTTATGACACTCAACTAGCGTCCGGTCTAACAGCTACCATAATTTCAAAGTATGGATGAGCATAAGTGATTTTTCAAGATATGTAATAACTGTAATTTGATATGAAATGAATACTGCTGTAATTTATTGCATACATTCATAAGTGAAAGAAATGCTAGATTTCAGTTAGAGGTCAGAGAAAATAAAGATAATGAGTTGATTTTTTTTTCAATTCAAGCTTATGAACTCACTGAATTATTTCCACGAACCCCCTGGAAGTCTGTGGACACCTGGTTAAGAACTCCGATGTAAAGACATTATAGATTTCACATTATCTTTTGGCTTTCCATTGTAAAATCTTACTATTGTCTGGCTTTTTACCCTTTAAGTTACCCTAACTTATAATTTTTAATTCTTCACTCTTCCCCAAGTCTCTCACACTTGTTTTTTCATTTCAAGCTGCGGCACTCCCTTAATATCTCTTGTAAATCCTATCTTTTGGTAATATACTCTCTCAGGGTTTTTTGTTTTTTGTTTTGTCTCAGAAGTCTTTAAACTCGCCCTCAATTTTAAAGGAAGTTTTACCAACTAAAGAATCTTGGCTGGCAGTTTTTCTCTTTCAGTACCTTAAATCATCATAACACTTTCTTCTCACCTATATGGTTTCTTTCTTTCATAATACATATTTTTTTATTAGAGAAGTTATGAACTAACAAAACAATCATGCATAATGTGAAGAATTCCCATACATCACCCCTCCACCAATGCTTTATATTGTTCTGGGACATTTTTTACAGATTATGAAAGAACATCATCAGATTATTACCACTAACTATGATTCATAGCATACATTTGGTATATTTTTCCATATACCTCCAATTATTAACAACATGTATTAGTATTGTAAATTTGTTATAGTTCATGAGAGAACACTCTCATATTTGTGCTGTTACACACAGTCCCTCTTCTACCGCATGGTTCACTGTGTTATACAGTCCCATGCCTTATACAATCTATCCTAAGTGTACACTCAGTGGCTCTCACTTTCATTACACAGTTGTGCAGTTATGCCTCATAAATTTTTAATGTTTTTCTCAGTCCAAAAGAAAATCCCATAGCCCCCATTATTGATCCTTACCAATGCCTTATTTGACAATGATGCAAGAATATTACAATATTTCTGTTAACTATAGCCCATAAGTTACATTAATTGCATTTTTCCATGCACTCCCATATTACTATCACCTTGTAATAGTGACATACATTTGTTCTAGTTCATAGAACAACATTTTGTATTTGTACTATTAACCACAATCCTCATCCATCTCTGGCTCACTATGTAATTCAGTCCTTAGATTATTCTCTAGCTTTCTTTCAGTTGACATTTACATCCATAGACTACCCCTTTCAGCCACAATCCCAGTTATAAACCAGCCATTTTAGTTATACTCACAATAATGTGTTACCATCAACTCTATCCATTTCCACACTTTTACAATCTAGGTAATTAAAACTTCTACATACAGTAAGCATCAGTACTCCTTTTCAGCCCTCATATAATCCCCTAGTAAACTATACAATAGGTTTTAACTCCATGTGTTTATTCTTCATACTTAGTTCATATTAATAAGACCATACAGTACTTGTCCTTTGTGTGTGTGTGTGTGTGTGTGTGTCTGGCTTTTTTCACTCAGCATAATGTCCTCAAGGTTAATGCATGTTATCATATTTGTACAATTTCATTTCTTCTTACAGAAGCATAGTATTCTATTATATGTATATACCACATTTGGCTTATCCATTTATCAGTTGAAGGTCAGTTGGGTTCTTTTCATCTTTTGGAAATTGTGAATCACACCACTATGAACATCGGTGTACAAAAGTCTGTTTGCATCATTGTTTTCAGTTCTTTTGGATATATTCCTGGTAGAGGGACTTTCAGGTAATTTGGCAGTTCTATATTTAGCTTCCTAAGGAACTGCCAAACTGTCTTCCACAGAGGCTGCACCATTTTACATTCCCACCAACAATGAAGGAGTGTTCCTATTACTCCACATCCTCTCCAGCACTTGTGGTTTTCTGGGGTTTTTTAATGGCCATTCTATGAGGTATAAGATGATATCTCATTGTAGTTTTTATTTGCATTTCCTAATAGCTGGTGATATTGAACATTCTTTTCATGTGCTTTTTGACCATTTGTATTTCCTCTTTGGGGAAATGTCTATTTAAGTCTCTTGCCCATTTTTTATTGGATTGCTTGCTCTGTTATTGTTGAGTTGTATGATCTTTTTATATACCACGGAAATCAAACTCTTATCAAATATGTGGTTTCCAAATATTTTCTCCCATTCAGTGGGCTGCCTTTTTATCATCTTGACAAAGTCCTTTAAAGCACAAAAGTTTTTAAGTTTGAGGAGGTTCCATTTATCTATTTTTTTCTTTCACTGCTCATGCTTTCAGTTTTATGGTTCTAGCTTTTATATTTAGGTATTTGATCCATTTTAAGTTAATTTTTGTATAAGGTATTTATTTATGACCACTGTAGCTAAATAATATGATTTAAAGTCCAGAAGTGAGAGTCTTCAAACTTCATTCTTTTTTAATACATTTTTTGGCTATTCAGGGTCCCTTACCCTTCTGAATAAATTTGATAATTGGCTTTTCCTATATATTTGATTCTTTTTGTTGCTATTATAAATGGAGTGTTTTCCTGACTTCCTCCTCATCTTGTTCATTAATAGTGTATAGAAACATTCTGCTGAACTCATTTCTTTTTTTTTTTTTTAATTTATTTATTTTTTATTGTGGATAAATATCAAAGTTTTCACAATACATACCAATATTGATAAAATGATATATAAATATATATGCATATATGTGCATTTGCTTACAAAAATGTTATATATATATATATATATATATATATATATACATATATATATTTTTTAAGAGGTGCTTAGATTACCTAAAATATTACACAGAACCTACCAGGATTCCCATGTTCCCCACCTCCCATACTTCCCACCACATCCCACACAAACATCTCCCACAAGTGTGGCCCATCACCCTCAATGGACTTACACATCATGGGGCCTTGCCATCAACCATAGACCACAGTTCACATCGTAGACCACACCCTCTCCCACACAGTTCCGAATGAACTCATTTCTTAACTCTAGTAGCTTTATTGTAGATTTTTGGGGACTTTCTATGCATAGAATTATATTATCTCTGAGTAGAAAAAGGGTTATTTCTTCCTTTCCAATTTGGATGCTTTTTATTTCTTTTTCTTGCCTGATTGCACTAGCTAGAACCTCTAGCACTATATTGAACAACAGTGGTGACATTGGACATCCTTGTCTTCTTCCAAATTTCAATGGGAAAGCTTTCAGTCTTTAACTATTGAGTATAATGTTAGCTATGGGTTTTCCATATATGCCCTTTATCATTTTGAAAAAGTTTCCTTCAATTCCTATCTTTTGAAGTATTTGTGTCAAGAAAGGATGCTGAATTTTGGCAAATGTGTCAATCAAGATGATCATGTGATTGTTCTTCTTTGATTTATTAATGTGGTGTGTTACAGTGATTTATTTTATTGTGTTAAACCACCATTGCATGCCTGGGATAAAATCCACTTGATCATGATGAATTATTCTTTTAATGGGTTGTTGGATTCAATTAGTGAGTATTTTCTTGAGGATTTTGCATCTGTATTCACTAGGGAAATGGGTCTGTAATTTTCTTTTTTGTGTGTGATATCTTCATCTGGCCTTTGTTTTAGGGTGATATTAGAGGACTTTAGTAGCATTCCTTCTTGTTCAATTTTTTGGAGGTGTTTGAGCAAGAGTGGTATATTAAGTCTTCACTGCTTGGTAGAATCCCCTGTGAAGCCATCTTTTCCTGGGCTTTTCATTTTGCAGAGTTGTTTGATGACTGTTTCAATCTCTTTACTTGTGACTGATTTGTTGCAGTTTTCTGTTTCTTGTACTGTCAGTGTAAGTTATTTGTATGTTCCTAGGAATTTTTCCAATTCATATTCATCATCAGTTTTTTGGCATGCAGTTGGTTACACTATCCTCTTATGATCTCTTTTATTTCTGTGGGCTCAGTGGTAATGTCCCTCCTTTCATTTCTGATTTTATTTATTTGCAACTGCTCTCTTTTTTTTCTTTGTCAATCTAGCTAAGGGTTTGTCAATTTTATTAATCTTCTAGAATAACCAACTTTTGGTTTTGTTTATTCTTTCTACTGTTTTTTGTTCTCAATTTCATTTATATCTACTCTGATCTTTGTTATTTCATTCCATCTGTTGACTTTGGGATTAATTTGCTGTCATTTTTCTAGTTCCTCCATCTGTGTAGGTAAGTCAATAATTCTAGCTCTTTCTTCTTTTTTAACGTAAGCATTGAGAGCTGTAAGTTTCCCTCTAAGCACTGCTTTTGCTGCATTCCATAGGTTCTGATATATTGTGTTCTTGTTTTCATTTGTTTTGAGATATTTATTGATTTCTCTTGCAATTTGTTCTTTGACCCACTGATTATTTGAGTATGTTGTTTAATTTCCCTGTATTTGTGAATTTTCTTTTTTTCTGCTTATTGTTGTTTTCCAGCTTTATTCCATTATGATCAGAGAAAGTGCTTTATATATTTCAATCTTTTAAAATTTACTGAGATCTGCTTTCTGATCCAACATATGGGCTATCCTGGAGAAAGATTCATGAGCACTTGAGAAGATTGTATATCCTACTGTTTTGGGGTGTAATCTTCAATATATGTCTATTAGGTTTATTTCATTTATCATATAATTCAAGTTCTCTGTTTCTTAATTGATCCTCTGCCCAGATGTTATATCTAATGCTGAGAGTGGTGTGTTGAAGTCTCCAACTATTATTGTAGAGACATCTCTTTCTCCCTTCAGTTTTGCCAGTGTTTGCCTCATGTAATTTGGGGCATCCTGATTAGTTACATATACATTTATGGTTGTTATTTCTTCCTGGTGAATTGCCCCTTTTATTAATATAAAATATACTTCTTTTCTCTAATAACAGCTTTGATTTTAAAGTCTATTTCTTCTGATATAGGTAGCTACTCCAGCCCAGTTTCAATCCCCACCCTGGGTACCTCAAAAGAAAAAAAAAACACAGTACCCAATTATTTTCCTGAGTAATTTAATAATTAAATGTCCTGAGTTTAGTGTAAGAAGAGATTATTATGGGCTGTTCTCATTTGGGAATGCTACATGGCAGAGATAAGCATAAAGTGTTCATGAGTAAGCAATAGATGAAGATGAAGGAACGACAAATCAATTAGAAGGCAAGTTGTGAAAGAAGTCTAGAGACAAGGAAGCCTGGGGCAAAGAAAGAGTGATGAGATCATTTTAGGTCCACGCTTCACCTGATGAGATGGGAGAGGTGAGACTCACGCACTGCATCTGAGAATATTGAATTCAGGCTAGAGTTTACCCATAGGAAACTCAAGGTTCTTATATAGTGGAATGACATCATGAAACTAGGGTGTGATTAAGATTAATCTGATGAAGAGGTGCAGGATGGATTCCAGCAGCTGCGTTCAGGAAAGCAAGGAAACAATTTCAGTGCCCCAAGCTGGAGATGAAGAGGTCCTGGATTCCAGTACAGGAGGGTAAAGGAAACAGAAAATAAAAGAAAAATAAGGGATATTCAGCAAATGATTCAATGTGTAGGTGGGGAGGTAAAAGGTAATGAATGTGTCAAAGATAATCCTGGGGTGAAAGCGAAGAGTGACAGTATCGTGATTAGAAATAGGGCTGTAAGAAAGGACCCAGTTGGTAGAGAATGTTGGTGAAGGAGGTGCTGGTTTGTATACCAAAATATAGCAAGGAGTTTGAAAAGTGATAAGGAAAAGTGAGAAAATATGTCAGAACTAAAGATCATAGCAGATTTCCCCAGCCTCTCCCTTCCCAGACTTTACCCAAGGTTCAAATGGGCCATGTCAACCTGGAGGTTTCACTAGAAGGTCCACTTGTACATGGAGGTACATTGCAGCTCATGAGAGAGGCTTCTTAGGAAGCCCTGTCCAGTGTTGGTAGCATAAAGATGGACATGGCCACAGGTACTGCTTCTAGATCAGGGCTTGATGGAGATGAGGCACAGTGGTCCCTGAAATCAGGAGTTTGCTTGGGATCTGCTGTGCTCCAGGTGCCTTGGACTTCACAGTCCAGGTCCTTAGGAGCTTCTCCTCTTGAATGTGCTGAGTTCCTTGGCAAGCAGAGTAAACCAGAAAGGCCAAACAGAGAAAAGGAAAATCACTTGACAAGATGAAGTGCCGAAACCCAGAGCTCCAAGCCTTATACCTAAAACCTGGTGGGGATGGGGTGGAGAATAAACTTCTGCCAAGATAGCTCATTTTAAAAAATTGTTTTTTTGTGTGTAATATTTATGTAATCTAACTATCTTTAAAAAAAAATTTTTTTTTAATTATTATTGGGAAAAAAATTGTTGCTCTTCCCTCATTGAAATGAATCTGGATGCTCTTACTTGGAACATAGCCCTTCAGTGATAATTGCAGGGCTGCGGGCGTGTGGAATATTTAAAAGGGACTTGACTGCAAGCCAACAATCATGTTAGAACACTGTCATCCTTGATTCTGTGTCAGAAAAGTCATGTGGCTGTGGCTGTCTTTTTCCTACGAAAACAGCCAAGTAAAAGTTGGTCAGCTAAATCGTGCTGACCCTAAGACATTTTACCCTCTTGCACAACCAGTTTGGCCTGTAAACCACATGGAAAACATTCCAACTACTTTAGACATTAATTTTTTAATGAGCCAAAAACAAAATCAAAGTTTTTAAATATATGTAATCTGTTGCCTTAATGTTTCTTGACTATAATGAGAATAGCTACTGTTTTATGGAGCATTTCTGCTTATTTTAATCATTAAAGCATGTCATTTCATGTAACTGCTTTTTAACAAACGACCAATGGATAGTTTACTCTTGATATTAATCTTTTTAACTAATCATAGGTACTACACAAACCTAGCTTCCCCTTCCTTTTTTTAAATTTTTTTAAAGATTTATTTTATTTATTTCCCCTCCCTCCCCCCTCCCCCTGCCCCGTTGTTTGCATTCACTGTCTGCTCTCTATGTCTGTTTGTTGTGTGCTCGTCTTCTTTATAGGAAGCACCAGGAACCAAACCCGGGAAAATCCCATGTGGGAGGGAGAAGCCTAATCACTTGAGCCACCTCTGCGCCCTGCATGTTGTGTCTCTCATTGTGTTTCCTCATTGTAGTTTCTTTGTTGCATCATCTTGTTGCATCATCTTGCTGTGTCAGCTCTCTGTCTTGCTTGTCAGCTTACTGTCTTGCTCGACTTCTTTAGGAGGCACCAGGAACTGAACCTGGGACCTCCCATGTGATAGGCAGGCACCCAATTGCTTGAGACAAATCTGCTTCCTCCCCTCTTGTTTGTATTCAATGTTGTCTGGGAGGACAAAGAAAACAAACACCCTTGAAAGTTGTCTTTTTTGGAGGAAAAGATATTAAAGAGGAGAATTATTGGAGGGCAGGGAAAAGCAATGATAACAAAACTCACAAAAATGTAAAGAAATTCACTGACAAGATCATTTGTTGGTCTATACAAGCATAAAAGCAAATCATTAGTATTATTACAAAAATAGCATCCTATGTAAATAATAAAGCCAGAAAAACACACAAAATTGCCCCTCCAGCATCTCAGTAGACAAAAAACACAGTTTTCAAGTATTGTTAATACTCCATCATGAGTAATTGTAGGCATTAAAGACCCAACCTCACGGAATTTTAAAGAATACTTGCTTTTCTAGGCTAAACTGGGAAACTGATGAAAAGTGAGATACATCTACGAGCAAATAAAAAAACAAGAGTGAATTATTTTACATTTCATTATGTGTGTACGTGTTTTAATGATTCAATGGGAAGAGAATTTCATAACTAATTATGCCTGCTAAGAAGCTCATTTTCTATTTTAAATCTCTGCCAATTCCAGCAACTAAAAAGGCAAGCACGAAGACAAATATATAATAATATAGTTTTATATTCTAATAGTGTAGCATTAAATTACAGGTAGTATATATTATAGTCCATATAAATTTACATATAAACGTATTCTCAGAGTTCTCTTTTTTTTCCTAAAAACCAAAAATTATGGATTAATTCCCCATTAGTTTATTAGTATTACTATCAATTAAAATGTGTTAAGCAAAACCTATCCAATGAAAGTCACTCCCTGCTTGTAAAGACAGTTCATTTGAAAGGTGAATTAACTGCTTGTTCCCACTTGGGTACAATTTAGTAAAGTGGTAAAATTTAGTAAGTAATGATTTCACTTGAAAGTCAAACTGAGTTAAAAGAGTTACTCTGATTTTTCAGATGCTGAACACCAAAAAGGAGCTTTATGTTTTCTGGGGGATTCTAGATCAGCACTGTTTAACAGAAATAGAATACAGGCTACAATGAGAACCTCGTGTGTATTTTAGATTTTTCTGTTGTGACATTTTTTAAAAGTAATAGAACAAAAGTAAAATTAATTTTAATGATATATTTTACTTAACCCAATATATCCACATAATATCATTTCCATAAGAAATCAATTTAAAAATAACTGATATGTTTTATGTTAAAATTCTGGTGCATATTTTACATGTACAGCACATCTCAGTTCAGACAAGCCTCATCTCAAGTGTTCAATAGCCACATTTGGCCACTGGCTACCATACTGGACAAATTAGCTTCTGTATCAATCAATATGCTTTCAAATATAGAAATAAAATACGAATTACATCAACTGTTACAAACATTAACTTGATTTTAAAAATTTATTGTGGGAAATAAAAAAAACAGTAGATTGAGGGAGATTGATATTATTAAACATATTTTAAACATTTTATTTATTACTTCAGAACATTGCCATATTTTGGAAATACAACACATTACTAATGTTCCAATAGAAGAAATAGCTCATTAGAGAAGAAACCACTTGTTATCACTTGCCTTTCATATAAAAATAGATGGACTATACAGGGAAACATTTGCTATTTAAATGCAATACTCCTTTAAAGCTTCAATTTGATCTATTTTTAAGGTAGCTGTAATTTAGTAGGAAACAATTTCTAAACTAAATATCTGGAATATTTTTCTCATGCATACCTTAATATACATCCATGAGAAGGTCACATAATAACTTCAAGAGCATTATATCAACATGGGAAAAAGAAGACACTATGATAAAATCAAAATATACATAGTAAAACATAATCTGAGGAATATTGTCTATGAAAGACTGCCACTGGTTTGCATTTTACCATATTAAGGGTTCCATGTAAGCTGGGAAGATTTCATTCCCAGGCATCTACTAAGTAGACCAATGGTCTAAGGTAGAACCTGCCAACCACTGGGTGAGACAAGAGCAAGGTTTACTCCTATCTGGTTTACAATCTCTGTAGTCAAGGGGATGGCTGAGTCTCATTGACTCACCCCTGTAAGGTTGACTCATCTCCCATAGGTTTCCTATAGAAAATCTTTCAGATGAAACTCTGGAAGCTGGTTCCAAATCCATTACCCATGTCATTAAAGGTCTCTGCTGCTTGTTGTATGAGAAAAGAGTGTTTCTGTCTCTCTGAACACTTGTGTGCATTTCAGATTCTTATGACACTGGAGATCACTGGATCTAAAAAAAAGAAAAAAAAAAAAAACCAATGATGTGATAACACTGATATTCTAAAGAGCAATGAAGCTCTTTATTGAGACTGCAGATGGAAGAGGAGAAGTCAATGAGACCACAGATAGAGAGATTAGAAAGATGAGGCCACAAGACCAAAGAATGCTGGCATCCACAAGAAGCTGGAAAAAAACAAGGAGTGGATTCTCCCCTGGGGCCACCAGATACCTTGAGTTACCCCCATAAGACTTGGTATGCATTATTGACCTCCAGAACTGTTAAAGAATAAATTTCTGTTCTTTTAAGCTCCGGGAAAACAAAAACAAAAGCTCATTTGTAAGAGGCAATAGAGTAGTGAGAATAGCATAGCTTTGGAATGCAGACAGACCTGTTATTTACTAATTTATGTAACATTCAGCATCAGTATGACTTGAACCTTCTGTTTTCCACCCCATAAAATAGAAATAACATTTATGTCATGGAGTATTTAGAAGGCTTAAATGAGACAACACAGGTAATGTGTCCAATGTGCGGTCTGGCACATAGTAAGCAATCAATAAATGGTAGCAATTATTATTAATTAATATCAGTCAAACGTTAAAAATCATTTTCGTTTTCATACTTTTAAAAAGTACGCCCTGACATTATATACCAATAGACGGAGTCAACCCAGCCTGAAAAAATCAGTAGCGCGTTTGCTTTTGTCAGCTTCTATACCCAATATGTAGTTAGTATGCCGCGAGGTCCCAAGTACCTAAATTCTGTGCAGAATGATGCATTCCCACATGTAGACTATGTGGTTCAGACAATCTAATGCTAAGGTCTTAGAGAAAAATGGGGAAGATTTGTTTGGGTATTTCGTGACACTTTAGATATTTAGAAAGCAGGCATACATTTCTAATCAAGCAGGCGATTACATGAAAAGTAAGGTGATTTCTATTGTGGACAGATGCTTTGACAGACAATCAGGTTTTTATTCCACTAAACTTGCACATTCCAGAAGATGCTGTGGAAAAGGATTCCCTATTAGTGGCCTTGCCCTTTCCAGGACTGTGCCTCTTCTGTACAATTCCTTCACCCAAATAACCACAGGGGCAAAAATCATGTTTGTCTTGGGTTCTAGAAACAAACTGTGAAGTTGAGGGGGCAGTTTAAATGCAGCAGCAATGGACGAGTTGTGCCACCACCCCCCTTTCCATTTTCTTTCTTAAACTGACTTGAAAAAAAAAGAGCAAGGGATTTGTCTTCAGAAAGGTGTACAGAATACTGATGATTGTTATGTGTGGACTCTCAGATGAGGAGGGGAAACCTGGTTCTGTGAGGGAGAAGCATGTGATTATGCAGTGGCTCGTCTGTGCTGGTTAATTCAGTATTTGTAAAACTGACGTTGAGAGAGAGAGAATGCTTTGGATCTATTTTATCAAAAGGATAATCAAAATGCAGTGAGATTCAACCCTTACAACCTGGGTAAAATTGGTGGTCAAGCTGGATTCTAGCTCACATCTCTTCCTTAGTAGAAAGGTCAACATCATATGTAAAGATGTTATGTGCCAAAATTAAAAAAAAAAAAGAGATGTAGACTTTGGGGGTCAGTCGAAACCCGGACTGCCAGCACCGCCATCCAGAGAGCCACAGTTTCCCAGCTGCAAGGGGCATAACAGTATTTCTACCAATGTTTTTTTTTTTTTTTTTTTTACATAGTAAATAACTTTAAAGTGCCTGGAACTCAGAAACAAGGGATGTTATTATCACTTTGGTAAGCTATAGATTCATTCAGAGATTTAGAAAAGAATTTTAAGTCGAGTCCTTCCATTGCCAGAAAAGAGCTTGCAGAAAATGATTGTCTTTTTCACATCAGGCATTGGAATATACCTGATGTGTTCTTCACAATAATAAGTAAGTACTCTTATAATTTCCATGTCACAGTTCTGAGAGATGGAGGCTTGGAAAGGTAAGTGTGCTGGTCCAAAGTCCCACATCAAATATATGGCAGAACCCAGATGTGAATGCAGGTGGCGAGACTCCTAATGGCCTCTCTGTAACACATGGAACAGCACCTGCTGTTCTCTGCTTCTGCCATCCCATCCTCTCTCACTCTGACCCTCCTGCCTTCCTCTTATAAGGCCTTTGTGATGACATAGGGCCCACTCAGTTAATGCAAGATAATTTCCCCAGCTCAAGACCCTTAGCTCAATTACATATGCAAAGTCCTTTTGGCCATATTAGGTAGCATATCCACAGATTCTGGGAATTAGGATGTGAACATCTCTGGCGACCACAATTCAGCTTCCCACAGGGCCCAAAGGTGGGGATGCAAGGCTGGATGGAGAATAAACCCACTGAACAGCCAGCTTCTAGCACTAAGTTTCTTTGAGAGAATGCACTTACCCGTCTCAAAGGGGCTTGCCTTTTCTCTGGCTCCAAGTTTACCAGCTTTAACAAAATCATTGTGAGGCTTTTGGTTTTTATTCACTGAGAATGAAACAAAAAACTGAGAAAGCTTCCATCTGACTTATAGATTCTAACTCACTCACTTTTTAAAAAGAAGAGTAGAGAGAAGCGGCTGTGGCTCAATCAGTAGGGCTCCCGTTTACCATATGGGAGGCTCCGGGTTCGGTTCCCAGGGCCTCCTGGTGAAGGCAAGCCCGCCCACACGGCACGGTTAGCTGACCCAGCGAGCACAAGCAGCAAGGGGGGGATAAATGAATAAATAAATGAAATCTTTTAAAAAAAGAAAAGTAGAATAAGGGATAGATGTATAATAATAAACTATCTTGTAATTTCAAATGATTAATTATTGATTCCTTTTTATATTCAAATACACAAGATTTTCCATTAGGCGTTTGTTGACTTTGACATTTTCAGAACCATTAACTTTGTTTCTACAGCTATTTTTCAAGGACTAATAAGGAAAAATAATAGAACTTAATTGGAAAACAAAACAGAATTGGGCTCAGAGGATCTCAGTTAATGAGCAATAGATATTACATTGATTTTACTTTATAAATTACATTACCCTCAATAGCAATTAACACAGAGAGAGACTGCTTGTTTAAGCTATCTGATAAGACAAGTTCATACATTTAGAGCATTAATCTAAGAAGGATATTTGTAACCAGGAAGTCATTGATCTGTTCACCCAAATTAATGCCAATGAAAACATTACCCATTTTGTGCATTAAACCACGTATTGAATCTGAAACCCTGCTGCAACTATTGATAAGAAAAAAATAAATTCTGGCTAGTGGAAAATTATTGAAATTGGTTTTCCTGTTTTAGAAACACTAAATATTTCATATTAGCATATCCATTCTAGATAGTTATGGTTATGACCAAAAAGAAGAAAATAAAAGAAAAGCCATAATAAGCACTTGATAAATATGTTCAAGCACAATGGTAAAACCACAACCAACCAATCTATGGCTAACAGTTGGAAATTTACCAAGGAATGAGCTTTCTCAAAAGACCCCATAATATCCTACACATGTAATGGGAAGTGTTCAATGGACCAATCTGTAATCTTTATTATTGCCCCAGAAGCAATGCTTTGACTTCTTCTAGATTTTTCCATTTTCTTCAGAAAGCTCATGGCTCAATTGCTCAGGTGTGTTTTTGAGTATTTAACATAATAATGGATGAGGCAAAATAGCCAATCAATTCACCATAAATAAGTTGCTCCTATGCCATGATCCTCTGGAAAGAACATTTTCAAGCTTCAGATTTTCTTAGCTATTCAAATGTTTTCCTGCTAAATAATTCATCCAAAATGGAGCTAATATGGTTCTCAAGACAATCTAAATAATTGGCTACAGATTAAGTTAAATTTTATGAGTGGTTAAAAAATATATTCAATGAATGCACACAAATGGTGATTGTGGTCACCAGTTCAGACTATAACATATGGCAACACAAGAGAACAACACAAGAGTATATTGGACAACTCCAGGAACACATACAGAGCACATCCTGTATGTTGGGAAATTAGGTGGCAGTATCTCTTTGTCTCGTTAGGGTTCAAAGTTATCGACTTCAAAGATCTCAAAGGAGGAGATGACCACAACAAATAAGTATTATACAATACGGTAAGGACTATAACAAAGGGGGAACTTAGTTAAAATTAATTTTAGTCTAAGGAGTCAGGACAGCTGCAGAAAGGAAGTGACATCTGAACTGAGTGTTGAAGGATGAGTTCACCAATGAGGAAAAAAAAAGGGAGAAAGCCATTCCATCAAGGGAAAAAGAGTGAGCAATGTAAGAGGCATGAAAAAGGCATGGTGTGTAGCTTATACAACTGCAGTGGAGAAATACTTATGAGATGATGGCTAGAGATAGCCTCACAGGGGTAAGCTGGGGCTAGGGTGTAAGGAGGCTTCTTGCCACTTGCAAGAATCTGGTCATGATTCCCGAGGCAATGGATGTTAGGTTATGAAACAGTGGAGTTTCATAATCGTGTCTATTTTTAAAAGATATATCAGAAAAAGATAGATCAGAGATTCTAAAAAGGAAAAACTAGAAGGTGGAAAGATTGGTGATAGAAAAAAACAGCTGGAATGCAAGAGTTCAGACAAAACCTGATTGGGATTTAGAGCAGAGAAATGGCAACAGAGAGAGTTGCAAAGCCTCAATGGTAGAGTCACCAAAGGCGATGAAGAATTGGGGAGTATTTCAAAAGAGGTGCAACACTTACTCTCCAGTTCATTGGACTCACCCAGGACAACTAACAAGGAAATCATGCTGAGCAATGACCATCCCAAGGAACAGAAAGTCTACAACTGCAAGCAAGAGAATCCCATCCATCTGCCCCATGGGATCTAAGCCTCATTTAGAGGTGGAGTGGGCATCACCATCCCAGAATCCTCAGGATTGGGGAAAGAATGATGGACTAAAGTAGACTCGTTATTCTACAGTAAACTTATTGTTATTCTAGCAATGGAAGAACTTTTATCATTGATGTGGAGGCAGTGGCCACCAGAGGTTCTGAGGAGAGGGAGAGGGAAAAATAGGTGTTATATGGGGGTATTTTGGGGACATTGGAATTGTCCTGCATGACTTTGCAATGACAGATACAAGCCATTATATATCTTGTCATAACTTACAAAATTGTGCAGGAGAGAGTATATTCTATAATGTAAACTATAATCCACACTTAGTGACAATGCTCCAAAATGTGTTCATCAATTGTAACAAATGTACCATACTAATGAAGGATGTTGTTAATGTGGGAAAGTGTGGGAGGGGGAGGGAGTGGGGCATATGGGCACATTTTTTATGTAACATTTATGTAATCTAAGTACCTTAAAAAATAAAAATTAAAAAAAAGTATATTAAAAAGAAGAAGAATGGTTCTGCAGTTCCTGGTTTGGAACGTTAGGTGGATGGCAGCACCAATAACCAACGTAGGGATGGCAGGAGTTAAAAAACAACTTTTAAGGAAAAGGCAATTTGACTTTGGAGAGGTGTCAGAGTGAAGAAATTTAACTGGGATCAGGGAGTGTAGATCTGAATATAGTAGCTGCCTATACAGCTATTCGGCAGCTGTAGTAATGGTAGTAGACACAATCACGCTAAAGAAAGAACTCTGCTGGAGTTCCTATTTCTTTCTCTAATACAAGGAAGACAACAATGTATAGTAAAAAACATACCATCCTGGAACTCTTAGAAACTCCTGGAGGGATTATAATTTAGTACAAGATTCTGGAAAGCAAATTTTTAAATGTATCAAAAGCAGTCTAGAAATTCCAGGTCCAAGAATTTATCCTAAGGAATCAATGAAAATATGTTCATGAATTTACTTTCAAAAAAGGCTGTCATAAACATTTAATAGCTAAATACCAGAAACTTTATAAATGGCCAAGAAAAGGAATGGTTAACTATGGTAATTTTCATACATATAGCTAGAAAACATGTCCTTTTAAGGAATATTTAAAGCCATGGAAAAATCCTCATGATAAAATATATGACATGATACAGTTGACCTATTATGTAATATTATGCAAGTCTAGAAAAATTGTTAGATGGAAATACATCAGTGTAATGGAGTTATGGATAGTTTTCATTTCCTTCTTTATATTTTTATATATTGTTTACATTACTTACATTTTCTTCAAAACATGACTACTTTTACGAGCAGAAAGACATTCTTTAAATAAATATATAGAGATATAAGTATATATCTAGTTACATAATAGGAGGTGGAAAAATGAAATAAATGCACTTGGAAGACAAAGGCAACCCACCAATGTAGGCAAAAAGGACACAATAAAATTGAGTAGGTAATTGTGATGATTAAGTTCATGTGTCTACTTGGCTAGGTTATGGTGTCCAGTTGTTTGGTCAAGCAAGCACTGGCCTAACAGTTAATGTGAGGAAGTTCATGGATTTAAATCATTAGTCAGTTGATTGCATCTATGGCTGATTACATCTACAGTCAACAAAGGAGATTGTCCTCAGCGATGAGAAGGCCTTGAAGAGAGAAAAGATGATTTCAGCAGTCAGAAGAATTTCTTTCTCTACTTCAGCCAGCCAGCTTCTCCTGGGGAATTCATTGAAACCTTCATTGGCATTCCCAACTTGTGGATTTCCCTACAGAATTCAGACTTGCCAATAACCCTGGTTGTGTGAGCCAATTACTAATAAAATTACTATAATAAATCTTATTGTATGTGTGTGTGTGTGTGTGTATCACCATCAGTTCTGTTCCTCTGGAGGACGTTAATAACCAAATGTGGGTTACCCTGAGGTTTCTCACATTTAAAAATGCAGATTTTGCTGTGCACAAAAAGATACATATTGCAATGCAGCTTGACTATAAGAAACAGATATTCTGAGCTTGCCCACCTCTCTGTGGCAGTTATTTTTCAATATAATAATAAATTGCCATTTTATGATCAAAAAGAAAAGAAAACAGAAAAGATGCACAGTAAGGCATTTTTATTGGGGATAAAGCAAAAATAGTTAATACCATTACTCTCAGATTCTTGGATAAATTTGATATCTTCTCATGGTGGTTAACTAACATCGGTTTTAAGACTGGTGTATATTTGCTGATTATATAGAGGCAAATTATCTCACTTGCTATTTGCTAAGTCAATTGATAATATCCCAGTACCTAGATATCATAAAATGAAATGGTCTGTGAAAATTTAACATTAAGATATGGATAAAGTACCAGTCCACCCCATCCTCCCCTCACACACACATAACCTTAAAAAATTCTGATTATTTTTATTATCTGTGGCGCCTGGCTATATTTGAAGGAACTGAACCAATACAATGAAGGAAGTGATTTATTTTTGCTGACAGCTCTCTTGTTTCAGAGTCACATGTACAAGGATTTTTGATAGTATATCTCTTCTGTGATATTTCATGTGTAATTGCTTTCTTTTTGGGTTTTACTGTCCTCTCCTAATCCAACAAGTAATTAATTATGAAATTTACACTTATTACAAGAATTCATTCACTAGTTAATGAAGCAAGATGAGGATACTAGGCACTTAGAGAACTATTTAAAGCAAAACTGAACAAATGTGTTGAAAAACACTTCTGCAGAAGACATGCTCAGTAAACATTAGTTGAAGAAATGAATGCAGTGCCAAAATATGTGATACAGAAAATAGGTATTATATGTAGTGAGTTTTAGAGAAGAGAGGTAGAAATATAAGAAGGCGCATTTATAGGGAGGAATTGGAAAGGCCAAGGAATCATGCTAGATAATGAAGCTGCATTAAACAAAGTTCAGAGCCAGGGATGGGAAAAGCTGATGAGAAAGATTGCTCTCCCTGCAGCAGGGAGTTCATGTTGGAAAGCAGAACAGGTGAACTCAAATGAATAGTCTATTTTAAAGACGCTCTTGCCTGGGAAACTAAGACTTGAGGCTTGAGAAGTAGGCTATTGGGAAGCTACTGGAAGTTCTTAAAGAAGGGAGTAAGATGCTCAAGGGATCATTTTTTAGGTCTACTGAATTGGAGCCAAGAGAGATGAGAGGTAGGGGTTAGAATAAAAGGCCTTACCTCAACTTTAGGGATGAGAGAGGGAGAGTACGGTCTAAGGTGGTATCCATACGAGTATAGACAAGGAATAACACCGGGAGATATTTCAAACGAAGAATGAACAGATTTAGTGACTTATTTGGATATAGGAAATAAAGAAAAGACAATAGAGGAAATACTTCCAATTTTCAAGTTTGGTTTCCTGGAACAATTATATTTCATTAAACTAAGTGAAGAGGTTGGAAAAGGCCTTTGCACCCTATTCATGAGTTCAGGGTCCCACTAAAGTGGAGGGACCAACATTTTACAAAATAATTTGATATTTTAGAAAAACACATTCAAGTACTTATATTGGAAAATATCAGAATTTAGACTCTTATGCTTTCTTTATGGTTTAGTATTTTAAATTGTTGTGAATTGCATCTGGTAGGTTAGGAAGAAGTTATCACACAATTTTTTTTCAGTTTTGAGGGATGCTCTAGACCCTGGGAGCAAATGTGACAGGACTGAACTGGGTTTGAAACGTATTGAGTTTGGTATGAGAATGTGGATATCTGATTAGAACCAGCAGGCCATTAATAATGTGGTTCCGAAAAAGAATATCACAAATTTCCTTTTAAGAAAAGGTAATTCCACCACATGCACAAAAATAACATTTTTCATTTTTTTCATATTCCTTTTTAGTCTTTGACTATATAAACATGCTGTGTAGTTATAATAGTTATATATGGAATTTTATATTCTGAGTTTTCCCTTTATAGTCCATACCATTTTCATGAAAATCATTTTTAATACCTTCATAATATTCCAAAAAGTTAATGCATCACAATAAACAATCCTCCATTTACTTGGGCTATTTCCAGTTTTTCTCCATCATAGATAAGACAGCATTAAACATTTTCAGGCACATAGCATTTCTTTCTCTTAAATTATCTCATTTAGGATAAATTCACAGGATACCATATCAAATCATATAAACAATTCTATAATTTTTATTGCCATGATGCTTTTCTTTTTATATTTCCTCCTTTTCATGAAATAGTGTAACCGTTGGGCAATTTGATGTGTTTATGAATTCCAAAAATATAATTGAATCATGCTTGTAAACTGATCTGTTAATCTTGGCATGATTAAGTTATGATTAGAGCGTTGACTGGGCCATGTCAATAGGGCATTCAGCCCCACCCCTTGGTGGGTGGGGGAAGAAAATATAAAAGGCATCACAAAGAACAGAGCTAAAGCAGTTTTTGAGAAGCAGTTTTGATGTTGGAGAAAAGGCCCCAGAAGAAGAGAAGTGAGCCATTCACCTGATTGTCTACAGCTGACCTTGTGAAGGAACCAGAAGAGCTAAGCCTGGAGAGAAACACAGCCCCAGCAAGAGAGGAACACAAGAAGCCTGAACCCTGGCAAACGTCAGCAGCTGTCTTGCTCCAACACGTGGCAATGAACTTTGGTGAGAAGAAACTTAACACTTTATGGCCTGGTATCTGTGGACTTCTACCCCGAAATAAATGCCCTTTATAAAGAACAACCATTTTTGGTATTTCACATTAGCACCCCTTTGGCTGACTAATACAAATAGTTACATGTAGTTTCTAAAATTTTAAACTTTATATAGCTACTCTAGAAAGAAAAAGAAAATTCCCCATGATCTCAACTCCCAAAAGTAATCACCATCAACAGTTTGCACTTATCTTCCAAATTATTTTTACTTCTAATGATCTTGTTCTGCCCCTTAACTCCTAATTAAAGACCTTGTCATCTCAACAATTGTTGTCCCTCTGTAACCTCAATTTCAGATATTTCCTCCAAATAGGACTATCTTCCTAACGCATCCCAGTACCAAGATTCTATCTATTCTCAAACCTGACAGGAAGAAAAAGAGCCTATCTCCTTTCCCTGACCTTCATCTCCCTCATACTTCCCAGCCTCAGCTTTCCCAAGCATAAATTCCATGACTCAATCACTATAAGAATAGTAATCCATTCTCTTAACTTTCAACTCCCTTGTCCCTCTCCTACTTCATCATGTTCTCCTGGACAAACCACAAATCTGGTTAAATACAGTTGACCACCTTCTTCATACCTTGCACCCATGCAGTCGAATGTGACTAGAAAAGAACACAACTGACTAACACTGAAATCATGACCAAGCTCCTGTGTGCCCTTCCTGCTGCTGGACAAGCAATCATATTACATTTTCCGGTCCATCTTCTCTCATTTCTCCTAGATGACTATTTCATAGCTTCTCCTGGATCATCATCCCTCCAACAGCTTCCCTCCCTATCTTGGGCTAATTTGATAACCAAGCTTCTTCATTCCCTGAGAAAACAGAAACATTGAGAAGGGAAGTCTCACAAGTTCCCATCACCTCACCTACATACCTACATATCCATGCTCTTCCTCATGACGCTGTAGGACAGATGAAATGTCCATTCTAGCAAAAGCAAGAGCTCCCCTTGAGCCCATCCTTTCTCACCTACAGAAAATATTGATTCAGCAAATCTTGCCCTTCTCCCCAGCTCAGTAGTTTTCCTCTCTCCATTAGATCACAAACACCCATTCATTTCTTCCAATAATTTTTTTAACCTCAGAGCCCTCCCTAGCTACCAACTTCTCTTTTGTAGCTAAACTTCTCCAGCATTTTACATACTCAGTCTCCATCCAGTTCCTCTCCTCTCAGTATCCTTAAGCTCACAACAACCAAGCTTTTTGCCTTCCCTAAAACTGCATTTGCCAAGGTTACCACAGAGCTAAATCCAATGGTCAATTCACCCTTCACTTGACCCTCTTTAGCAGCTTTGACTGCAGTTCCTCATTCCCTCCTTTTTAAAATGTTTTCTTGCTGTGCTTTCCCAGACTCCACACTCCTAGTTTTCTTCCTAGCCTGGCCACACTTTCTCAGTCTCTTTTACCAGGTCTGAATCTTCCTATTATCACAACATTGGAGATCCCAAGTGCTCAGTCTTCGAATGTCTTGACTTCTCTAGCTCTACTTGCTCCCTTGGTGCTCTATCTAACATCATGCCTTAAAAACGTGTTCTCTGCTTAGGTCTCCCATATGCATATCCAGCCTCCAACCAGCCACCATGGCCTTGTTTCTGCTCCTCCCACACACCAAGCACATTTCTAGCTCAGGGCCTTTGCACAAGTTGGTCCCTCTGCTTGTAACAGTTCCCCACCCCAGACAGCCATATGCCTCTTTCCTTCCTTTCCATCAAATGTTTGCTGAAATGTCAACTGCTCAATGAGTTCTTCCTTGAGTGCCCTATTTAGAATTATATCCTCCCCCCACACCTCTTGGCACTCCCTAGCCTCCCTTCCTGTTTTAATTTTCTCCATATCATTTATTGCATAGATGCATAATATTTAATTTGTTTATTTTCTATCCCCCACCCAGCTCTACTGTAATGTAAGCTAAATGAGCACAGGTTTTTTTTTTTTTTTTTATGTTCACTGATTAATCTCCAGTGCCTTGAATAGTTTCTTACATATATGATATATTCTCAATAATTATATGTTGAATGATCAAATGAATGAATAATAGAACAATGCATAAATGTACCAGAGTGCTCCAATTTCTTTTGAAAGTTTATATAGTAAAGTTTAAAAAGAGACCTCAAAATTTCCTAATGTGCATTTCTTTCACAACTACCAATTACTTAATAAAATTTCTAAGTGTTTTCTGTGTCTATTCAGGGCCTACTTTTAGAAAGTAACAAAACTGCTATTTGTTCACCATGATGTCACACAGCAATTTAAATTACTAAGTATGTAGTGGAGACAGTTGATATTGAAATAAAAAACAAAAACGTTTCACACACAGAATGTGTTATTATTAATAGTTTAGGGCCAGCAGAAGGCTTTCTCAACTCTTCGATTCCCTGACTGATCTATCTTGGGTTTGTTTTTGAAAAGATGCAGAAAATTAATACCACTTAAAAATTCGGAGGTTATATCATGAAAATAAAGAACTAGGAAGATCTGCACTGTACATCATGGTCGCCATTGGCCACATGTGTCTACTAGACAAGTAAAATGAGGCTTGTCTGAATTGAGGTGTGCAGTCAGTGCAAAATGTACACCAAATTTTGAAGGCCTGGCATGATAAAAAAGAATGTATACTATTTTATTAATATTTTATACTGATTACACGTTGAGAGCATCATGTTTGGGATAGTCTGGATTAAATAAATCTGTGATTAAAATTAAATTCAACTGTTTCTTTTCACTTTTTTAATGTGGCTACTAGAAACTTAAAATTGCGTATGTGGACAAAAGGGCCATAACAACAAATTGCAATGTGTGACTTTAGATTGGATCCTTGTTTAAGAAATAACAGTTATTAAAAAATTCCTGTAACAATTAGAGGAATTTGAATATGGACCGAATACCAAATATAAAGGAATTATTGTTAATGTTCTTAGTTGTGATAATGATAATGTAGTTATATGAGAGATTGTTCCCACTCTTAGGACACATGCTACAGCAGTTGGGTGTGAATATCATAACGCTACACTTATTTTCAAATATGCAACAATATACATGTATATGGTGTAATATGTGATAATTATAATATTTATATTATATTTAAATGTTTGAATCTGTTATAGTAAATAATATATTTGTTATAAATATTTTAATATTTTAATTTTACATGTTTATATATTTATATATGTGTGTGTATACTTGGATAGCAAAGTATTAATAATTATAGTATCTAGTTAGAAGTTAAATTGGTTTTCACTCTTCCATTCTTTCAACATTTCTATAGGTTAGAAATGTTCCACAACAAAAAAACTTGGGGAAAAGTTTCTGGTCCCCCCAAAATTATTTTGCTATCACCAAATGACAAAATTGTGCCACAGTAGCAACCACTTGGAAGGGAGCCAGTATAAAACATCCCTGGAAGACAGACTGTGAATGACTATTTTAAAATAATGTATAAATTCCATGCAAGCTTATGGACTAATTTTTCTCTAAACATGCTAAAATCCCTTAAAGTTCTTGAGCTGTTGTCTTTGTTTGAAGTAGCAATCCTTTGAGGTAGACCCTAAATCAAGGACTATATTTTACTCAGAAATTGCCATGTCTGCCTTTGAAAGTATGGACGATTTCTCATTTTCTGTGGATGGTAACCCATAGCCCATGTCTTCAATATCATGGTACACATCTTTTGAACCACACCCATAGGTTCTACCTGTGGTAATCTTTTTTTTTTTGGTTTGACTGGCAGCTCCAATTTTCACATTCAGGCCTTCCTCTACAGACCTTAATCTAAGAGTTAGTCTTAAATTCCCTGTGGGTTTCTTTGGGAAGGTTATTAGAATGGCATGCAAAGAAAAAAAAAAAAAAGACTGTACAGTAGTACAGAAGACTATTAACACTGTGTTTGACAGATTTAAAGATTGAGTAACACTGGTTGTGAAACAGAAGTAGATTTTTGGCAACATGTTTATTTGGAAGCAAAGATATTATGGCATTAGCATGTTACTTCAGTCAGAGGAATATTCTCAACACCATTGCAAAACACAAAATGGCAAAGGAACATTATATGCATGCAAGACACTTGTTTAAATTTCCTCAAGAGCAAGCAGATATTTGATGTTCTTTTATAAGAAAAGATTATTATGTTCCAAAGAATATGTCTTTGTGATGTCACAGGCATCAACTTAATACCTAGACAGCTCCAGCACTGGGTCCTGATGAGAGCATCCTGGAAGTCACATAAAAAACAATGGGATCTACAAATATTCTTGCTGTACTGATTTTGTGGTAATCAGGGTAGGCTAAACATTCACTATATTAGAAACCATGCATGTGTCCCCAGACCTAGTTTTTCTCCCTAGGTCGGGCTTTTAGAATGCTGGTGATAAACTAAGCCTGATTTATTATATGACCATCCTGTATGGGAAATGACTGTAACTCTAGGTATCTTTGCTCAACTTTAAGAGATATAGCAGGGGGATGGGTGTGGCTCAAATGGTTGGGTGTCTGTCTCCCATATGGAGGGACCTGGGTTCGATCCCCCAGAACTTCTGGTAAAAATTTTAAAAAAGAAAAATATAGAAGACATGTGGGCCACCAGGCCTCATGAGCGGGTGCACTGCCAGGCCCTGCAAGGCACAGAGCAAGATGATGACATAACAGGAGAGTAACACAAGGGAGAGCCAAGAAGAGACATCCAGGAACTAAGGTCTTGCATGTCTCCTCTGGAGACAGACTTCTTGGCTTGGGTGCCACTCGGTCATTTACCAGCTGGGTGACCCTGAGCATATTACTTAACCCTCCACATTTCAGTTTCGTTTCCTTATCCGTAAGATTGAGAGAATAAGAATGCCTACCTCATAGGGTTGTTATGAGGATCAAATGAGTTAAAGAGCTAAAGAGCTTAGGAACGGGGGAGAGAAAAATGGGGATAGGCAGGGAAGAGAGAGGGAGAACTAATGAGTCATGGATGTCACCAAGGAAGGCAACTTTGGGGTCATTTCAAGCAAGGAGGTGGGGGCAAGGACGTGAGGTCCAGCCCCAAGAGCTCTGAAGCATTTAATAGATAGAATATTCATTTAATCTGGTCCCCTGCAAGAGGAAGGGGGAAAACATTGAAAAATATTCTAGAGTCACAGGAGGGAGAATTGCCAATACTGGCTGGCCCCTTTGTCCCCACAAGAGATACCCCATGCAGCAGAAAAGCAGGGCTGTGCTCACACATCCCCGTGCCCCTTTCCAGTGTTTTGTCTAAAGTGGATTTAGTAAGGATGTAAGGAAAACTAATATTTATGGAGTATCTCTTGTTGGTGGCTGTGTTCTTCTGATTGATTTCTCCACAATAATCTTGTAAGGGAGATACTTTCCCATTTTGCAGGTGAAGAAATTGCCCAATGTAAGGCTGCTCTCAAGGGCAGAGTTGGTAATGAGCACAAGATGCTGCCTCCAGCCCCTTAACTTCACATAGTTAAGCTAAATCTTTTACAAAGTTAAGGTGTGTTTTCCCCATAACACAAATCAACATTCCATCCTGGAAAATTGCATAGGTACCAGGATGCTATGTCTTTCCCAGTCAATTGATCAAGCTTTATGATCTATCCTTTAATAAGAAAAGGAACAATGGGAACTTTTTCTACATTTTTCTGTTTTTTCTTACATGGGTGGTTTCTGAGGAGCTTATATACTGTAACATCTGGAATCTCTTAAAGATTTGGTAAAATCTGGCTGATGGTAGTGGGTTATGTGTATAGGAACGAGCTCCTATTTGTGTTATGAAATGACTCCTTGCATTATAAGAGAATTTTCCAGAAAGCAACCTTTAAACAGAAAGTTTACCCAACACATTTAAAATACAATTCAATTCCCAAAAATCTAACTTCCAACATTTCTCCAGGAACATACCTATTTTGTAGAGCAAGGCAGACCCATGATTATATCATTGTTTTCATCATGTTATCTCATATCTTTACAAATAATGACAGAGGCATACCATGCATTTTGGATGTGAGAAACAGGTCCAGCAGGTGGGGGAGCTGGCCCATGAGCCAGCTTGAAGAGCACAGGTCTCTTCAACCAAGCTCCACCAACACAACCACCTTTTCCTGCCAGGAGGGAGAAGGTGCACATTGCTTCTCATTATACAAGGAATTCAGAGAAGTCACAGACTTGAGCTCTAAAGGGATCTTGGAAATGGTCCCTCCTGCCCATACAAAGGATGATGGTGGGACCTCACAGGTCACCTTCAAGCTCCTCTTCCCACTTCTGAACCTCACCCACCTACACCTCCTCACTCAGTCCAACCAATAGAGAACCTACAAGGAACCTTAGTTTTTATCTACTTGTTGCAACTTCCCGTGCCACCCACCACTTCAGAAGAATGAGTTCCCTCTCCAATGAACAGGACTCATGACCCACCTCGCATCCCCGCCCCCGCCCTCTTGTTTCTGATGTGCGCGTTTGGAATGACCCTTCTCTGCCTGGCGCGTAACCTCATCTTGGAAGGTCGGCCCAGCCCAGCCTCTGCCTGGAAGACACCGTTGGCCCCTATTGTCATTGGTCAACCTAGTGGGGAGGGGGCTTGAGTGCTGGTGATGTTTACGCAGCTGCGGAGGGGAGGAAAGGGTGTTGGGAACAGGGCGGTTGTATCAGAACCTCGGGCAGGCTTCATTGAGCTGCACATCTCTCTTCTCTTCCTCCCATTCTCCTCCTGAGATTTTGCTGCCCCTGCCCCTTCCCTCCTCATGAGAACGGCTTCTATCATGAAAGGTGTGACTGATCAATGAAGGCAGAAGGACAGCGAATGATTCTGCCAAAGGGAGTGTGAGCTTGAGGGATGCTGAGGACAGTGGTGATGGGCAAGGCAGCACTCTTGAGTTTCCGATTTTCCCCTAGGGACGTGCTCGTGTCAATAATAGCCCTGGGTATTAACCATGGGGTAAAGAGAAATTTAAGTGAATGTTAGCATGGACAAGTCAGGCATGGAACATGGGCTGATGGGATATACATCCTGCCACCTGCTCTCTACACCATCTGGAGCAATTGACTTAAGTCTCTTCACCTCAGTGTCTTCATCCATAAAGTAGTACCTACAACATAAGGTTGTTTGGAGGATTGAATTAATTAATAACACAAAGCACTGAAAACAATGGCATGTTAAGGTTAGTCAGGAAATGTTATTTATTATTTTTTGCATCTTCATCTGTCAGATGAAACAGCTGAGGCTCAGAGGGGTTAAGCTGTTTGCCCAAGATGGCACAGCTGAAAAGAGGAAGAGTGTGAATTGGAGCAGGCATGCCTGGCCCCTTACCCATGGTCTCAGAGAACTTTCCTCTGTCTGCTCCCTTTTGGTCCTCCTTGCCACCGGGCATAGCAGCCAGAACAGGAGCCAGATCGGAGCTGCAGGCGCCTGAGACCAGGGTGGAGACTGATAACTCAAGCTCAGGATTCCAGCACCCACCCAGCTCCCACTATAAAAAGGAATTTAAATTAGAGCTTAAGAGATGAAAGGTGGAAAAGGCCAACTAGAGTGAGAGTGATGGTTTTTTCCTCACAACACACCAGAAATTGGCTGTGTGTAAATATCTCCTTTAGAGATGGCGGCTGCAGGGGGTCATCAGGGTGTGGCTGGAGGAGAGCTCTGCCCAAATGTGCCAGGGAAGAAACCATGACCATCTAGCTGTGGGAGCAGACGACCTGCCTGCTGGCTTTAGAATGGGGCAGCCATGCCCCTTTCTCAGTGCTTCTTGGGGGGAAATCTGGATGACATACACGGGGAAGGATGTCACAGGTCACAATCCAAGTCTAGAAGGGCCTTCCATCTCTGACACTCCCGTCCCATGTTTTGCAAAACACACAACTCTGAATGTGGAAGCGCTTTGTCCAAGGTCATACAACTAAGCTGAGGTCAGGAACCAGCTCTCCAGCCTCCTGCACATATATCATGATTCGATCATGCCCCCCAAAAGCCCCTGGGCCTTTGAGAGGCTAGTTGTACCCAACTCAGTCCTGACACAGTCTCAGGAGCTGAGAGAGGAGCACATACAACTATTGTTATTTTACTTACTCTGCATTTCTTTTGCTAAAGATAGAGAAAGGAAAACAGAGGACATTTAGCAAATTGGATGTCCTGTGCTAAACCATCTCAGAGTCATGACATGAGTAACAGCTTCCTCCTTAAAAACATGCCAATGAGGTGGAGTAGAAAGTTTGCTTGCCAGGGACTAAGGAGACCTGAAATCTGGCCTCGAGTGGCCCTATTACCAGCCATATAACCTGGAAAAAGAAATTTAGCCTCTCTGGATCTCAGTTTCCTTGTCTGTGAAATGAGGATTTGGACAAGTCATCTCGGACTAAAATTTTTGAGCCTTTCATTTGGAGAAATGCAGAGTTCTGCTTGTGTAAAATGTGTCTGGAAAGAAATAGAATGGTTTCAAATGCCCTTCTTTTACTTAGAAAAACAAAATGTTCTTTATTTTTGCCACATGCCAGCATTTGATTCCTGCAGAGCAGTTTGTAATGCCAGGTGTATATTATCCTGCTGCTATTATAAAATTTTATTTCTTCAAACTAGGGTTCAAAGTCTCCCAAGTTCCAGTACTATTCCTTCAGTGCAATCTTTCCTAGTGTAAACTCATGCATGAATTCATGTTGGCAAAAATTTCATGGTTACTTATTAATACCATAAGATCTGAGCACAGATTTGGGTTAAGGAGTAGGTTTTGAAAAACCCCAGGAAGATGTGCCCTGAAGGGGCCTTTTCTCCACAGGAAGGGGCTTCTGCCTCCAGAGACTTCTTACCCTACTGCTGCATTCTCATCCTTCTGTATGTTGGGGTCAGGTCATTAGTTAATTTATTTTCTTCAGGTTTGAATCACTCATCCAGGCCAGCAAATGACTTCTGATTTTGATGCATGAAAAAAGTTATGATTTTTCTCCTCTAATTTACAGTCAATATATACTAGAGCTCGAGAGATGCCAGCTCATTTTATGGATGAGGAAATGGAATCCATAGAATCTACATTTCCTATCTGGGAAATGGTGGATTTTAGATTAGAGACCTCTCCTGTCCACAGAAGCCCCAATTAGTACCTTTTCCCACCTAATTTTAAAGAAGCCTGTGTTAGTCAGCCAAAGGGGTGCTGACGCAAATCACCAGAAATTTGTTGGCATTTATAAAAGGGTATTTATTTGGGGTAGAAGCTTACAGTTACCAGGCCATAAAGCATAAGTTACTTTCCTCACCAAAGTTTGTTGCCACGTGTTGGAGCAAGATGGCTGCCAATACAGGCTTGTGTCTCTCCACAAGGCCAGCTGTAGACTCTCAGGCAAATGGCTCATCTCTTCCCGGGGCTTTCTCTCCTTCCTCATGACCAAGCTTCTCTATGTGCTTACTTCCCTCAACTCCAGCATTAAAACCCAGCATCAGAACTCCAGCATCAAAACTCCAACTAACTCCTCTGCTCTGCCATGTAGTTTTATCTCTGAGTTCCCACCCATCAAGGGGCGGGGACTCAATGTCCTACTGACATGACCCAATCAAAGCCCCAATCATAACTTAATCACACCCAGAGGAACAGACCAGTTCACAAACATAATCCAATATCTATTTTTGGAATTCATAAATAATGCCAAACTGCTACAAAGCCATCTGTTTTTTCCATTGGGAAAAGAAATCTTGAATAGACTTGTGCCAAAGATGGAGAAGGCTGAGCTATATCCAGCAGAGGATGATGACTTTGGAGAACTCCACTTTGGAAGCTCAGTTGACCCAAGCTGTCTTTAGCTATGAGTTTCTGACACAAGTGAAAATGGACTTTAAAACTTCACCTGCCCTCCCGGCCCAGACATGGACCATGGACAATAACTTCCCTCTGCAATCTCCAGGGCCTAAAAGGGCAAAGTGAAAGAGTATTGGAATCTTAAGGAGAATGTGTGAGCTCAGAAGAACAGAAGAAACTAGGAAAAGCAGGCAAGAATGTGGGGTTGTGCCTGTCCTTACTCTCTTCTCCAGACCTAAAAACATCTTATATCCCCAGCACCCCATGTGCCTTTTCATGTATTGTTTGTTACTCCTTGAAATTGTAATTGACTAATAGCCTCTACTAACATTCGGTAATTTGTATCTTACCATGATGATGGAAATGGATTGAGAATTTTCCTTGGGTAGTGGGGATGATAAGAAACTTGAGAATGTGAAGCTTCTCAGCATGTACGGACGTCAGGGGCAGGGTGGAAAACATAAGGGGTAGGTGCCTGGAAGAGAGGGCAGCCAGCAGCGAGAGGAGACCTCAGGGAAGAAGGAGGATGCCTGCAGGTGAATAGGGCTTTGCACTGGCTGTCAGATGCAGAGAAAGCATTCTTCCTTCCTTTTCCCAAGACCCAGAATTTGGGCTAGAAGTGTCAGTTTAAAAGGAAATTATAATAGTGCATGTGGCTCAAGCAGCTGAGTGCCTACCTCCCACATGTGAGGTCCTGGGTTTGGTTCCCGGTACCTCCTAAAGAAAAAAACAGTCAATGAGCAAAGAACAACAAGCAGACAACAAGTGCAAACTATGATCAAAAACAACGAGCAAACAGACCAAGGAGCCATCTCAGGAGGGGAAAAAATTTAAAAAATTTTAAAAAAGGAAATTATGTTCCAAGGTCACACAATCAGAGTACAGACAGACTTTGTCAGTTAGGGTGTGGGTCAGTCAGGGCTGCATAGGTGAATGGTCTGGTCTGCACCGAATCCACCTCTGGCCCCACCTCCCTCTTGGGTCCCAGAGCCAGATAAACAAGCATCCTGCTACCACCACGATTATGCTCAGGGATGGATCCAGAGGCTGCTCTGGGCAAGAGCGACCCAACCCAAAAGTCACCCTCCTTCCTGCCGCCTCTCCCCAGGCATGCCCACCCCTCCATCGTAAAATCCTGCCCTGGTCCCAGGGTGTCACCGGTTCTGTGCAAACCACTTTGGGATGCTTCCTTGCAATTCTCTTCTGGTCTCAGTTCTCAGACACAAGTCCCTGGGGAGAGTGTCTGCAAATATTTATCATGAGTGAATGATGAAAGGAGCTACCCTCTCAGGCACTGCCCATCCTTCCAGCTCCCCTAGGTTCCTGCTAGCCTTCAGCACATCACTGCTTTCCAATTTGATCACCATGAAGAGTCCAAGACCTTCTCTGGTTCAGCTCGAGGTCCCTCTCCAAGTTCATTGCCTTTTAGGCCCCTCAACCCAGGAATGCTTTTGTAGAGGTCAATTTTCTCTTGATCTCCACCACACTTTGCAGTGCCCCCATCAAGCTCATCCTCTCCTTTCTCGCTGGGTGGAGCCCCTCTGGGTTTTGTCAAAGGCAGCAGATGCCTGCCTCTAAGCAAGCAACAAGAAAGCTCTTTGGAGTCTCCTGACCTGGGCAGGCGCCTGCCCACATCAGCTGCACAGCAGGCAGCCAGGCTGTCTCGGATCACAGATTTTGTGAGCAGTCCCCACCGGATCTCAATGTGCAGCATGCACATATTCGACCAAGGGGCACTCGGTGTTCATGTGTCCTTGCATGACCGTGGGTGCAAGGAACCTCAGCTCAGGGCTATTAGCACAGTTACATTGCTTTTTTAAAATACCAAATCAATTTTATTGATACATATTAATAAAGCATAAATCCAGCCAAAGTGTATAATCAATGGTATTTGGTATAATCACATAGCTGTGCATTCACCACTTCAATAATTATTAGAGCATTTTCATTATTCCAATAATAATAATAAAACAGGCAAACAAAAAAACTCATCACCTCTCAAACTCTCTCTGTTTCCTTTGTGGTACATAGCTGCTATTCTGGTTCCATCCTTCTAATTTATTTGCATTTATATTTTGTAAAAGCAATCTTATATATGCAGTATCACCCATATTCGTATTTTGCATGAGGTTTAACTATGTTATACTGTCCCATGTTACATTACTTAGCTTTCCTTCTAGTAATTTACATTTCCTTAAACTTTCCCTTTCAATCACTGTCATACCCATATAATAACTCTTCTAGTTACAAACATTATGATGTGCTTTGACCATTTCTGTTCATTTCCAAAGATTTACAAACTTTTTACCAATTATGGACTGATTAATCCTCAACTTTCCCTTCTCTACCCTCATTCTATTTTCTGGTGACCTATAATCTAATTATTAAATATATGCGATTACATAATATATTTAGTTCATAGTGCAATCACGCAGTATTTATCCTTTTGTGTCTGGCTTGCTTCACTCAACATATTGTCCTCCAAGTTAATCCATGTTGTCATATGCGTCATGACTTAATTTCTTCTTATAGTTGCATAATATTCCATCATGTGTATACACCAAAATTTGTTTATCCATTCCTTGGTTAAGTTTATTCCCAAATATTTGATTCTTTTAATAACTATTATAAATTGAATTTTTTTTATTTCCTCCTCAGATTGTTCATCAGTATTGCATGGAACGCTATTGATTTTAGCATATTAATCTTCTACTCCGCCACTTTGCTGAACTCAGTTATTAATTCTAGCAGTTTTGTTGTGGATTTTTCAGGATTTTCTATATATAGAATCATATCATCAACAAATAGTGAAAGTTTTACTTCTTCCATTCCTATTTGAGTACCTTTTATGTCTTTATCTAGCTTAATTGCTCCAGCTAGAACTTTTATCATGTTAAGCAAATTTCCCTCTATTCCTATTTTTGAAGTGTCTTTATCAAAAAAGGATGCTGAATTTTGTCAAATGCCTTTTCTATATCAATAGAGATGATCATGTAATTTTTCTCTTTAACCTGTTAATGTGATGCATTATATTAATTGATTTTCTCATGTTGAACCATCCTTTCATATCTGGGATAAAACACACTTGATTATGGTGTATAATTCATTTGATGTGTTGCTGGATTTGATCTGCAAGTATTTTGTTGAGGATCTTTGAATCTAAGTTCATTAGACAGATGGGGCTGTACTTTTCTTTTCTTGTAGCATCTTTATGTGGCTTTGGTATTAGGATGATGTTGGTACTATAGCATGAGTTAAGTAATGTTCCCTCCTCTTCGATTTTTTCCAAGAGTTTGAGCAGGATTTGTGTTAGATCTGTTTGGAATGATTGGTGGGAATCACTTGTGAAGCCATCTCCTCCTGGGCTTTTCTTGGTTGGGAGGTTTTTGATAACTAATTCAATCTCATTCTTTTGATTGATCTGTTCAGGACTTCTATTTCTTCTTTCATCATTATAGCTTGCCTGTGTGTTTCTAGAAATTTGCCCATCTCATCTAAGTTGTCTAAATTGTTGGCATACAATTTTTCAGAGTGTCCTCTTATGATACTCTTTATATATGCGGGGTCAGTGATGATGTCCCCCCTCTCATTTCTGATTTTATTTATTTGCATTTTCTCACTTTTTTTCTTTGTTAGTCTATCTAAAGGCTTTTCAATTTTAATAATCTTCTCAAAAAATCTTTTGGTTTTATTAATTCTCTATGCTTTTTTAATTCTCAATTTCATTTAATTCTGCTCTAATCTTTGTTATTTCTTTCTTTTGGCTTGCTTTGTGTTTAGTTTGCTGCTCTTTCTTCCAGTTCCTCCAGATGTGCAGTTAAGTCTTTGATTTTACCTCTTTCTTCTTTTTCAATGTAGGCATTTAGGGCTATAAGTTTCACTCTCAGAACTGCCTTCGCTGCATCAGTTTTGATGTGTTGTGTTTTCATTTTCATTGCTTCAAGATATTTGTTGATTTCTGTTGCAACCTCCACCTTGTCTCACTGGTTATTTGAGAGTGTTGCTTTATTTCCACATATTTGTAGAATTTCCAGTTCTCCTCCCATTGTTGATTTCCAGCTTCATTTTGTTGTGGTCAGAGATAGTGCTTTGTATAATTTCAATCTTTCTGAATTTATTGAGATTTGTTCAATGACCTAACCTGTGGTCTATCCTGGAGAATGATCTATGAGCACTCAAGAAGAATGTATATCCTGCTGTTTTGGGGTGCAATATTCTGTATACATCTAGAATAGAGTATCATTCAAGACCTCTTTCTTTAGTGATCCTCTGTCAAGATATTCTGTCTATTGCTGAGAAAGGTGTATTGAAGCACCCCACTATGATTGTAGAGGCATCTCTTTTTCCCCTTAGGTTTGCCAGTGTTCGCATCATTTATTTTGGGGCACCCCAGTTAGATGCATAAGTATTTATGATTGTTCTTTCTTTTTGGTAGATTGCCTCTTTTATTAATATATAGTATCCTTCTTTTGTTTCTAATAATTCTGTTGTTATCTGTTTTTCATTTTCCTATCTATTTAGAGATGTTTGCTTTTTAAAAAAATATTCTGGACATTAAGCTTTTGTCAGTTTTAATTATTATAAATAACTTTTCCCATTCTGTGACTTATGTTTTTCTTTTCTTATACAGTTTCTCTTGTGTAGAGATTTCTATTTTTACTATAATCAATTTATTAATGTTTTATTCAGGGTTTTTGTTATTTGTATCACATTTAAGAAATCCTTTTCTAATCTAATATCATTAAAAGTGTATTTGAAGCCTAATATTAAAGTTTCAGTCTAAAAGTTTTAAACTCTGCATTTCAAATTTAGTTCTTTAATATGTATGAAATGTATTTTTATGGATGGTGGGAGGTGAGAATCTAATTTATTAATTTCTATATGGAAGGAGAGTCTCACCAGTACCGTATTTTTAGCGATCCATTCTTTTGCCCAACAATCTAACTCCATGGCCACCACATCCCAGGTTTCATATGTGTCCAGGTTGGTTTCTAGTCTGTATGTTCTATTCCTTTTGTCTTTTTGCCTCTGTGTCCATACCGCACAGTAATAATCAATATAGCTTTCTATTAGGGCAGGATATCAGGTAGGACAATTGCCACTTTTGTCTTGGCATTCCTTAGTCCTTTTCCATATTATTATTTTTATTATTATTAAAGATTCACATACCATATGATCCATCCAAAGAATACAATCAATTTCAGTGGCTCCCAGTATAATCAACAGAATTGTGCATTCATCACCACAGTCAATTATAGAACATTTTCATTACCCAACTATAAAAAAAAAAAAAAAAAAAAAAAGAAAAATCTCTACCCTTTACATCCCCTACTATTGACCGTTAGCATTGGTATAGTGCCTTTGTTACAATTAATGAAAAAATATTACATTTTTACTGTTAAATATAATCAATAACTTGCATTAGTTGTCTTTTTCCCATATACTGCCTTATTAAGAACACCTTGTAATAGTGATGTACGTTTGTTATAGTTCATGAAAGAACCTTCTTATATTTGTACTATTAAACACAAGCTCATCCACAGCAACATTCACTGTTATACAGTCCCATGTTTGATCTTCTAGCTTTTCTTCTAGTGACAAACACGACCCTAAACTTCCCCTTTCAGCCAAAATCACATGCACAATTCAGTGCTGTTAATTACCCTCACAATAATGTGCTCCCATCTCCTCTATCCATTTTCAAATATTTATGAACAAGTTTATCGTAAATTCTGAACAAATTAGGCTTCAGCTCCTCTTTCTTTACCCTCGTTCTAGTTCCTGATAACCTATATTCTAGATAGTAAGTCTTTGAATTTGCTTATATATTTATTCATATTAGTGAGATCATACAATATTTGTGCTTTTGCGCCTGGCTTATTTCACTCAGCATAATGTCCACAAGATTCATCCATGTTGTAGAATGTTTCAGGACTTCATTTCTTTTTACTGCTGAATAATATTCCATCATATGTATATACCACATTTTGTTTATGCATTCATTGGTTGATGGACACTTAGATTGTTGCCATCTTTTGGCAATTATGAATAGTGCTGCTATGAACATAAGTGTGTATATATCTGTTCGTTGTACTGCTCTCATTTCTTCTGAGAATATACCTAGAGGCTGCATTGATGGATCATATGGCAGTTCTATACTTAGCTTCCTGAGGAACTGCCAAACTATCTTCTACAGCATTCCATATTATTTTAGGGCAAGTTAATTAAGTTCTACAAAAATCCCTATTTTGCTGGAATTGCATTTAATTTGTTTACTAACTTGAGGGAAATTATTTATACTAATGAGTCTTCCCATTTACTAACATTTATTTGGGGTCTCAGTTTATATTCTTAACCAGTGATTCTCAATTTTCTTCTACAGAGATGTCACTTTATATTTCCTGGGTACATTATATTTTTGATGGGGTCATGGATAGGATTTTCTCCTATTAGCTTTTTTAATTTTCTAATTGATATTGATGATACATGGGGGTTTTGTTGTTTCCGAATCCTGATCTTTTTTCAGCAAGTTTGGTGATCTATTTTATAAGCTCTCTGCAAACAATGTCATATTTCTTCCTTTTCAATTGGTTTAACTCATTTCTTTTTCTTGTCTTACACACACTGGCTAGGACATCAATTCAGCTTGGGATATGAGTTGTAATAATGGGAATCCTTGTCTCATTCTTGACTTTAATAAGAATATTTCCAAAGTTTCACCATTAAGTGCTGTATTTGCTGTATTTTTTGATAAATATAACTTTCTATTTCAACTTTAATAAAATGTGTTGATTACATTTTTCTAGGTAATTTCTCAGTGATCTCTGTTATCACATTAACCTGCATAAGATTTGCTTATGATTTCAGTCTTAACTATGTTTGCACTGCTCTTGCCCTTTTTCATTCTCACATTTCTTGTATGAACTGTCATTTTATGTATTAATATTAGTCAGGGTTCTCTAGGGAAACAGAACCAATAGGAGATATCTGTAAAAAGAGTGAGATTTTATAAAATTCTCTCATGAAACCATGGGGATACACAAGTCCAAATTCCACAGGGCAGGCTGCAAACCAGGGGCTCCAAGGAAGGTCCTTGATGAGTTTCCAAGAGATGTTGGCTGTCTGAAGTAGAGCTGTAAATTCTCTCTGAATGCTGAAATCACTTCCTCTTTTAAGGCCTTCAACTGATTGGATAAGACATCACTCATTGACAGCAATCTCCTTGGTTAATTGTAGATTTAATCAACAATCTATGCTAGGTCCATGAAATGTCCTTGTATTATAATTAGCCCAGTGCTTACTTGACCAAACAACTGGGCATCATTATCTGGCTGAGTTGACACATTAACCTAACCATCACACCTTCTATATGGGTGTTATTTTTCAAGGCTTTGTTTATATCATAATCCTGTTCAAAGCAACAGAATTTCCTGCTGTCAATCCTTTATATTATTATTTTAATTTATTTCAATGATTTCTGTTATTGTTATGAGTGCTTTCCTTCTTGTTTTCCTTTTGGATTTGTTTTGTTGTTCTCTCCCTAATTTCTAGAATAGGAATATTAGCTTATTTTTCTAAATTATTTCTTTAAGAGTATAACTATTCTGTTTAGTATTGCCTTAGCTGTATATCACAACATAGTGTAGTCACTGTGGGTCAGTTTTAAGTGTTTTAAAATTACATTATGGTGTTTTTTGTTTATCCTTCCATTATTTGTTTTTGTCTTTAGTTATATATAAATTGCTTAAAGTGCACTCATTTTAACTGTACAGTTTGATAGATTTTTATTTGTGTATATACTTATATAACAATTTCCCAGATCAGATGTAAAACTTTTGCAGAACTTCGTATGTTTTCCTCATACCTCTTCCTAGTTCATACCCACCACCTCCTCCCCCACACCAAGGAAACTCCAACTCCAACTTCTATTAAAAGGTATTAATGCTGCCTATATCTTTGCATTTCCATATAAATATGAGATTCTGCTTATCTATATATTTTTAAACCAGTGGAAATTTTATTGGCTATTGTATTGACTCTATAGGTTAATTTGAGGAGAATTGACATCTAAAGAATATTGAGGTTTCCAAAACAAATATGGTATATTTCATCATTTATGTATATCTTGTTTAATTTTTCTCAGCAATGCTTTTTATTTCTCAGTTTAGCAGTTTTGTACATCTTTTCTTAGATTCAGTACTAGATATTTGATGTTTTTGAAAGTATTGGAAATCATATTATTTTAGTTTTAATTTGTCTGCTGTTTGTTACTAGAGTATAGAAGTGCAATTGGGTTTTATATATTGACATTGTTTCCTGTGACCTTACTAAATTCATACTAGATAAGTAGCTTTTGTAAATTCCTTATGATTCTCCATGTACACAATTTTCTTTTCTATTAAATAGCAGTTTTAGCTATTCCTTTCCAAACTGTCTTTTAAATATTTTCCTGCCTTATTGCACTGGACTAAGATCTCCAGTACAATATTGAATAAAAATGATGATGGTGGACATATTTGCCTTTTTCAGATCTCAGAGAGAAAGCTTTTAATATGCATTAAATATGATGGTAGGAGTAGAAATATTCTTAAATCTCTAGTTTGCTAAGAGTGTATAATAAGAACAAGTTTTTCATTCTATCAAATTTGTTCTCTCCATATATTGAGATTATCATGTATTTTTCTTCTTTATTCTTTTAGTGTCTTGAATTACATTAATGGATTTTTAAAAAATATTAAACTAAACTTACATTCTTTTAATTAATCCAACTTGATCATGTTGTATTACAGTTTAAAAATATATTGCTGAGGGAAACGGATGTGGCTCAAGAGGTTTGGTGTCTGTCTACCATATGGAGAGACCGGGGTTCGATCCCCGGTACCTCCCGGTAAAAAAAAAAAAAAAAAAAAAATATATATATATATATATATATATGGATTTGATTCTAGATTGACAGCTTTATTTTTCTTTATAACATTTTAAAGATGTGATTCCATTGTTTCCTGGACTCCATTGTCACTGATGAGAAGTCACATGTCATTTAGGTCATTGTTCCCATGTATGAAATGCATATTTTTCTCTGGTTGCTTTTAATATTTTCTCTTTATACTACATTTTCAGAATTTGACTATTTTATGTGCTCAAGTGTGATTTCCTTGTATTTATCATTCTTGGTGTTCAAAGAGCTTTTTAGACCTAGAAAAACTAATGATTTTAATAAACTTAGGGAAATGTCAGCCATTATTTTTTCAAACACCCCCCCGCATACACATATACCCCACCACCTCTCTCTTGGGAACCCAATACATATATTTCAGACTACATGATAGGTCTCTGATGTCACTGAAACTCAGTTCATTGTTTAAAATCTTTTTTCTCTTTGCTCCTCAGATGAGATCATTTGAATTAATTTGTCTTTTTTTTTTTTTTTTCATTAGCCATTTCTTCTGCTCTCTCCAATGTATTGTTAAGCCATTCAGTAATTTTTATTTCAGGTATTTCTGGAATTTCCATTTATTTTTTTTAATTTCTCTTTTTCTGCATCAAGTCCTTGAACATATTTTTATTAGCTATTCCAAAGTTCTTTCCTGGGAATTTATATTGTCTGCTTCTTTTTCTTGTTTAAAGGTCACATATTCTTGCTTTTTTATACATATAGAATATATATAACTTTATATATATCTATAAAGTTATTATTTACAACCTCCTCACAACTAGCATAACACTATGCACAACTAGTAAATACTTTTTACACTAAATAAGAATGTAGTGTGGCCATTCCATTGTATAGAAGAGGAGAAGATCACTGTGTTTTCACATCTGTCTCCTAGTGAGCTGCTAGGGAAGCTACTGAGTGAGAATTCACTGAGCTATGCTCTCTTATCTTGGGTCTAGGATGAAATCCAGAGTTACAATCTCTAGCTCTGCATCTAACCTGATCCAAACTCCAAGTAATTGCTGTTGGGTATAAAGAAAGTGGGGAAAGGTAAAAATTAGTAGAGTCTCATATAATCTGCAAGAACATATTGGGCCTTAGGATTTTCCCAGAATATCCCTTGCAAATATTTAAATTTTCTGCCTTGAAAATACCTTCCTATTTGATATATTTTACAACTAATCATCCTGTTTAATGGATTCTATGAATAGCTTAAAATATATGTTCTCCATGACCTTTCTATGAGTGACATTAGACCAAAAAACAATTACTAAATACCTGAAATTTTTCCATTGGGATTTGTACCCTTAATGCAGCTGATAACATTTAAATAGCTTCATTACAGTGAAATTTTTGTTCATGATCATGCATTTTAAAAAGTTTCAGCCAGAGGCCTTTAAAGTAATTCTATAACTACACAATGTCCTTCTACTCTTTAAGTTACAAAAATTTCTTTTGTACGGGAATTGTTACATGTTTACAAAGTTACCCTTCTCCACAATAACCCAAAAATAAGTCAATATCTTCATTATTTTAATTCCTTTTTACTTTTTTATTATCATTTTCTAGTATTTTTTTACTTGAAAAAACTTAAGGATTATTTTTATTCATTAAACACTTCTCACCTTGTCCTCATAAGATAACCCAACATGGTCATCTCTTTAGTAAATAGAAGAGATTTTTTCTAAAACAAGCTGGGGAAGGAGCTCCAGTTAGAACACAGAACCATTTGCTTTTTTGAGTTACAGGTACTGCTAGCTCTCATTCGGCATAAAATCCAGCAAAAAGCATATTGTGGTCGCTGAAGGATGTGTGATCCTTTGAGTTCCTTTCCTTACAGAGTCCTTGAAGTGGTTCTAAGAAGCAAGAGAGATGCTTAACTCAAGAAGGATTGAGTTTTCTGGGTCTCGTTATGTAAACGACCTATTTCAGGTTAGTAAATCCTACCCAAATAGTCTAAAGGAGTTACTGCAATATAAAGAACAGTTAGTTTTATTTTGTTTTCCAAAGTCATCATAGAGAAAATGTATGTTTGCTGTAAGCAAATGCTCTTCAGAGAGACAAGAAAGATCTTAAGAGAAATCCATCGTTGAAAGATAAGAAGGTATTGGCAGAACCCAACTTTCTCTTTTGATTTTTCAGCTCATCTAAGAACCCTTACTACCATCCTGATCCTTGGCCCACACATGAACCTAAACATTTTTCTTTAGTCTAAATTAATCTGCATTTCTCAAATGATATTTAATAAAAAAGTAAAAGATTAAGAAAAGAAGCAAAAAACAATATAAAAAGCAGTGTCTTTAAGCATATCAATAATTCTCTTAGGAAAAGGAAATTGGAGCTGAGCAACACTCTCAACTTTCATTGTAGTTATGCTTAAAACATCATCTTGAAAGCCTTCTTGCCTGGATTCCTCTCCCACAGCATTCTAAGTGCTCTCTTGCTTTCCAAGTACTGGGGAACTGGTTTGCCTAAATTTCTAACTCCACATATAGATAAATGGATAAATTCTGACTTTCCAAAACAGAATTTTTCTTGTGTCTGAGACAGGAACCAAATTTCACACTCATTTCCAATTTCTATTCTGGAAAAAACTTTACATCCACCTATTTCCTCACAGTGGTGAGCCCCAGTGAAAAACATAGATTAAAGTAAATAAATAAATAAATCTTTAAAAAAAAAAAAAAAGAATCAATTGAAGCTTCATCTCCTCCACAAAGCCCTGCCTGACCACCCTCTCCAGGGCTCCACATTCTCTCACCAGCCTGTGTTACCTGCTGTGGTGGTTTAAAGCTGTATGTACCCAGAAAAACATGTTCCTAAACCTAATCCATTCCTGTAGGTGTAAACCCATTGTAAGCAGGGCTTTTTGAGGAAGCTACTTCAGTTAGTGTATGACACACCTTAATCAGGATGGGTCTTTTATTGGAGTCTTTTATAAATGGGTTGTATACACAGAGAAAGAAATCCATGAAATCAAGAAGCTGAAAGCAACAACCCTGGAAGAGAAGGGAGAGACCAGCAGATGCCACCACATGTCTTTCCATGTAGCCAAGGAGCCAAGAATTGTTGGCAGCTAGTCTTTGGGAAGAAAGATGATGCCTTTATTTGGACATTTTCCCAGACTTTAACCATAAGTGAATAAATTTCCATTGCTTAAGCAAGCCATTTTATAGTATTGCTTTAAGCAGCCTAAGAAACTGAAATGCATGTCCTTATGTGCCCATGTAGCAACATGCTTAACATTATCATTTAACATTGATGAGGGTGACAGCGATTTTCCCTTTGCTAGTCTGTCTTCTCAACTTGACAGGCACTGAGTTATAGTCATCCTTGAATCTCTACTGGTTACCGGAGAGACTTATTAGAATTTGGACTAGCACTGAAGGATGGGCATGATTTGGAGCATTGGGGTGGAGGAATAGAAAAAGAGGAAGAGTGGTCAAAGGATTCCAGGCATGGAGAGAAACATGGGCCAAAACCAGGAGTTATCATTGATTAATACTTCTTCAATAGCCAGGAGATCAAATGGCTAAAGTGAAGATAGAGTTTTTCAAACAAATAAGCATTTATTGACTTACTTCCAGGTCCTGTGATAGTCAGTGTGGGAGATACCAAAGTAAGCTTTGTGAAAGTGCAAGGCATGTCACTGCTTCTCAGTTGTTGTTTTTTTTTATGTTGTTTTCATTTTTAAAGGAAGTGGTCCCTGTCCTCAAAACAAAAGTGCTCATCAATTGGATGACTGAAAATCTAGCCCTGCACATAATCAAATAATTTAATAGTTCCAAAATAGAAGGAGTCAAAAGATAATATAAGTCTATGATAATAAAACAACCCCATAAGTTATGCTCTTAACCGCTCCATTCTTTTGCATCACAATGTATGAGATGAATGATAAGAAGCGAACAGAGACGCTCTCAAGCAGTGCTTTAGTTTCCTAGGCTGCTGAAAGCAGATACCATAAAATTGACTAACATAAACAATGGGAATTTATTAGCTTACAATTTGAAGTCATGAAAATGTCCAAATCAAGGCATTATCAGCTGCAGGAGATCCTTAACTGGGTTTCATTGCTTTCAGCTTCTTGCTCCATGATGCGCACGTGCTCTCTCTCACTCTCTCTGTTTATGAAGGACTCTAGTAAAAGGATTAAGACTCAGCCTGGGCCATGCTTTAACTGAAGTAACCTCATCAAAAGGTCCTACTTGCAATAGGTTTACACTCACAGGAATGGATTAGCTTTAAGAACATGATTTTCTGAGGTACATAGAGTTCCAAACCACCACACTCCACTCTCTGGACCCCAAAAAGATATGTTCTTTCCATATGCAACATACATTCATTTCATCATAATATCTCAAAAGCCTTAAATCATCTCAGAAACAATGTTCATTATAAAATCTCATCAAACTCGGTTGTAGGTGTGGTCTATCCTGGGGCACAATTCCCCTATTCTGTGGACCTGTGAAACCTGGAGAACAAGTTATCAGCTTCCAATATGCAATGGAGGAACAGGCATAGGATAAACATTTGCATAGGAAGAAATTGGAAGGAAAATAGGGGTCATGGGCCCCAAACAATTCTGACACCTTGCAGAGCATATTCCATTAGATTTCAAGGTCTTAGAATCATTTATAGAATGATGTTTTGTCCTCCAGGCCTGATGGAGCAGCAGTGCCACCCTTTCCAAGTGCTTGTGCAGCAGCCATGCTCTTCCTGAATACTGGGGTGAAGGTTCCACCCTCTTCAAGCATTGGGATGGTGGCCAGACTTGAGACTTAACCCTCATCAAACATTGGGGTGGCAATCAGTCTCTGCAACCCCCCCAGGCATCTGAGAAACCTGGGGTGGTAACACTTTTCCTAAAGAACAGGGTCGAAGGCCTGCCCTCTCCAAGTGCTGGAGCATACTCACCCTTTCCACACACATGGGTGGGCTCACTCTCTTGGCATGAGAAGATGTCTTCGGTCCAGACATCAGCTTCCATGGTTCTGCCTTTGAAGTCATTTTTCCTTCATTCTGTCCTATTTCTGTCCCTTTCAGCCCAGGATGGTAGGATTCCATTCATACAGATCTTCCAAAATAATCAGTTTAACATGTAGCACACAGGAGTCCAAACCATCAGACAGCAAGACTTTCCACAGATCCTTTCTGGATAAATGTATTTCCAATCCTGACTTGCACTGAAATGGCTGACTGGTTCCATGTTCAGTTAAACCCTCACATAAAGCATTACTCTCTGGAGACTTGCTTTCTAGAAGCTCAGAATTTCCCAAACCATCAATTTCAGGGTGTTTGTGCCCAGAAGTTCAGTTCACAGCTTATCTTTTCCTTTCACATTTTACAGTAAGCTGCAAGAAGAAACCAGGCTGTACTTTGCACATTTAGTTTGAAAATCTCCTCAGGTAAATAATCAGGTTCATCACTTTCAAATTCTGCCTTCCATCTGACATCAGGACACAATTTTGTCAAGTTCTCTGTCACATTCAAATAAGGGTCACCTGAAGATGGCGTTGGTGTAGGAGGGCGCACACTGCAAGCTCCCAGAGCAAGGCGGATTGGGGACGGGGTCCTGCCCGGGGGTCTGTGCTGTGCACG
>JAKSZT010054399.1:17232482-17266275 GCA_026826555.1 Tolypeutes matacus
TATATATATATATATAAATAACATTTTTGTAAGCAAATACACATATATGCATATATATTTATATATCATTTTACAAATGTTTGTATGTATTGTGAGAATTTTGATTTTTACCCATAATAAAAAAAATAATAATAATAAAAAAAATTTAAAAAAAATATAATCAGAATGAAATCAGAAAAAAAAAAAAGAAAGCACTGGAAAATATAAACAAAACCAAAAGTTGGTTCTTCGAGAATATCAACAAAATTGACAAACCCTTAGCCAGACTAACAAAGAAAAAGAGAGAACAGATGAAAATACATAAAATAAGGAATGAGCAAGGTGATATCACTACTGACCCCACAGAAATAAAGAGTATCATAAGAGGATACTTTGAAAAATTATATGCCAACAGGAATTACAATTTAGAGGAAATGGACAAGTTTCTAGAAACCCACAAACAGCCGACATTGATGAAAGAAGAAATAGATGAACTCAACAGTCCAATTACAAGTAAAGAGATAGACTCAGTCATCAAAAACCTCCCAACTCAGAAGAGTCCGGGAACCGATGGCTTCACAGCTGAATTCTACCAAACATTCCGGAAAGAGCTAACACCAATTTTACTTAAGCTCTTCCAAAAAATAGAAGTAGAAGGAATATTGCCTAATTCATTCTATGATGCCAACATTATCCTAATACCAAAACCAAATAAAGATACCACAAGAAAGGAAAATTACAGACCAATTTCTCTTGTGAACCTAGATGCTAAAATCCTCAACAAAATACTTGCTAATCACATTCAACGACATATCAAAAGGATTATACACCATGACCAAGTGGGTTTCATCCCGGGTATGCAAGGATGGTTCAATATAAGAAAATCAATCAATGTAATACACCACATAAACAGATTGAAAGAAAAAAATCACATGATCATCTCTATAGATGCAGAAAAAGCATTCAACAAAATACAGCACTCTTTTCTCATAAAAACACTACAAAAGATAGGAATAGATGGAAACTTTCTGAAAATGATAAAGGGTATATATGAAAAACCCAAAGCTAACATCATTTTCAATGGTGAAATCCTAAAAGCCTTCCCTCTGAGATCGGGAAAAAGACAAGGATGCTCACTATCACCACTCCTATTTAACATTGTCTTAGAAGTACTTGCACGAACACTGAGACAAGAAAAGGACATAAAAGGCATCCAGATTGTAAAAGAAGAAGTAAAAATTTCATTATTTGCAGATGACATGATCCTATACATAGAAAGCCCTGAGAAATCGCAACAAGGCTTCTAGAACTTATAAAGAAGTTCAGTAATGTTGCAGGCTATAAGATCAATGCTCAAAAATCAGTAGCATTTCTATACACCAATAACAAGCAAACTGAGGAGGAAATCAGGAAAAAAAAAATACCATTTACAATATTAAATAAAAGAATCAAATACCTAGGAATAAATTTAACTAAAGATGTAAAGGACTTATATACAGAAAACTACACAACACTGTTAAAGGAAATCAAAAGAAGACTTAAATAAATGGAAAAATATTCCCTGTTTCATGGATTGGTCTACGATGTGAACTGTGGTCTATGGTTGGTGGCAAGGCCCCAGGATGTGTAAGTCCATTGAGGGTGGTGGGCCACACTTGTGGGAGATGTTTGTGTGGGATGTGGTGGGAGGTGTGGGAAGTGGGCAACATGGGAATCCCAGTGGGTTCCGTGTAATATTTTCAGTAATCTAAGCACCTCTTAAAATATATTTATATATATATAAATAACATTTTGGTAAGCAAATGCACATATATGCATATATATTTATATATCATTTTACAAATATTGGTATGTATTGTGAAAATTTTGGTGTTTACCCACAATAAAAAATAAATTAATTAAAAAAAAAAAAAAAAGAAAGAAATATTACAACATACATAGCCCTTGGCTTCAGTGTAGGGTCAGCAATGGCAAGTTCTATTTGATAAGCAAGGCCAAAGGAGGCAGCAGCCAGGTGTAGAAGCCAGGGGGAAGGGATCTGATTCAGAGTCCTCTGAACCCATGGCGGCCAGCTCCCATCTCCACGGACGAGGCCAGTGCTTTTTTTCCCACATATACAGTGCAGTGAATGGGCAAGAAGCTCCTATTGTCTGAACCAGTAAAAGTGGAAGGTGCAGTGGACTCTGGACCCAGGTAGGGCAAAAAGGATAAAACAGAGTCAGGAATATGAAACAGCAACCTGAGGCCCAAATCTGCTGTGGTAGAGGACAATGTTTAGAGCTTGGGCCCTGAAGTCCCAGGACCTGGGTTCGGATCTCGGCACTACCGCTTATGGGCAGGGAGACTTTGGGCAAGTTAATTAGCCTTCCCAAACCTTAGTTGTTTCTCTTGTGAAAATGACATAGTCATAATACCTTCCTCATCAGTTTGTGATGTGAACTTAATCCAAGTTCATTAACCCAACACTGGAAAATGGTAAAATTTCAGTATTAGTTATTATCACAAAGCAGATTTCTGAGGTGAGGAGGGGTAATAAAATAGCTTTTTTCTTATGGGAACAAAGGTCTCCTCCTCCGCTGAGCTCTTTGACCCCAGGCCTTCCATCCATTAGTTCTTCCTTGGACCTTTGTGTGAACTGTACTTAGTGCTTGTCACATTGAATTATAACTTATTAGTGCACATGTCTTACTCCTGCCTATATTGAGAACAGTCCAGCTCAGAACTCTGGCTTGTGCATGCTTGCATTCCTAAAACATATTGTATGCCCCCAATAAATGGTTTCTGAGTAAAATATTTTTTTAATAAAAAAAAAAAGTTGTCATAAGTTTTGTTAGATCACTGAATAGAAGGAAGTGTTAAATATAAGATATGGGAATAACACCTCTGCAATACTGAGCAAATGTATTAAAAATCTTAGATATCACCATAATTTTGACCAGGTAAGCCACCTGGCACAGTAGGACTTGCTTCTATTTTCCTCTTTAAATAGGCAATATTTAAGTAAATCATTTCACATATTTTCTCAGTGAGAATCAATAGAAATGATGGTGATGTCAGAATATTTTGGAAGAATGTAAAACGAGGCACAGTTTCAGCTTGGAATGCTGAAATCATTCTGGGATTTTCCCAGCACATTCATAAATAAAGATCTCTTCGAATTAAAATCCTGGAAAGGAATAATGTTTCAAGACTTTAATTTAAGCAAGTAACACAGTGATTCTGATCCTGCGGGGGGGAAGCCAAACAGAGTGGATTCCCAGCAACCTAGATATCAAACCACTGCTGTCCTCTTGTGGCCTGGTAGATGAGATGCTTTTGATTCTCAAAATCAATTTAGGCAGAAACTAAAGTTTCCAGGTCCACCCTCCTAGTCCTCTTCAAGCTGCCACAGTTATTAAGCTTGTTTCTTCAAAGAACTGATAATAAGGAGGAGCTCTTCACCAAATGTAGCACCCAGGGTCAAATGTTACCTGCTGAGAATGAAACCTTTCCTAATGGGAGAGATGGAGCACGTGAACTAGCTGTGTTTCCAAAGTGGGAAGACTGCCTTTTTGGAGTAGACTTTACCCAGAACCTCAGTGCTCACAGAGGAATGTTCTTTGACTGAAATTGGGCACTTGCAGGTGATTGGACCAGGCGTTGGAGTGGAGGATGACTGGCACATGATGACTCAGGTCTCCTGGTACCAGTACCACCACTCACGGGCATCTCTCAGTCCCAAGCTCTCTCCTTCTAAATTCAGAGTTTCAGAGCAGTAAACATATTGCAGTTTTCAAAAATTATTCTGTTCTATGAGCTCCTTATTTTGAAGCATATCAACATACACTTGTGCTATCTTGTTATTCATTCAATTAACAAATATGTATCCAGCACCTACTATGTGTGAATCACCCCCCAGGGGTTGTAGACACCATCATAAGCAAACAGATGCATCCCTGGGCTCTCAGGCTCTTTAAATATCAGACTTAAAACTCCCCCACCTCCCTCCCTCTCTCCTTCTCCTTATCGCTCTCACTCTCTAGTTCCCATTCCCTCTCTCCCTCTCAATCTTCCTCTCTTCCCCCATATCTCTCTTCTTCCTGTTCCTCTTTCTCTCCCCTCCCCTTCCATCTCTATCTCTATCTCTCTCTCTTCATTTTGCATATTCCTATCTACAAAGTACCTAACCAGCTCTAGCAATATCTTTCACTTTTTTTTTTTCAATTCTGAAAGTCTCCAGCAATTTAGCCAAAGGTTCCATACAAGCACAGACTTCACGGGGCTTGGATCTCTGGGCTCCTGTGTGCAAATCTCAAGTAACTCATTTTAACCACGACTTGTGAATTTCTCCCTAACGAGGCCAGAAGCACATTTCTGCTTGGAGCAGATTGAAATCAGAGTGCATGCCCGGCATAGATGACCCTCACATAAAAGCCTCTTCATATCTAGGTTTCTACTTTGGGCATAAGACAGAAGAGGTCCTCTCAGCCCCATTTTCCCAGGGCAGAGGAGAGAAGCAACCAGAGGCTCCTGGGGTCTATGCTGAAGCCCCAGTCCTCTGGGAAGGGGAGGGAAGCATGTCATATCCCTCAGGAGAGGGTCCAGGGCTATGCTACCAACCACCCCAAAGACCCTGCTCACTTCTCCCTGTTTAGGGCATTTAAATCCTGCTGAAGGATAAAGAAGCTCCCTTCTGGTACCTTCCTTCCTTTCCAGATGTTTCACTTGCTTTTGCTTTATGATTATCAAATAATGAATGCTACACTAGAATGTTTGGAAGATCTGGTGGATCTTCCATCCAGCTAGTCCTCGGTTTGCCAGTTTACGGGGACAGTGTGGTTCTGGCCCCATGGTAACTGAGCCCCAAGTTGAAGGTCACCCCAAGATTGTGCTGACATGATGGAGAACAGACACCCCTGTACCACCACCAAGGCTCAGCAGAAGATCTCCTGTCCCTCGTCCTGCTTAGCGTGCAGGGGAGGCAGAGGGCTGCTGCACATGCCAAGCTCTACCTTTTGGATTGCTTATACTTTCTCTTGGGACGACTCTAGTCATTCATTTTAATGCTCTCCAATGTGGATGAAAATGTTCCAGGGAGGCAGTTGGCTGGTCTCTCACCTATAGATGAATGGTCTGGGAACAACAAGGATTATCAGACAAGAGTAAATCAATCCATCCAGCAAGCCCTGACTCGTAATCCCATCTCAGAATGGGACAACCAGTATCGTCACTGAGAAACTGCTCCAGAGGAAGCAGCTTGTCCAGAGGAATAGCCAGCTGTCCTTGGTCCAAATTCCAGCTCTGCCACTGGGTGTGAGACCCAGGCAAGTTAATTGTCATGTTTCCTCACCTGTAAACTGGGTATAATAATATAAACCTTATAGGATGGATAAGCTTAAGTAAGTTAATTTATTGAAGCATCCAGAACCGTTTCTGGTGCATAGTAATACTCAGTAATGGGAACCAGCTGTGCACATGTCACTTTTGTCTGAAAGGAAGTGGCAGGCCCTTAGGGCACCATGATCTTGAGAATGAAAATGCACGTGCTAGCAACAAAGGGGCAAGTGGCATACCATCTCTACTTTCCAAAAAAATGTATCATCTGAGGATACAATTTGACCCTCCACTAAAGTGGGAAGAATAGAATTATTTTCAATGCAGCCCAAGAGGCCTGCCTCTTTCCACCAGGTTGGATAAGAGAAGGAAATAGGTGCATTGGTGAGCGCATGAAAAATTGTGTATGTGAGATGGAAGAAAAGTGGAATTCACATTCTCTTATCTTGTGGCATAAAGGAGAAAGCACAACTTATATTACAGGTAGATATAGGTACCCAGGGAGATGAGGCTCATCACAGTGTGTGACGGATACAATAGCCGGGGAAAAGGACTGATCAGATGAATGGCTTTGGCTCCAGGTACCACTTAGTCATCACAGCGGTCGCACTGCGTATAGCTAAGGAAACCGTATAAAAGTCATTTAGGAAATGTGTACCTTCATCTCTTCACTTTATAATTTACTATTAACCACACACAATATTATGGGGTCTACCACGGTTCTATCCCCACCAAAGTCTTTCTCAAAGTTTAGGAATGTTCGTCTTCCTTCAACTTTGGTTAATGATATCTTTAACCTGGAGAGAGAAAGACTTGGAGACAACCGTTGTTTGGAAAGCTCAGCTGACTCTTGGAGCCTCAGTTTGTCAGAACTGCTATGACAAATACAGCACACTGATTGGCTTAACAACAGGAATTTACTGTAGGTTCAGAGGCCAGAAGTCCAGAATCAAAGGGGTTGGCAAGACCACACTCTCTCCCTGAAGTCTGTAGTGTTTGGTGCTGGCTGGGCGCAATCTTTGGGGCTCCTTGGCCTGCATCTCTGCCTCCATCACACGGCCAACTCTCTCTCCTTGTGTCTGCTCTTTCGGTTCTATCTGGTTTCTGGCTCTTTCCTGAGACCTTTTCTGACTGACTGCATTCAATTTCTTCTGGTTATAAAGGACTCCAGACATACAGGTGAAGGCCCACCCTGATTCAGTTGGGACACACCTTAATAGGATTTTACAGGATTCCACACACAAATGATAATACATCTTCAACAGGTCCTAATTACAAATGGGCTCACACCCGCAGGAAAGCAGATTGAGATGAAGAACATGTGTTTTGCTGGAGTGCATGATTCCATCTACCACACATTAGGTAACTGTTTATAAAAGCCCACTCAGCAAGAGCAGACTATGTCTTCCTTAACTCCATTATCCTGCCCTTTAAGAATGTCCAGGTTTTATGAAACCTGCCGAATAGCTCAAGGGAGCTTACATTTTATCTCACCACTCCCAGATCCAAGGAGGGACCTTCTCATATGTGAGCCTGTAGGTTCATTCTCCTGATAAACCTGACTGGGCCCTCAGTGCCTCAACTTAGTAAATGCACTTTTAAAGCTCTAATATCAGGATCTGAAATGTAGTTAGTCAAGGATACCTTTCTCAGGGGATGCTGTGGGACCGTGGGAATGGGTGTAAGCCATATCACCTCCAAATCTGTTTCCACATATACAAAATGGTCAGATTAAGCCATGAATATTACAACTAATAATTTATTGATTGATATAAAAGTTTACTAAGCACTTTTATTCTTTTCTCATATTAATACTGATCCTCAAGACCACCCAGTGAATGAAGTAGAACAGATATAATATTATTATACCCATTTACAAGGTCTGGAGAGAGAGTGATTTGTCTATGTTCACAGAACTAATACGTGTGTGTGTGTATATGTGTGCATGCATGCGGGGGGGGAGAGCATGTGTGTGGAGAAGGTATAGTAAAAACCCCTTTTCCTCCTTGTCTTTCAGAGGAGTGAGATCTATGAGAAACAGCTTTTATAGTAGAAAGCATTATGGAAATAGTAAACTTGTATTGTTAATTAAGCATTTCAAATAAATCGGGGTACCTGGAAGGACATTTTTGGCTGCCCCAAATACCAATAGATACAGGTTTTTTATAGTTTGTTTCTGGCTTCTTTATTAAGAGGCATTTCAAGTGTAAAGAAAATAGAATTCCATCCTCAATTTTCATAACGCTGTGAGAGTGTACAATGCATAGCAAAAGCTGGAGAAACTTGTAAATGGTTTATTTTTTTTTTTAAGATGAGGATGACATAAAAATGGTCAGTCCACCATGGAACGTGGCCACTGAGGGCTCCAGTGGCCCCCTCCCTCTGTCTGACACTGCATGGATGGCAGGTGTGAGGCAGGTTACAGAGGGGGTTTCCCTGTAAGGGTCCTGCATTCACCTGTTTATTTCATATCAGGGCTAACTTCCACCGGTAACTCTAAATTTGGGTGCAGTGTGCTTGAAAGACGCTATTCAAAGGCATCCTATTGTGTGATGTCTCTGAGGAAGTCCCTGGGGCTGAAGGAATGGGTGACTCATAGCTTTGGCTTGGGCAGATCTTAGAGACCTATTGGTTATTTTGTCTACACCGAGGAAGAGTTACAATACGTTGATGTCATCGTGACGGCACCGGTCTGCTCCTGTCCGAAGGAATTCATTTTCGACGGCAGGGGGTATTTGTTAGATCTTTGTTTGTCTTACAATAGAATTCTCAGCCATGGTCCTAAAATCATGATTTGTCAAGTTTAGTGAAATTATCCAAGGGATTAAAGAATTCTCTCTCTTTTTAAAATTTACTGATGCAAAAACTCTTTTATGTTGTTGTTGTTTGTTACCAGAGAAGAAAAAGAAAATTGCTTTCTGAGTATTTTCTTTAATATTTTCCAATACATCTGAAAGAGGGTTTTGGTAGCTTCAACAATTGGAAGAAGTGGCATTTCATATATTTAACATATTACATGAAAGGTAAGCACAATAAAAGGAATGTTAATATAATTTATCTTAGTTGAAGAATCATACTGATTTGCTAAAACTATGCACTAACTGAACATGAATTAATAAGTTCTTGAAAACAGAGTACAATAAAAATGTATACCAAAGAGGGAGACCGGAAATGACAATAACATCCTATTTCTTAAACAAGTATTTGAGCTTTCTAATGATTTCGATTCTAGATCAATAGAAATTTAATGTGAAATTACATCAGTAAATATAGGTAAATTAATGCTTCAATAACAAATGAGCAGATTAAAAATAAAAACAAATCTCAGAGGCATAAACAACAAAGAATTACTTCTTCCCCATATTGCATGCCTGTGTGGGCTGGCAGGCTGATGGGGCCACAGTCTGAACTGCTGCCCCCAGGCCCCATAGAGAGAGAGCACAGCAATCTCACTGCCTCAAAGCGACAACCTAAAAGGACTTTCAGCTCCTTGGCCACAACTGGTGACACGGTCCACCCAAACATGAAGCACAACCCCAGGGTCCCAGAAATACAAACCTATTACATGCCTAGAAGTTGGAGAGCTTGAAAGATTTATAGAGCAGTATCAAGGACTACCGTTATAATGTTGCATTTATTAACATTAGCCTGTTTAACTTTTAAACTTCCAGAATCACTATGTCTTTCAGCTTTCTTATTCAGAAACAATAAATTAGTATGGCAGAGACTTCTGGTTGCCTACCCATTATCCATGCTTTTTTCCCTCGCTAACGAGACCCCAGTTTTTTTAAGGGTAATGCTGTGCTCCCTGACATTTCCCAGACTCTCTTGCAGCTCACAGTGGTCACATGACACAGTTCTGGCCAATGAGATATAAACTTGGGTAAAACTTTTGGGAAAACTCTTTAAACATGAACAGTACTGGCTAGTTTGATCCTTTTTGCCCCTTTCTCCTTGCCTTATCCTCTCTTTGAGCCAGAAACATGGATGTGATGGCTGGAGTGCCAACAACCATCCAGTGAGCATGACACAAAGGCTCGCACCCCAAGGATGGCAGAATGGAGATTAATAATGAACTGGAGACTCCAGTGACAGAAATTGCTTACCTTCTTTTTATGAGAGAAAAATAAACATCTATCTTATAGAAACCACTTGCTTGAATTTTCTCTTCAAGACAGTTAAACAATCTAAAGGATACAGTATGTAAGATAAGGAATAAACTGCTTAGAATATCACATCAATATTGTCTTCTTATTGTATATTTCTTGTTCATGATGATTAAATATGCCCTGAGAAGCTTTAAATACTAGAGAGCTCAAAATGAAAATTTACAGTTCCATTTCAAGCCAACATCCTCTACTTTTCTCTTTTTCACCCTTTTACGAAATAAATCCCACTTAAAAGGAATAGATGACAGATAAATATAGGTAGATGGTAGATTAGATAGATAGATGGATAGATAGATAGATATAGAAATATGATTGAATAGTAGGTGAAGATGATAGATGATAGATATAGAAGATATAGATAGATAAATAGATATGGATGGATGGATGGATAGATGATAGATGAGTAGATGGATAGATGATAGATACATGGATAGATAGGTAGATGGGTGGATAGATAGGTATACTTGGTATATAGATATAGGCAGATGTAGATAGAGATAGATGATAGAGGTGGATGGATGCATGCATACATACATAAATACATATACATACATACATAAGTATAAATAGATAGAAAGAAGGAATATAAGGCATGGAGAATGATCAAACACACACCACCAGTAGCTTGACAAATAATGAATACTTGCTCTCTTGGAAGTCCCTTTCATGCCACTCCAGGATCTTATCTCACTCCTTCTCTTCTTGAAGTAACCCACCAAGTACCATGGGTGTTATGTTTATCATTTTTATATTCTTTATATGTATGTTTCCTTAAACAATATTGTTTAGCTTTACGTGCACTTTATATAGACGATATGCTGTTTGCATCCTTGTGCGACTTCTTTTTCACCCAACATTATGTTCCTGAGACTCAGCCACATAGGTGCATATAATCTTAATTCATTTTTCACTGCTGTGTGCATTCAAACGAGTACAAATATACCAAATATATTTATCTGTTCTCAGTGCATACTTGGGTTGTTTCCAGTTTGGAGTATTTTCAAAGAGCATCACTATGAACATTGTTTAAAATGTCTCCTGAAGCACACGTACAAGATTTTATCTGGGGTAAATATTTAGAAGTGGAATTGCTAAGTTGCCGAGTTTTTAAACTAGACACTGGCAAATTATTTTACGACGGAATTTGTACTGCTTCATGCTCCCACCCGCTGTGTGTCGGAGCTCCTGTTCCACGAGCTCGTCAACGGTCTCTTCCTTCTGCCATGTGCATCCTGCCTTGAGGGGCAGCTGACCACAGCTAGGATGGGATGCCTTCCCATGAGCCCAGCCTCCCAGGGTCACGAGGCCCATCTGATTTATAAATTCAGCCAGGCAACCTGACAACCGAGTTTATCAATCCATTCAATTGATTCATTTCTTACTGTGGAGTCGTGTACTACAGCATGAGAGCAACCCTTGGGGAGGAATTTAATATAGCAGAGAGAGCACAGTATGGAGACACAAGTCACAGATTCAAGATGCCAGTCTGCCACCAAGCAGTGGTATAATGTTGCACACGTCATTTTATTTCCATGGGTCTAATTTCCTTAGCCTGAACCACGGGGGTGTCAGATATTGGTATTTCTAAGGACCCTACAAGGTCTCAAATTTTATAGCACCATAATTCTATTTTACAAAGGAGAAGAGAGGCTCATATTTGACAAGTTGTGAGACTTACTAAGGTTCTGAAAACTTCTGACTATCTAATCTTTTAATTCAAATTGTGAAAACTTACTTCCAACTACTGGTTTAAAATAATAATAAATTATACTTGACCTTGGCTACAGGCTGAAATTAAATCTTGTGCTTAGCAGTGACATGGTCATCAACCAGTATTTACTCTGGAAGCACACTCACAGATTTCTAACTTACTCTGTGCTTTTGAGGCTTATAATTCAAAACACTCAGGGGTTTTCAGGATTGCTTCGTGGGAGTGGAGACCCGTGCAGCTGTGGCAACCCATGCTCAGGAGTGCCCGTGTTTGGTTGAAGTCTCAGCCGTTAGCTGTTCTGAAATTCTTAACACCTTTCGGACAACGAGCCAGGCATTTTCATTTTGCACTGGTGGCCCCACGAATTATGCAACTGGTCCTGGGTGTTTTGTAGGTAAAATTATCTTTACACAAACACAATCACAACAAAACCAAGAAAAGGCAGTAAATGGTTTCTAAGAAAATATGAGTGATAATTTTGTTCTTATTGTTTTTTCTTTATTTTCTAGCCACGTGTATAAATGTTCCTTTGCACATTTTGGGAAAAGCTTTATTCTTAACCTTGTCCTTCCCCTCACCCCCACCTAGGCCTTTTAAAGCACCGACTTCTATATGCCCCATCCAAGTGCATGCGTGCTTATGAGAGGAAAAAGGAGAGAGAGTGTAAACTACAATGTAAACTAAAATCCACGCTTAATGGCAATGCTCCAGAATGTGTTCATCAATTGTAACAAATGTACCACGCTAATGAAGGATGTTGTTAATGTGGGAAGGTGTAGGAGGGGGAGGGAGTAGGGCATATAGGAACCCCCTATATTTTTTATGTAACATTTATGTAATCTAAGTATCTTTAAAAAAATTTCTTTTAATTATAAAAATAAATAAATAAATAAAAATAATTGAAAAAGGGTGGGAAGGGAGGAAGGGAAAGCTGGCAAACTGGGGAGCTTACACACATTACACCATCACATACACACATACATGGCACATCACATCACACAAACATGTTCATATATGTGCACACACATCGCACTACATCACACACATTAACACACATGCATATTACATCACCACACACATACCACATCCATCAATATACAAACACACACCAAATGCATCAACACACACATCACATTGCATCACACACACAAGCACACACATGCACATACCCACACATGCTCACACACACACAGACATGCCACACACTGAGAAATTTCTGCCCACAGCATACTTGGCAGTTTTTAATATGATCATCAATATCTGATGGACAGTTTATGGAAAGGGATTACATTACTTCTTTTATAGAATGTTAGAGGCAAAAAAAATTGCTCCAGTGCTGTACATATTGTGTGAGAAATCCCCAGCATTTCTGAATTTGTTTCTGCTTCAATTTAAGATTGCTTCATAAAATCAAATTTCTTAAAAGCTGCACCTCGTTGCATTTTGACTTAAAATTAAAAGAACACCGTAAGTCTTTTGATTTTTGTTAATATTCCAAAAATAAATATTTTACTCATAAAGGTTAAGGAAAATTCATTCCTGTTTATGGCCCAGCACATGTCCTGCACCAGTTCCAACTCTGTCAGCCAAACAGCTGTCCCCTCCGCCAGGGCTCCTTAGGCAGCTGTGTGCCCCGGTCGCTGAGAGACCTGTTAAAATGCGTTTACAGACTTTCATATGGACAGGTGCCCCTGCAGAAAGCAAAGAGCTGCCTTCTGAAGAATGCAATAAGAAGGATAACACATTTAACACCATAAAATATTTTAAATTGGACTCAGGCAATAAAACAAAAGAAATGCTCAGACAACTTAAACAATGAGTTAGTTATTTGCCAAATTGGCTTTGCCTCAGGTGAGAAGGCATCCTGTTCCTGCCAGTCCTACCTCCCAGGGGCAGGTGCTGTCAGTTCTCCACGCAGGATTTGCTGAGGCTGTGTCCTCCTGATGGAATATACCTCCCATTCGTATTTGTGGTGGTACAAAACATATTAAGAGCTTGGTAAAGGGACTCCTCACGTGGAGACAACTTCAATGGTCATTTCTCTTGATATAAGTATTTAATGGGATTTCTCCAGGTGCAGAATTTAAATTATAGAGAAAAGCTGTTCTTTTACTTTAGTGCCAATTGTATTAAAAGACATTGCAATTTTTGCTAGATATGAGCCAATGTGTTAGGAACATGCAAACTCAATTCATTTGATTATAGTTTGCTCAAAATCCCTTTCCCCAAATCATAGGCAGGATAATATCAGAAACTGAGAGTAAACCTTCGGAAACTTTTTCTAGCAAACTTTCAACTTTTTATTGTTGAAATAACTGCAAATTTACAGAAAAGTAGCAAGAAAGAATATAAAGAGTTTCCATATCCTCTTTGCCCACACTCCCTAATTATTATCATTTTATTGTACTTGCCTTAACATCTGTGTGTTGGGGTGTATGGTTTTTCTGGGACCATTTGATGATAAGTTGGAAACGTGATATCCCACTACCCCTTATTACTTTGCCATATATTTGCCGTGTAGTCCTTACAAACAAAGGCATTCTTCTACATAACCAAGTAGGAAATCAGGACATCAACACTGACCTACACAGGTCCACCACATTCACAGTTCCCATCCGAGCTTCCCTGATGGCACAATGTCCAAGGCCACACATTGCACTTAGTTTCACAGCTCTCATCTCCTTCAATCTGATCTTCTGTGATGCTGACATTTTTTAAAAGCACATACCTCTACTCAATAGAAACACCCTCAGTTTGAGTTTGTCTGGCGTTTCCTTGTGGTTTATGCATTTTGGGCCAGAACACCTTAGAAGCGATTCTGGACTTCATGTTTAGAGACCAAAATGTTGACCTGTCCCATCACTAGTGATGTTAAGTCTGTCACTTGGTTAAAAGAGTATCTGTCAGGTTTCTGCACTGTAAATTTAATTAATAAGGATTTCATACTCACTAAAGAATAAGTAATTAATGAGCATTTTGAGGGAAGGAAATTTGAGACTTCTACAGTAAGGTAGAATTTTCCCTTCCCTCTCAATGATACATTTATATCCGCATGCACTCGTGGAGTCCTAGTTTGCTCAATGGGTCTGAAACTGCAACTATCATTATTTATTTTGATGCTCAAATTGTCCCATCTGGCCAGTGAGAGCCTCTCAAGCTGGTTTGTGTGTTCATTTTTTGAGCACTTCTTTATTTTCTGGACCACACACCAATGCTCCAGGTTCTTCTTGTATTTTCTCTACCTCAGTCCTGAAGTCAGTCATTTCTCCAAGAAGTCCTAGTTCTTTAAGTGAAATATGGTGTGTAGGCTCCAAACTCTGGATGCTAGGTGTGCTCACTGTTACCAGGTATCTTTGTATCTGGGTCATTTCATAGGTAAACTTAGGCAATGTATGTATATGCACATATACATGCAAACATATGCATACATTTTAATCCAGCTCTGTGTCTCTATATGAAAATCAAAAGCCATGAATTTAGAATACTCCAATCAATGCCATCAGGTTTATTTTTAACCATTCCTCTTTCCATACATGCAATTTCCTTTGCCAACAGTGTGAAACATACTCTCTCATCACTCTCAATGGATTTGCTTATTGGCTCAGTTTCTCCTGTAGAACCAGTCTCTCAGCTAAGCTGGCTAAAATCTAGGGCCCAGTATGCCAGCACTTTCTTCCAGGGGCATAGCTGAAAGCTCTGACCAAATAGAAGGAAAGGAGAAGAAAATAGGAAGGGAAATGGGGAAGGAGGAAGAAGATAGGAGCTGCTCTTATAGCAATTAGCCAGAGTAATTTTATGCCTGGAGATTGTACTTTATATGTCTTCTTTTCATGGTATTTTCTAGCAATCCATTTTTTATGATATTTTACAAAATTATTGGTCTGTAATGTTTTTGAAAAACAACAACAGCAGCACTGGCCCACCACAAATAGCTGCACTAAACCATACTTCCATCTTAAATATGGGGGTTAGCAAACTGCACCCTGCGGCCGACATGACCACACCCATTTTTAGTTATTGTCTATGCCTGCATTGCTACAAGGCAGAGACCATAAGGCACACAAAGTCTAAAATGTTTACTATCTGGACCTTTATAGGAAAAATTTGCTGACCTCTGATCTTATATTGCTATATAATTTATTAGGTATTTTTTTTAATTTTCCCTCTCTCTCTTTCCTTTTCTCCCCAACTCCTTTCTTTCTTTCTCTGCTAAAAGGCAAACCCATGATGGCAGGGATCACATCGGCTTTTGCAGATGTGTCCCAATCACCTGGGAGAGTACCCAGGACGTAGTATTTGCACAATAAATACTTACAGATTGGGTTACAGAAAGTGTGTTGGAGATCATTAAAGATACTGGAATTTAGATGTGTTGAATGCCATGCAAACGTTTAATCACAAGCCTGGCTAAGAACCCAGTTATCCCAGCTTTATAAATGCCTAGATTGGTTCTACTTTCACTCTCCATCCTCCCTCTAGAGCTGAGTCAGTCTATCCATCAGATCACCTGCATAAACACAAATGAGGATTGACTGCTTATCAGTTTGAAGTCAGTTCATTGTGTAGCTGCAGTTTAATGACTTTAAAGTTAGTAGCACTATCTTTCCAGAATCCCTAGGGAGAAAGAAAGGTGAATGTTGGTATCAGATTCTCAAGATACAAATAACTGTATGAAACTTTCAGGTGAGAATTGACCCTTAAAACACCTTGTCCTTGCTTCTCCACATTCTACCACCCTACAATAGTGACGTACATTTGCTCTAGCTCACAGAGAGACACTTGCATCTATACCATCAACCACAATTCTCATGCACCTCTGGGTTCACTGTGTTATTCAGTCCCTAGATTATTTGGTAGCTTTCTTTCCACTGACATTTACGTCCCTGGATTACCTTTTCCAGCCACATTCCTATTTATAAACCAGCTGTTACTCACTATAATGAATTACCATTAACTCTATACATTTCCATGGTGGGTTGATATATGGAAACACTATATGAAGTTATGCATGTTTGCTTTGTAAGTTCACAACTTTACTATACACTTATTGTTTATGTGTCTTCATGTATAAATGATGTAAAAATAATAATAATAGGGTGGGGTGAGGGGAAAGTACACCAAATGTAAGATACTTTGGTTAGTAGTAATATTTTGAGGATGCTCTTTCATCTTTAGTTAAAAATGTTTCACAACAATGCAAGGTATTGGTGGTAGGGTGAGGTATGAGAGCCCTGTATAATGTTATGCATGTTTGTTTTGTAAGTTCACAACTATTCTTATACACTTATTGTTTATGTTTGTTTATGTATGAGTGATACACTTCAATAATTTTTTTTTTTAAATCACAGAAAAAAAAAAAAAAAATAACCACCTTGTCCTGGGCGAGACCTAGAGGCTCTTGCCCTTTGAAGCTCCACAGAACCTTCCAGAGGCTCCTCAGAACTGTCTACAGGCCCCACAGCACCTTCTAGAGGCTTCATGTAACCTTCTAGAGGCTATATGTAGCACCTCCTAGAGACATACTACTTAGCTCCCTATAAACACAGCTAGACTGCTTTTCCAGACGTCACACAGCCCAGAAACCACATGCATTTCCCCCACTATTCAGGATTCATCCTGATGGAAGAAGACAGACAATGTGGGTGAGAGGCTGAGACTACTGTTATCTTCCCAAGGCATAGAGTGCTATGCTTTGAAGATAACACAAGAAAAGGATTTCTGGGACCTGAAATGATATCAAGTATAAGATGGATCACAAATTTAATGATGGTTCCTTTAGGAATAAAAAAAGAAATACCCTTACATTAAACATGTTTATATCAATTGAAGAATGAACAAAATACATGAAGATTACAATGGAGACTTAAAAAGAGAAAAACGCATCTTTGATAGAAAAAATACCTTACAAATTCCCCTTGTGGGAATCTCCTCATTATCCAGGCATCCACCAGTGATACTGCATTTCTACATCCTTCGCCTGGGCAGTTGCTCACAGACCCTACCTACAATGAGGAAAATGGGTAAGGGATGGCACAGGTCTCAACCCTGTACCATTTGATGCTCAGCCTCTCTCCTCTCTGTTCCAGTAGGACAAGGAGGGAGAAAGAAATGCATGTTTGACATTAACCAGTTCTTGGGGGAGGGTGTAGGAGAAAGACTCATGACTGAGGCACAGAACAAAGACACAGTCACATACACTTTCAACCACCACTTCTTTATGGATTTATGCAACACTTACTTGTTGAGTAACAATTAATATTCTTGATTTCCCATCATAAACTTCAGCTGGTCCCAAACCTATGAGCATGGAGTTACCAGCAAGGCTACCTAAACAAAAAGCAGGAAATGCTTGTGCGTAGCAGACTGAAGAGCCCTATTGTGCATTGGATACCTAAATATAAGAGATACTGCAGCAAAGAAAGCAGATAAAAACCCTCACCTTCCTGAAGCTTACATTATAGTAGGGTAGAAAATGGGTTACCGGTGATGGAAATGTTAGGAAACAATTAAGACATTAGCTAAAGCAGGGAGCTGCTAACAACCCTAGGACTGTAGGAACAATGGAATGAGGTGATGTCCCCCAGAAAGCAATGGCAGGAACCGAATCCTGAGTGAAGCTATGGGGTGTGACCTGGGACCCTGAAGGAGACACAGCCCCTGCCAAAGACAGTGAGGGTAGACATATCTTGGTTTCTCCCTCGTTCTGACCCCCAATCTCCACCAGTGCCTCCTATTGGCCAAGCTTACCTCGAAGACAGAGGACAGGCCACCTGGGAGAAGGAGCTCCCTAAGAGCAGGGGTAGGCCAGAGGGATGGATTCAGAGCAGACAGGTGGCCTACAGGCTCATGGCAGAAGAGTACATGTAGAAGAAGAGAAATAGCACCCATTCCAGAGCAGCAAGCGCCTAGAACAGCAGGAACTTGGGATGTGTAAGGGGGCGGGAGGGGATGCTGAAGATAGTTTACATGGAGAGGAACTGAGGTAAACTGAGGCCAGATCACATCAGCACAGTCTTTGCCAGGATCTACATTAGAGTAAAATAATACCAGATTTAGATATTGCTGGGCTTCCAAGTACTCTCGTCAGACTACTGAACACAAACACCTGTAAACATCTTTGGAGGAAAGTCAAACATTTGGCCTTCCAGAAACATTTTTGCTAGACTACTTACCCCTAAGGCAAGAGGGAGAGGAGAACAGTTGACATTTTTATGTTGCTCCAGAAACTGAAATGGGCTCAGGCCCATCAGCATGGAGCTATCTGCAAGGCTACCTACACACCGAGCAAGGGGCTCTGATTCTTCACGGGCTCTTCACAAAGCTGAATGAAATTCTGGCTCTTGTACAGCAATGCAGTAGTGATGCTGTATCTCCGCAAACTTACCATATAAAACTACTCAAGATAAAGAGGAGATGCTAGTCCTTTAAAACACAGAGTGAAGAGCGGAAGCTGTGAAGACCACCCACCTGACAACTGTCCTTACCCCCACTTCCTTACATGCAAGGATACAAGAGATTCTTACTGGACAATGGAGCACAGTTTTGGATGGGTAAATCGAACACTCTTGAGTCATTTCCATTAGCATAAGAAGACATTGTGATTAAAGCACTTGCTGTATCTTACGATAAGTTTCTGAAAATTCATAAAATCCCAGGGTCAGGAAAGATAATAATGCTTTGGGTTAAAAAAGTGCTTCTCTTTCATTACCATAAGAAACTGCAGTCTTTGCACAAAATTTGTTTTATTAATAATATCTGCCACGTCCCTGTAAGTAGGGAAGGAGAAAATATTGTGATCTTTGTGCTTTATCACTGCTAAAGTGGGGGAACCACATGTGATGAATTTGGGAATGAGCCAGTGTTTCAGTCTGCTAGGCTGCTGAAAGCAATATTCCAAAAATTAGTTGGCTTTTACAATGGGATTTATTAGCTTACAATCTTACAGTTCAGAGGCTGAGAAAAATGTCCAAATCAAGGCATCATCAGGCGATGCTTTCTCCCTGAAGACCAGCTATTGGTGACCCTGGACTCCTCTGTCCCATGGCAAGGCACATGGTGGCATCTGCTGGGGTATCTTTTCTCATCTGGGTTTTGTTGCTTTTGGCTTCTTGCTTTTTCTTTGTCTGAATTTCATTCTCTTATAAAAGATTCCAGTAAAAGAAATAAGACCCACCCTTGGCGACACATTAATTGAAGTAACCTAATTATGAGGTCCTACTTACAATAGGTTTACACCCATGGAAATGGACTAGCTTGGGATCTGGATAGCTTGAAACTATCACAGCCAGGATCTGAAGCCAGGCTACAACACATTAGATGTCTATTCTTAAAACAATGTGGCCTCAGCCCATTCCAGCAATGAAAGTAAGAGTGGAAAAGCTGAGAGTCCCCTTGACCTTCTGGAAACCCCCACTAACATCTGAATCTGTTCATAGTGCACAGGACAGCAGCGTGGCTGAGTTGATGAAAGCTGTCAAATAGAGATAATAGTGATTCTCCTGAAGATGCTGCTGCTGATGGAATTGTGGTGATGGGGTGATGTCACCTACCCAGAAGTATGTCTTTGACATGATCTCAAGTTAGCACCAAAGAATGAACAAGTTAGACATGAAGACACTTTCATTGGCTTGCCATGAGTAAGGGGATTATTTAAAGCAGGAAGACATATGATGGGGTTGTTACAGGGGCTCTCAACATTCCCTTGCATCTCCCCTCCCTTCACATCTTATCATTTACATCTGTGCCACTTATCTAGAGGATGATCACACAACACCCAGTGACATTTTCTGCATTACAGATTTGGATTGTGGTGTGGGTTGAACTGTGTCCCCTAAAATGCTCTTCTCAAGACCTAAGCCCTGGTCCCATGAATGTAACTTTATTTGAGAAAAAGGGTCTTTGTTATTAGTGAAGACGATGCCCAACAGGATTTGGGTTGGCCCTTCATCCAATATGGCTCATGTCCTTATAAGAAAGAAGAGGAATATTTGGACACAGAGACATAAAAACAGAAAGGAGAAGACCATGTGACAACAGAGGCAGAGACTGAAATACTGCAGCTCCAGATTGCTCCAGATTGCTGGCAAAACCCCAGAAGCTCGGAAGAGGCAAGGGGGGATTCTCCCCTCCAGGTTTCAGAGAGAGGGTCTACCTGATTTCAGACTTCAGGCCTCCAGGACCATGAGTCAATACATTTCTGTTATTTTAAGCCACCCGGTTTGTGGTACTTGGTTACAGCTGCCCTAGCAAACTAAGGCAGATTGCCATTTGCCTCCTATCAGGATTTAAATGCCAATGTCCAACTAAACAGTAACTTCTTTGAAGGTAGGGCTTGTCTTTCTTCCCACCACTCACTGCTTCCTACCCATAGCCCAGTGCAGCCCAGGGTGCGGGCAGTAAAAATTGGGTGAACTAGGAGAGCCATCCTGTTGATTCTTTTGTTGTTGTTGTTGCACTTGTCAAACTTTAATGCATGGAATCAATCTGGGCATCTGGATAAAAAGCAGATTCTGACTCAAAAAGATCTGGGTGGGTCTTGGGGTTCTATGTTTCTGGACCACTTCCAGAGTTCAGTCTGTAACTGGAGGCAAGGACAGAACTCTGCTTACCCTCCTTCTTTCCCCCAGCCCCATTTCTGAAGACCCCTGAGTTAAAAGGCCGGAGAGTCTATGAAGGGCCAGGGAACAAGGGAGCCAGGACAGTAAGCCATTGTCTCAACCCCCTTTCCTTCTTGGAAGTCAGAGACGGTGAACGAGCTGTGGCTGCCTGCCCGGCCTTACCTTGCTCCTTCCTTCTCATTTCTCAGCTCCTAGAATACCTCCTTAAGAAGTTTTGGTTCAAGTCCAGCAAAGCCAAGGTGACATAAACTCAGCTCTGGGGACCGAGGGGTGGGAGGCAGCAGGATCCTGGGCAGCAGAAAGCTGCCGTGCCTTCCCCTCCACCAAGCGGCAAAGCCAGAATTGCTGTCTTCCCTGCCAGGATGAAATGGAGCATGATGTGGACTGGTGGAGCAAACTGCTCTGGGCCACTGGAGATGCTCACTGGTTCTCGAAGTGCAAGGAAAATGACTACAACACTCCAAAGGTTTTGAGGTCCCTAGTGATGGAAGAGTGCTGGTGGTGGAACAGGATCACCACTGATTCTGGACGACTGTCCTAGGATGGATGAGAAGCAGAATATGGCTGCCACCAGCAGGGGCCATAGGGAAGGAGGCAGGGGTATGTGAGCAGCTGGCATGGAAGACTGCCCCATCTGGAATGGAGCTCACTTGGGGCAATGTGCCATCTGTATCAGCCCCCAAAGACCCACTGTGTGAGCAGATGGGGAAGGGTCTCCCACTCCCTCTTGGGGCACTCTCATCACCATTGGACTCCCAACACTGCTACTCTTGACCCACCTGAGGTGCAGGGAGCTGTGGTGGGGGCTGAGAGGTATCCCTGTGATTGTCCTGCCCAGGACCTGCAGGTCACTTCCAACAGCCACCAGGCAGTTTATATAAAAACATCTCAGCATTTTCATAGTTATTTTTTTCCTATTAAATTTCCTTCTTCTCATTTCAGTTAACATGGCTAGTTAAACCGTCAGACCAGTTTTGAGAGGGAATGAAATCTTTGCCCCTCCTCCCCATCCTGAAGCCAAAATCTATTTTGGTTCATATAAAAATGATCAAATTACAGCTCTTGGCATGTCTCTTAACTGGGGAAAAATAACTTGGATTACTAGTGCCAATAAACGAGGTATTTTCAATTAAATTCTAACATTAGTAGAAATATCAGTCATAGCAGTGTAAATCCTAACCAACTTAAAACAGTATGTGTAACCCTCGAAGCAGCTGTCTGCAAAATAGCTTCTATTACTCATATGAAACTGTGGGCAATAAAAGGAGCAGCTTGAGGGACTAAACAAAAAAAAAAGCAAATGGCTCAGGTTCAAAGACAGAGCCCGGGTAGGGCTAGGCTTCCCATAGTAGGTCTTTCAAGCAGAAAGAAAGAAGAAAGCATCCTTTTCCCCTGTTTCTGAAGATCACACTTGGGCTGACTCCTAGTATATGCCCAGGGACCAGCCATTGTGGGATTCCTACAGTGAAGCCCAGTCAAGTGGCCCCTGGGTCTTTCTGGTTTGTCCTGAGATGCCACGTGGCTTAATCAGAGTAGGTATATTTTTGCTGCACAAACTTTCCCCATCCTCATTTTCCCACATTCACATCCTGCACAAGGACTCAGAAAGGTCCCACAAGTGCTTGTATTTGCATGTTCATTTATTGCATCCACGGACCTTGCTGGGTCCCTGATACTCACGGGCAGGTTGTTGAGGGGTTGACCCGGCAAGGGGTCCAGGTTGTGGTACTGGCATTTCTGCAGGGACTCCATGCAGCTCCCCAGCAGCTGGGCACTCAATGCTCCCTGGTTTTGCTCTTCTTAGTGTATGAAGGACCTGGCTGTCCTTCACTCTACAGACTTTCTTGAGTATCCATTAGATGTCAGGCATGGCATCCGTTACATGATCTACAAGGATATTGAAAATGGTCTGTGGTCCAAAAAACTCACAGTCTGATGGATGGACAGGAATGAACAGCTCATTCCAGCAGTGCTCAGTAGTCACCGTAAAGATTAGGTGGTACAATCTTGTGGAAGATAAAGGGGTATCTAGAGGAGAGGCTGTGCAGACAGAAGCACAACATCTGCACTCACGGATGAGCTCAGAGAGAGCCAACTGGACCAAATACATACTCCACAGAGACATACAGAGTAGAAGGCCCCGTGTCCAACATCCATACATTCTGCCCAGAACAAAATAAACATGCAAAATGCATCCACCATTATCTGTTTAAGTTTTAGAATAAAGATTATGTGCTTACATTAAGATCTCACTAGTTTGTAAAGCCATTGATCTAAAATTATCTGCATTGAAACTGATTTTAGTTTTCAAGCCCAAAGGGAGAATAAGAAAATTTATTTGGCATTGCTAAACAAAGCAGAAGATATTTACTTTAATCAGTAATTGACCTTAATTTGATGAAGGTAAACAGTTCAACTAATTCTTCTTAGCCAGTTGTTGATATTTTTATATTCTGGTAAATCAATTTCATATGCTAAAACGAAAGCCACATATTTTTGCTTAGAAGCAAACAGTTTTCAGAACTGAACAGCAAGCACTTTGTAAGGGGCTTAGCAACACGGCGGATCCACGGATGCTACTGAGAAAACTAACAAAATGCAAGAATAACCATTTAGCTTGTGCTTTTAATTGCAGAATGGTTGCATTGGCCAGTGCCGGTCAAGAACACTGAAATCACTCTGGTTTGTTGTGCAGAGGGAATTTAGCATATGAGCTTTACTACACAGGGGTTGGGAGGCTGGACAGGCAAAAAGGGATTCCTGGCAACTCAGAGATAATAACTGTAGGAGCAGCCACCATGCTAGCAGTGTGGACACAAAGAAAAAAGGCTGCAATCATCAATCCCAAAAGCCCAAGGAAGGGGCCTGCATGGCTGGAAGTCAGACCCCCAAGGAGGGGATGCTTTCCAGCAATGCTGGGATGTCTGAGGGGTTCTGGGGAGGCAGATGAGAAGCTGAAGGATGCAACCAATCATCATGTCCAGGGTTTTCTGGGTGATGTCAATGGGCCACAGAAAGAAGAAAGCTCCCCCCTTCCCTCTTCCCAATTTGCAATGTCCCTTTGGCTCCCTCATTGTCAGAACCTAACAAGGAACCAATGGGTCAATGAGAAATGCCATTTTCAGAGTCCCCGCTCAGCATCACCAAGCAGAGCCTACAAGAGTGGATCTGAAGCAGAGGCAATGATATAATAACTGGCACAATGGCTTAAGGTTAACCACCAATTAAGATCTAAAGAAAAACAGAGAATAACTTCCAGTTCATTGCAATGTTGGTACCTTTCCAAGAATAAACTTCAGAATAACTTACAGAAAGTTTGCTTGAAGATAAGAAACAAATTAAGGCAAAGGAGGAGCCCTTTTCCTATTCCTGAGTTTAGATGGGCTTTGCAGGAGCCATCCCACTCAGCTCTGTAGGCCTGTGGCTGGCACATCCCGCCAGTGCTCCCCATGCCTTCCCCCCTCCCTGGGCACACTGCTAAACCATGTCCCAGCCCCCTTCCTCCTGGGTAGGATGTACCAATTCTGGACGCATTCATAGTCTCCCACATGTCATCTTCCTTCCTCCCTTCTTCATCCACAAGTAGGGGATAAAGACGGCGATGTCACAAGACAGAAGGTGCTAGAAGGTGCTGGGCTTCCAAGGAGATGTTTCAAGGATGGCCACGCCTTCCCCTCTCCCACCAGCCTGCTGGAACAAGACCAGTGAGCTAAAGCCTTTCACGGTGTCAGGTGCCAGCATTTGGAGATTGATTTAAACTGCAGCCTAGGCCTCTGCTCTAATTAACGCAGTGAGTCTTCAATAGGGGTTTACTAAATGATTGAAAAAATGTTCTTTGTGACACATTGGGATACTTTTACCCCTAAAAGACTGTAGAAGTAGAATCACAATTCAAGAACTCCCTCATTTTGTTTTTTCAAATGTGAATGATTCAAACACACTGGATCGCATGTTATCTATTGCTTTAAAGATCAGAATAACCTGTTTGAAAGTCATTACACGCACCCCAAGGTTTTCTAATGCAACCAACCCAGGGTCAGGGTGCTGATTAGTGATACATCCAGGACTCAGAACCTAAGAGTCGAATGATCTGTGGCCAAATGCTCTCTAAACTAAAGTTCCCATTTCTGTCAACATGCTTTCTTTCACCTTTGTGGTCACAACAGTCTGTTTTGTCAGTGCTTGTGCGAACTACGGGGGTGCAAGAAGCAAAGAAGGTGGGCGTATGCAGTGGTGAGAAAAAAAAAAGCAATTAAAAGCAAGTGACAGAACAAGTTACAATAAGGCAAAGGACCAAAGAGGGGCAAGGTTTTGTTGAATGGGAGGAATCTCTGGGTGCTTAAAAGAATCTAAGGGTCCCTTTAATCGATGTCATACCTAGGTGGAAAGGGATACTGATAATAGCATTTGCAGAAGTAAAACAGGAAAAAGATTAGGAAAGTCTGTACATAGTACGTTTCCCTTTGTATTCACTTCATCAAATGTTTTCCTTTCCCCAGTATGCTTTGGTGTGTATGAACTGGAGAGAGGTCTGGCCAAAGACTCTGGCATCCACATGAGACCACATGAACCTGAGTTAATCTCTAGCATTCAACTAGCTCAGGAGTCAACAAACTTTTTCTGTAAAGGGCCAGACAGTAGATTTTTTCTACTTACCAGGCCACACAGTGTCAGCTGCAACTACTCAATGCTGCCACTGTACAGGGAAAGCAGCCATAAGCAGTATGTAGATAATCGAACACGGCTATGTCCCAATCAAACTTTATTTACAAAAACAGGCAAAGAGCTGGATTTGGACCAAGGGCCAGAGTTTGCTGACCCCTGTCCTAGCTAATTGACTTGATAAAACCCTGGCACTTCTGAGGAACTTGCTATAGTGACATATAAAGATTTGTAAGAAAGTCCTACCTCCTCTTATCAATCATGCAATTGACTACAGTAGTTGGGTCTAAGGAGTAAGAATGTTTCACACAGCCCTTGGTCCTCCTAGCAAAATAACTTAGAATGTCTGTACCATAGCAGTAGGTGAGTCCTGTTTTCTGGAAGCGAGCTGGTGGGAAGTTGGACGTTTTCTGCTTCCAAAGTTGGATCAGAGGAGAAACTGTTCTTCCCATGGAAGGTCTGGTGGGCAGAATTAACTTTCCTCTCTGCCGGCCACCATGGGTTTGGGGTCATGGGAGCAGAATTATCAACTCTTCTGTTCATGGGGCACCTGTCCCATGGACTTTGGGTGACACCAGACACATCAGGGGTCCCGGCAAAGCATAACACCAGTCAGATGAGGGAATCAGGGAGCCCAGAGCTTTTGCTTTTTCTGATTTGTACAGAATTCATACACCACAAAACTATCACAAGAACAAAAAAATTTTTTAAAGTGATGCCTGTAAATAAAGGTCATGACTGAGTGGAGTGGGCGGGGGCAGGGGGAAGGGTATGTAAGAAGCCAGCTCGCTCAAGGAGATAAAGCCAGAAGACAAATTCTAAAGGAACTATAGCACTAAAGGTAATGGCATTTTACAAATCACTCTGGTATCAAGGAAAGATCAATTGGCAGAAGTGATCAATGATAAAAACAAAGCTATTCCTAAGCAATTTAACTTGTCCTCAACATCTGCCAAGCTTAGGGAAGGACATTTCTTCCTCAAAGACTTATTTCAATAAGGCTGTCTATCAAACCGTGCTCACCTAGGCTTCAAATTCTAGTTCAAGTTCTTTCTAATTTAAAAAATATCCTGGGGGCTGAAATGGCAGAAAATTTTAGCAAAGCTCCTGGCCAGTGAGTTGTACCTTAAAATATACTTCTCTAGCAAACTCTCCTTAAGGCAATCCATGTTGGAATTCCTTCTTCTGGGTTCTTTTGGTGGCATAAGCGGGGACCTACCCAGACTTAGGAACGTTTGTCATACATGCTTTGAACCTAACGAGGGTCTCAAAGGCTGGGCTTTGGAACCCCTTTCAAACCCAGAGCCAGTGGTGGTGGGGCAGGGGGCCAGGCTCCCTGTGCTGCCCTTGCCCAATCTGTGTGCAGACCCCAACACTCCCACCAGGGGTGGGGATAGTGGGTGTGTCCCTGCCAGGGAATTCTAGGCACTGGAGTAGGCAGTTTTCATCAGCCATATACCTCGAAGCTGTCCTCAGTGAGTCACTCTGGTCCTCGAGATTCTGCTGTGCAGTGGCTCAGCCGTTGCATGTGGGAAGCAAAGACAAGAGTGCTGGGAGGAAGAGATGGCCCTTTCACTTCCTCCATGCTGGGTGACAAGCTGAGCTTCCTGTTGAGGTGCAGAGTCAGCTCCAATGAGCTCTCTCTCTCTCTCTTTTTTTTTTTAATATATTTTTTTTATTTTTTAAAGATACTTCGATTATATAAATGTTACACAAAAGATTTAAGGATTCCCATATGCCCCACTCCCCACACCTCCCACACCCTCCCACATAAACAACATCCTTCATTAGTGTGGCATATTCATTGCAATTGATAAACGAATCCTGGGGCATTGCCAGTGAGCATGGACCGTAGTTCACATTGTAGTTTACACTCTCTCCCACACAATTCTGTAGATTACGGGAAGATATATAACAGCCTATATCTGTCATTGCAATGTCATTCAGGACAATTCCCAAGTCCCAAAAATGCTCCTATATTATACCTGTTTTTCCCTCTCCCTGCCCCTAGAGCCTCCAGTGGCCACTGGCTCCACATCAATGTTGTAATTTCTTCCATTGCTATAATCACAATAAGTCTATAGTAGAATACCAATGAGTCCACTCTAGTCCATTGTTCATTCCCCAAGCCTGAGGATTCTGGGATAGTGATGTCTACTCCACCTCTTATTGAGAGGGGCCTTCAATCCTATACAGCTGATGGACGGGACTCTCTTGCTTGCAGATGTAGACTCTCTCCAACGATCTCTCTTATAACTGGAAAAAGTCAGCAGGACAACTGGGGTCAGAGGGAGATTGCAAAGACTCCCCAAAATCACTACAAACCGGGGTTCTACAGTGAGTAGGCCCTTGTCCCATCCAACGTGGATCACTCTAGACAGCGAGAAACTGGGCACAAGAGGAGTAGATTCTGGCTGCTTGTGTTTCTTCCTCCTTTGACCATAAACAATTTCTTATTCCAGGAATCTAAACATTTTTTTTTTACTACAAAAAAGCCAGATAGTAAATATTTTTGGCTCTGCGGTCCAGGCCAGGACATGTCACTACTAAACTCTGCCTAACCAGACAATTCGTAAACAAATGGGCATGGCTGTTTCCCAGAAAGAAAAACAAAGAAATTTATTTACAAAAATAGGCACTGGGCTGACCCCTGCTCTGTACTCCTGAAGGGCAATGGATGAATTTTACAGAGAAATATTAATGTATTCACTCAGCAAATGGCCATGGAGCTTCTCCAGGATGTAGCCCTCTGGGGTATGGGGGTAGGGGTTGGGGCAGGCAGGGAGAAGAATGCAAGGTGGGAGAAAAGAGATGTAGTCATTGAACTTATTTGAATTTTCAAGGAATTCAGGGGAAAAGAAAAGAGACTTAAAATTATGTTTTTTTGGGGGGCGGGTATTGTGTTTTCTAGGATAGTCCTTTCTAAGCCTTTTTGAACACACACAAAGTTAATTGTTTGGTGTCATTGCCTAAAAATATTTCTCAAGGCACTAATGAAATAGAAAATTGAATAGAGTTCAGAAATAGAAAATTGAATAGAGATCAGAAATAGAAAATTGAGTAGAGTTCAGATAATCGTGTTACGCTTGTCTCCAATGTTAAAGTGAATTTGCTTAGTCATATCTATCTTTCTATACACACACACACACATATACACATACCACACATATATAGATATAGTCATATATCATACATGTATGTATATGCATACATATATATGTCACCAAAAGGTATCAAATCAATCTATATTGATATGTCGGGATGCATAGAGGGAAGGAACTCAAGTCCAAGTTCCCTTCCTTGATACCACCTTCATTTAAGTACATTTGTACATTTTTATGGAGTAGGAGATTTACAACCCCAGAGCAGGAAATTCTCTGTCAGTTCAGGAAAGAACACAACAAGGAGTGGTCCAACAATTACACCTTGGCTTTGCCCTTCTAGGGTGTGGGCTGAAGTTTGATACGGTAAAGAAACACCCACAAGTAAAGGACAGGAGGTGGTTAGGTCAACACAATCTCATTTCCTCTCCTTACATAAACTCATTAGCAAAAATATGGCTTGGCGTGCTTACTTGCAATCTGGAGTTATATTTCTTTTTGTTTCTATCCTCTAGCAGGGCTTGCTTTAAGGGGAGCTCAATGAGAACCATGCTGGGAATTAGTTGCTTGTTGGCGTATCACTGAGAACAAACCAAAAGATTCCATTGCCATACACTGGGGCTGGACTTGAACCAACGGGCTTGAAGCAAAAAGCCCCACTTCATTCCACCTGTATCCCCAAAATCACACACACTTCCATAGTCCCAAACTTTTAATTTCTACCCTTTTTAAGAAGTTCTTTTTACATCCTGATTCTACTCTATGTCTGTGAATAATATTGCTAGATTTGTTATTTCCATCCCTAATAACTTTATGGTGCTTACTTAACCTTGCTTTGATACTGTTATTGACTTTGGAGTTATAATTACTACTAGTAATTTAGAAAGCTTGATGATAGAGTAAGGCAACTTGACCAACCACTATGTGGGGAGCCAGCACTACAACAGTCATTAGGAACTAAATGACACAGAACCATTTTAATTAGACATGGCTAACATTAGCTGCCTCTATTTTCAGGGCGAGTAAGGCTTGGAGTTCAAAAATACTGAGAGTCACATTACCTTGTTTGATCTTGAGAAGGGAGGGGTTGTCAAATTTGCCTCTAAGAGTTTCTCTCTTTCGTTTTTTGAAACAAGTTTGAGTTTGATTTAGGATTAAGCAGCTGAATGTTTTCTACTTATTTGGAGAAGTCATTTTATGAGGTTTATGGTCAACAACATGGAGAGGTAAAACCATCAGTTAGGCATTTGGAAACCACAGGATAGCTATTTGCTCTTTGTCATTGTTAAATGCCAAACCCTTCATAATTAAAAAGAAGTAGGCAAAGAACTATGTTGCACAATCCTTTTCCTTCTATTGCAATGGAATTGTGCTTTAAAGGGGATACATATAAATATTAAGTGCAGTCAAATGCAACAAAAGGACAGTGATGATTTTTCAATGCTCATATAAAAAATCTTGAAACAGTCATTCTGCTTAAGTAAACTTCACCATGACAGGAAAGCTATACCTCAAAGGAATTCTGCTGATATGATCATTTTGCTGGGACTTCTATTGGAGTCTAGAATTGTTTTGTCTTATGCTCTATCCCTGAAAAATTATATTCACCACTAGACATAGTACCCTGCCTGGGAAAACTCTCCTTAAGTCCTAGTGTCCTGTCTTTATCTGGATTCCCCACGGATGCTCCCAATTTAGTGGCCAAAACCAAAAATGTCACCACTGACCCTCACTCTTTCTGTTAATGGTGTACCTTTTCCCAGGGAAGCCAGAATTGAATGTCTGTCAGCTTTGCGTTGTCTTTTAAATTCAATTGTTGGCACCATTCTGTGATTTTTATATCTGTCTGGTCTTTCCACTTCTGTTGTCACTTTCTGAGGTTGGAATATACCTCTCTAATGCTCCCTGAACAGCTGAAATAACCCACCCTGGTATCAAGCTGTTTCCAGTTGTCCCCATTGAACCATCCTGCTGCTGCCAGAATAATATTAATCAAGCACAATTTTAATTACATTTCACTGCTGGTTGCAAACTTCAATACCCCTCCCCCATACACACACACACAAGATAAGGTTTCAGCCTTTGTGGTGGAACCTGATTGGGCCATCTGTGATCTGGACCCCACCTGCATTTTTTAACCTCAAGTCCCTCAAGTCCCTCAACATCTCTGCACTTTTAACAGACTCAGGCTTACACAGGCAAAGCTGCTGGGGTTCCTAGTAGACCACTGCTTAAAAGCAGAGTTTCCGCCCCAGTTTACATGCAGTGTGGATGCCTCCAGGTGGTTTCCTGTATAAAAGGCCCATTTTGCTTTCTTTCACTTTGGGCTAAAGAGAAACAAATAAAGATACCAGAAAAGAGAGAGGGCTTTAGTCAAAGCCCCAAGCTATGTAGGAAGAGTATCTGTGCATAATGGTGGTACTTCATCTTACCTACCCAGAGTACTGGTGTCCTCACTTTTATGGTAGATAGAGGCCAGATAAGCCTGTATACGTGGACAAGGGAGCTCTAGACTGCCATTTTTGACAGATTTTTTATACTGCCTTTTTAGACTTGCTGGAAAGGGCTAGAATATTGATTATGGCCTCACTGAGTAAGCATAGGTGTAGAAACTGAGCTTGGTATCTGGTTCTTTTTTTTTTTTTTTTTAGGAGGTACCAAGATTTGAACCCGGGACTTCATACATGCAAAGTAAGCACTCAACCACTGAGCGACACCCATTCTGTGGCATCTGATTCTGATGACATCGATTACTGAAAGGCAACCTGTCATTGGCTACAAGTAGGACTTAGGTTCAAATTGCTGCTACTTAACCTTTTGAATCTCATTTTCCTCTTCTATAAAATAGAGTCAGCTGCATTACAAGGCTCTTCTATGATTTGCATGAGCAAATGTATATAAAGTGCTATATAAAACATGCAATACATAATGCCCATTATTTACTCAATTCTAACCAGGGACATAGAGGAAAATGGCCATCACTCACTTGTATTTAAATGACCCAAAAAGTGGGGAGGTCTATATTGGTGACTTTGTTTTATAAAAAGCTAAAGTGAATCTTAGCAGAGTTGCAACACCTGCTCTCCAGTTCATTGGACTCACCCAGGATAACTAACAAGGTGATGATGATGGACAATGCCCATCCCAAGGAACAGAGAGAGTCTACAATGCAAGCAAGATAGTTCCACCCATCTACCCCATGGGCTCTAAGCCCCCTCTCAATTAGAGGCTGAGTGGGCATCACCATCCCTGAGGACAGGGGAATGAACAATGGACTAAAGTAGACTTATTATTATTCTACTATGGACATTATTATTAAAAAGGCAGTGGCCACCAGAGGCTCTGAGGGGAGAGAGAGCAAAAAATACGTGTAATATGGTGGCATTTTGGGGACATTGGAATTATCCTGCATGATGTTGCAATGATGGACACAGGCCATTAAATATTTTGTCATAACCTACAAAATTGTGTGGGACAGAATGTAAACTATAATATAAACTATAATCCGTGGTTAATGGCAATGCTGATGAACAATAGCATACAATATGTGTTCATCAATTGTAACAAATGTACCACACTAATGAAGGATGTTGTTAATGTGGGAAAGTGTGGGAGGGGGAGGGAGTGGGGCATATGGGAATCCCCTATCTTTTGTTGTAACATTTATGTAATCTAAAGTTTCTTTAAAATAAATATATATACACATAAAAACACCTAAAGAGTAATGTTATAAATGAAAAGAGAAAAAGAGAAGTTGACAGGGGTACTATGTCTGTACAGGTGAGAAGTCAAATATTAGAAAATGCAGGGAAGCGGCTGTGGCTCAATCAGTAGGGCTCCCGTTTACCATATGGGAGGCCCCGGGTTCGGTTCCCGGCTCCTCCTGGTGAGGGCAGGCCTGCCCGCACGTCGTGGTTGGCTGGCCCAGCGAGCACAGGCAGCAAGGGGGGGATAAATGAATAAATAAATAAAATCTTTAAAAAAAAAAAAAAAGAAAATGTGGAATAAAATCTGGTTCAAAACCTTATTCCACCACTTTTTAGCTTTGAGATCTGACTTTGGCAAATCTTCTAACATCTCTGAAACTATTTCCTAAGAAATGTTATTCATCGGAATTAGTATGCATTTTTTCAAAGTTTGTTGTAAAAACAAAATTAAATGCTTGAAAATCATACAGCAATTTAGTAATGGGAAGAAGTATTTTTATTGGGGTATGGGGGAACAAAGGCAGAAGTCTTCAGTAAATTCAGAAAGACAAACCCTAGAGGAAAATATAGCCTCCATATAGAGACTCAAAAACAAAAAATGGTCTCATAAGGCAATACCTTTAGGTGAAGATTTCACCTGCTGTGGCAGGTAAAGTGAGTAATTGGAGGCATGTTTTCCACCTAAGGTGCTTACAGTTGGAGAATCTCACCTCTAAAAACAGACTGAATATACTCATGCCTTAGTGTATATGAAGACCCTCATATTTTATTCTTCATAGCATGAGAATTAATAATTCATTGACTCTAAAGTACTTTGAGAATCTCAGAGATTGACCGGTATTCCATTGAAATAATGATGGGATATGGTCTGTAGAAAGAATAGGAATCCTAATCCTTCATGGATCTCCTAGTACATGACACAAACTTTCCATTAGGAACTCCTTTGTTCTACAAACTTCTTGAGAGGTGGCTGTACCGCCCCCATCTCCAAGGTGACATAACTGGCCTCCCTGGCATTCTGAGGTGGAACCCTGCTGACTTGGTCTCAGATCATCTTTGTTCTTTGTTTCTGCTTCTCTCCTGTTAGCAATTACCTTCTCTCTCTTTCAGGAATTTCTCTCTGAGGCTTGGGTTGCAAATGGAAGGATGCAGTTGTTTAGACTGTCATGAAAGATGACAACCTCATTATGGATAAAGTTTTTTTTTCATTGCAAATGACATCCCTCAATGTTCATAAAGGAGAAGTTGATGGTGCTGAGAAGAGCCTGTTGCCCACTGCCCCAATAATCTCACTGCAGATGCAGTTCAGAGCAGCTCTGCCCAGCCCTGGTTGCTGCCCAGCCCTGCCTCAGTCCATGGCATCAGGAATATGGACCTTTGCACTAGGGGTAGGAGTCCCTATCCTGAGTTCTGTGGCAGCCATGGCCCCACCTGGTTTTGCTCAGATAAAGCTCCTGGTCGGTAGTAGGTGTTGAATGACTATTGTTTGGATGGATGGATGGATGGATGGATGGATGGATGGATGGATGGATGG
>JAKSZT010054399.1:17266285-17294127 GCA_026826555.1 Tolypeutes matacus
GATGGATGGATGGATGGATGGATGGATGGATGGATGGATGGATGGATTGATAGATGGATGGATGGATGGATGATGAATGAATGTGTTAGGGGCATAAAAAGCAAGTATATTTGCCTAAAACAGACAGACATGATCATATTCCAACTCAGTGCTTTTCACAGACATATTCTTAACTACTGCAAATTCTCTATGAGAACTTTTAACTCAGTACTAAAAACTTTAATGTAAGCAGATCGAGAATGACCTCCAGGGTAACCAACACATCCTCTTTTCCACGGGACTTTCCTGGTTTTAGCATTGGATATATCACTTGCCTGAAAACCCCTCAGTCTTGGGCAAACTGGAGTAATTGGTTACCTGACATCTCGTTTGGCCTCCTTAGGACAGAACACTATTTTGAGAACTCACCACCTGGATTTGCCTTTGCAGTTAAGGCCCCAAGATCACCCAAAGTAGCAGCATGCATCTTTGATTGAAGGGTTCTTTAAACTGGGGAGATTGCTCTCATCAGGTCACAGAAAGCATTTGCCTTTCAAAGGCACATTTCTCAGCAGAGAGATGGGAATGGGTGGGAAGGAGGAAAGCATCATTACAGGCCTGTGCCTGGACCATGTCACTCTCCTGCTTCAAACTTTTCATGAGCACCCCTTTGTGCAGAATTTGGTTGACATGTTCCTTCATACCAGCAAGCTTTTCAATCTTAGCATCCCACTCCTCCCCCTTGCAAGCCTTATGCACCAGCCAAACTGGAGGTTTTTTGGCTCCCTCTTGACTATAGCCCATCCCACCCAGCCTCATCACTTTCTGAAATTGACCCTCAAGGCTTGGCCTGGACCCCCCTTCTCACTTCCTGTCTTGAAATAGGGCAAAGTTATCCATTCTTTATCTCAAGCAAGTCCTCTCTAAAGGAATTTCAAACATTCTACTGCTTCGTTAAATGTTCATTACACTTCAGAATGCTAATGTGGAGCTTAAAGGTACGGACTTTGGAGCCAGTCAGGCCTGGGCCTTCCACCTTCCAGCTAGCTGTGTGATGTTGTAGATGTGGAACCCTCTGGGGTTTAACCATCCTTGTTGGTTAAACAAGGATGATAATGTCTATTAAATAGATTGTCACAAGGATCCTAACCCCACTACTCTACTGGAAGTGAGAGCATTTCTATTTTGTTGGTAAACAAAGTAGTGATAATAAACTGTGCAAAGCACTCTTTCTTCTCAGGAGTAGGAAAGAGCACAAATTGTCAATCACCTGAGCTGAGCTGGATCCTGGCTCCATCACTTGCAGGTACTATGAATTACTTTGACAAGTGATTTCAGCTCTCTGGGTCTCAGTTCCTTTGCCTGTAAAGTGAAGATGAAGATCCTCAGGAAGTGCTATAAGGAGAGAAGGGGATAAGGAGTGGTCAGTGCTTGGCTCCATGTTTAGTACATAGTAGCACCACAATCACTGTGTGTTAACTGTGTTCCTTTTGCAAGGTTGATGTGAGAAGAATGTAAGGATGCCCCATCTCAAGATCTTTGCGACCTTGGGCAAGGTTTGAGTTTGGAATCAAGGACACCAAGGTGCCTAAATCTGAAATCTTAAGTCTAAAAAACCTTGAACACTACTAGGAGTTTGATTTCATGACACTATGGCAAAAAGAAAGTACATTTCCCTATGAGAACATTACATCTGCCAAAGGATTTTCTTATAGAATCTCTGTATAGAGTTTATAGAGCTCTTTTATATTTTTAAATTTTGACCTAATTTTAAACTTTTAGAAAAGTTGCAAAAGGAACTATAGAGAATTCCTAGATATCCTTCCCCAAGTCCCCAAATTTTGCTACATTTTCTTTATCTTTCTTATTGACTCTTTTTTTTTTTTTTTTAATTTTTTATTTATTTTTATTGTGGGTAAAAATCAAAGTTCTCACAATACATACAAACATTTGCAAAATGATATATAAATATATATGCATATATGTGTATTTGCTTACAAAAATGTTATATATATATATACATATATTTTAAGAGGTGCTTAGATTACCCAAAATATTACACGGAACCCACTGGGATTCCCATGTTGCCCACCTCCCACACCTCCCACCAGATCCCTCACAAACATCTCCCACAAGTGTGGCCCACCACCCTCAATGAACTTACACATCCTGGAGCCTTGCCACCAACCATAGACCACAGTTCACACCGTAGACCACACTCTCTCCCACTCAGTTCTGAGTGGTGTGTGCTGATTTAAAATGGCCTACATCCGTTGCCACAACGGTACTCAGGACAACCTCTAACTCCCAAAGAAGCCCCTGTATTTCAACTGCTCATCCCCTCCCTACCCCAAAAGTGTCAAGTGGCCACTGGCTCCACCTCATTGTTATAATTTCTTCCATTGCTAGAATCACCATATGTGAACAAGAGAATACCATCAAGTCCACTCTAGTCCATAGTTCTTCCCCCAATCCTGAGGGGACTGGGATGGTGACCATAAAGAACATATGATCCAACTCAGTGTTCTGCCCTCAATAGTGACCAGTACTCACAGCTTCTGATCCTTTAGTAGGTGCTCACTCCCACTTCCCAACCTCATGTCACCATGTCATCAAAACAGATCCCATTTCAACAGTAAATTCTGCAAATGCTTAGAGCTGAAGTGGTGTCTGAAGTATACTTCAGGACTCTCCAAGATACGTCTTACAGATATAACTCACTTTTATTATAAATTCCACTAATTGCCCATTCATATTATCATCAACCCCTTCCAAAAGATTTGGAGTCAGCAGTGACATCTTGCATTGGTGAGTATTACAGTTCCATCAGAAGTGAGAAGTCATTTCTTTATATTCCTCCTTAGTTTGAGGAAAAAAATATTTAAATCAGGGTCTATAAGAAATTCCTATTATCCTTAACTTCCTTGATTTGCATGTTTTTTCCTAGTAGGAAGGCAAAACATTTTTGCTCTTGCAAAATTACACAATCAGCGTGCTTTGGGATATTGCCTTTCTTTTCTCTCCCTCTCTTTTTTGAGCTTGGTGTGGGAAAGGGCATAAAGGAAAGCAAAAGAGGGAGAGATGGAATTTGATTTAGAGAACATTTTTTTCAGCAAGTGTTTCTCCAAAGCTTATCTCTTGTCTTTGGCAATGGCACTTAAGTTTACTTGCTCTGCACCTGGAGCTCCATTGATACTGTTTTACAAGCGATAAAGCCTCTCATAACCATTAGTAATATTCCTACAGCAATAATCCGTGATTGTAGGGAGTTATAAATTCAGTTATAAACCTAAAACAAATTAGCAAGAGCAGTTATCCTGTTCTGCAGTCAACCAGTTTATCTAGCTGAGCAAACTTTGCCTTGAACATAGAGTTCAACAATGACCATGAATACAAGCTAGCTCATTCTTAAAGTGTGATTAGATCTGTGTTGGGATTAGGGGCAGTGCTAAAATGTTCACTGGTTTTCCTCTGGCCTTTTTCCCCTTTTCAAGGGGGCGTGGAGCATTTGAGGAGGAGAAAAGGCTGGCTTGTTCGTAGGGCTGTATACCGTCATTTGCTCTGGTTTTCCCCTCAGTAAGCATGATGATCATTTCCCTTCAAGAACAAGTTAGGAAGTTCTTTGAAACCCCGTATTGAGTTTCACAGGTTGTCCTAGAATATGGATATTCTTGTATGGCAGGTTAAGACTATAAACATATAATGCTCACAGGGCCCAGGTGTGGGTCCCAGAATCACCTGCAGCTGGAAATGGCCTCCCACCTAAAACTTTTGTCAAATTAAATTTGTGGGGAGGGGCAGATAGCAGAGAAGGAGGTAAGCAGTGTAGAAAATTCTCCTGATCTTGTCTGAATCCAGGTTACATGGTGTTTTATAAACCTCCCAGGAGAGTTTTTTTAATTCTCAGCTGTATTCTAAACACTCTAAGCTCCCTGTTGTTTTTCAAATATTGAATTTATTTTATTTTTTTGTTTTTCTATAGAAGCTTTTTTTATTTTTAATTTTTATTGACTTTAAAAGAAGCTTATTGGAAGAACGGTTATTCCCAGGGTAGGGAAAGCAAACATTTTCCATGTCAAGCATCAGGAATTGCATTCTAAGTCAAGGGATAAGGAAAAGGCATTTTATCCTGAATTACTAAGTAGAAACAAATTAAAATTAGTCTGAGAGAACTTTTGTGTATTAAGTGCTATTACATAGCAATATTGGTTTAACAAAGCATGGTGGCAACACCTGAACATGATATTACACTGCAAAACCACTGAAGCTCATGGCGTGTTCCAGAGCAAGCCAGAGGAATACAGCCATCCCTGAGAAGAGGGACAGAAACTGAGGAACTGTTTGTTTCTCCAAGGTTGGTGCTGAGATAATGTTTCACAGAGCGTCTCGGAAGGAGTGGAGTGGAGGAAAGTGGGTTTTCTCCAGTGGAGAACCATTTAAACTAGAAAAATATTCAAGTAGGATCAAGAATTTAGGATACTGAGAACAACTAACCCTAAATTAGAAAGCTGAAAGACGAAAGCAACCACCTTTGACCAGTTAAGTCACAACAGACTAAGCAGCCCCTGTCTGCTCTGCAGGGCCCCAGGTGATATAGGGAAATTAAAGGCAATATAGAGCTGGGAGAAGCCAAGATGGCAGCAGAAGGAGCTCGTGGAGTCTGCTCATGCTACAGGGCAGTTAGTGATCACCCAGCGCTACCTAAAGCACCTGTTTAGGGGCCCCAGGAGATCAGAGGAGTATCCTGCAACATCCTTGAAAGTATAGAAGGAGAAGACTGCCCATCTGCAGAGAGGATTCGTGCGTAGTGCCCTCCACACCGCAGAGGTCGGTGCCCTTGGCGCAAGCCGCCTCAGGAGCTATTCCGTGGCTGGAGTTGGAAGCTCCATTTCCCAAAAAACGGGATAGGAAGACATGGTGTGGCAACAACTTCAGCTACTGATTAGTAAATTCAGGGGCCTAAAGTATAATCCTAGAAACAACTAAACTTTGAGCTAGTCCAGGTCAGAAGGAAGCTGGTAGCGGCCATTTTGACTCCACCCCCAGCCTGAGGGGAAATGGGGCTGACTGAAAATCACAGTGATGGTAAGGACCGGCTTCTTTCCACCCAGGTCAGATTGCCGTCTAGCCTAAACCCCGGCCCCACCTCCGGCAGGGAGGAAGCTGGGCGGACTCGCACCACCTCCCTGGGAAACTGAAAGCCACACCGTGGAGGTCCGTGCCCGTCCTACTCTGAGGCACAAGCCACCTCAGAAGCTATTCCATGGCTGTGTTACTGAATTTAATCTAGGTTCTTGAATTTCAGAGCACGTCAGGTGAGTGAGGCCAGTAATGTATTACGGTAGGGAGGGAAGAGAAACGGGAGAAAATAGCAGATCATGGGTCCCCAGTAGAGGGTAAGGGGCTGAAGAGTGATAAAGAGGGCTGATTTATAGACTACAATTTCCCATTATAGATTATAAATGCACAGGTTTTATTTGCATGTTGATATGCGCAGGGGGGACATGGCGAGAGCAGGGCACAGAAGCCACGAACGCCGAGAGCAGCAGCAGGGCTGAGAAAGGTTTTACACCTGCTTTTTAAACGATTAATTATTACACCCCTTTGCTAGTGGCATGGGAGGAGTCCCAGGTGTTTGCTGTTTTGATTGATTACCCCACCCATCACAATTATAGGGCCTCTGAAGAAAATTAGGGACTTCTCCTGGCTTCTGGGAAAAATCTCACGAGTATCTTCTAGCAGCCATCTTGGAGTATTGATGTCCACATGGTTGCAGATCCATCTATTAACTTACTAGCCTGCTTCAGGTGGAGTTAGAAGCTCTATTTCCCATAAACGGTGGAGGAAGAGACAGTTGACCACCAACCTCAGCTACTGGTTAGTGGATTCGGGTGGCTAAAATATAATCCTAGAAACAGCTAGGGTTTGAGCCTGTCCAAGTTGGAAAGAATCCGGTAGCTGCCATTTTGACTCCGCCTTCAGCATGATGGAAGCCTGGCTGACTGAAAATCCAGTGAAGTTAGGGACCGGCTTCTTTCCACCAAGATCGGACTGCAGCCCTAGCCTAGGCTCCAGCCCCACCGCCAGCAGAGAGGAAGCTGGTAGGATCTGCACCAGGCTCTCCAGACAACTGCAAATGCTCTCCACCAGCACAGACTGAATAGTCAGTCACCTGGGGTTGCATCCCCACACCCCAATAGGATAGGAGAGGTGCTGGGTATCCTCAGCTTCTCCAGGCAAAGGCAGGAGTTTTCAACCCACACAAACTGGTTTCTTGAGTGCCTTCAAGTCCATCTACACATCTGTCCCCCCATAGGATAGGAGGGCCTGGTGCTCCTTCAGTCTCTCAGGGCAACTTTAGGCACTTTTGTCCTGCACAACCCGATCGTTGGGCACCTGTGGCTCCACCCCGATCCCCAACTGGACAAGAGAGGTACTGTGTTTGCGCAGCCTCTCTGGGTAACTGCAGGTGCTTTTGGCCCACACAGCCTGGACTCGTGGGTACTTGTGAATCCAAATAGGGAAGGAGGGGGCTGGTGTTTCTACAACTTTTCTGGGCAATGGCAGACATTTTCGGTCTGTATGGACTGGACTGTTGGATGCCTATGGATCCACCCCCACCCCCAATAGGATAGGAGGGGGCTGGTGCTTCCACAGCCACTCTGGGCTACAGTGGGTACTTTCAGCCTATAGGGACTGAATTGTTGGGCATTGGTAGTTCTGTTTCCACCCTTAAAGGGCAGAAGGAACAGCACTCAGCTTCTCAGGGCAACTGCAGGTGTTTTCAGCCCACACAGATTAGATTGTTGGGCACTCCAGAGAGTCCATTCCCACCCCGGCAGGGAGGGGTCCTGGTGCTATGTCAGTTTACCTGAGCAACTATGGTCATTTTGGACCCACACAGCATAGATTGCTGCCCACAACTATAGCTCCATCCCTGCCTAAGGTAGGGAAGGAAGGGGTGTGAAGCTTTATCAGTCTCTCCAGGCAACTACAAACAGTCTTGTCCTGCACATCTTGGATTATTATACACAGCTGCAGCTCTGTCCCTACCCCTGACAGAGAAAAAATGTGGGAGAAGCTTCATCAATTGCTGGGGCAATGTGGGCAGCTCCAGCCTCCATAGCTTACAGCACCAACTACATTCTTGGTTCCTACTATACAACCAGCAAGGAAAAGAAGACAAGAAAGCCCTAAACTAAAGGGAGAAACTGCACCCAGAAAAAATACATCTAGCAAGCCAGATGCAAAAGCACCAACCAAAAATTGCAAGCCATACCAAGACACAGGAAGATATGGCCCAGTTAAAGGAACAAGATAAGCCTCCAGATGACATAAAGGAGTAGAGACAACTAATCATAGATGTTCAAACAAATCTCCTTAATAAATTCAATGAAATGGCTAAAGAGATTAAGGATATTAAGAAGACATTGGATGAGCACAAAGAAGAATTTGAAAGCATACATAGAAAAATAGCAGACCTTATGGAAGTGAAAGGTGTAATAAATGAAATTAAAAATACACTGGAAGCATAAAACAGCAGATTTGAGGAAGCAGACAAAAGGACTGGTGAGTTTGAAGACATGAGCTTCGAAAGCAAACATACAAAAGAACAGATGAAGAAAAGAATGGAAAAGATTGAACAGGATCTCAGGGAACTAAACAACAGCAAGAGATGTGCAAACATACATGTCATGGGTGTCCTAGAAGGAGAAGAGAAGGGAAAGGGGGCAGAAGGAATATTTGAAGAAATAATGGTGGAAAATTTCCCATCCCTATTGAAGGACATAGATATCCATGTCCAAGAAACACAATGTATTCCCATCCAAATAAATCTGAATAGGCCAACTCTGAGACACATACTAATCAGAATGTCAAATGCTAAAGACAAAGAGAGAATTCTGAGAGCAGCAAGAGAAAAGCAATGCATAACATCTAAGAGATACCCAATAATATTAAGTGCCAATTTCTCATCAGAAACCATGGAGGCAAGAAGGCAGTGGTATGATATATTTAAGACACTGCAAGAGAAAAAGTGCCAGCCAAGAATTTTATATCTGGCAAAATTATCTTTCAAAAATGAGGACAAGATTAGAATATTCGTAGATAAACAGAAACTGAGAGTTCATAACAAAAAGAACAGTTTTGCAGGAAATACTAAAGGGAGTGTTACAGCCTGAAAAGAAAAGACAGGAAAGAGAGGCTTGGAAGAGAGTCTAGAAATGATGACTTTATCAGTAACTGTACTAAAAGTGTCAAAAAATAAAATGACAGATAAAATACAAAGATCAAAATGGATGAAATAAGAACTGCCTTGACAGTAATAACATTGAATGTTAATGGAATAAACTCCCCAATCAAAAGACATAGACTGGCAGAATGGATAAGAAAATATAAGCCATCTATATGCTGTCTGCAAGAGACTCACCTTAGATCCTAGGATACTAATAGATTGAAAGTGAAAGGTTAAAAAAGCTATTTCACGCATGCAGTAACCAAAAAAAAAAAAAAAAAAGCTGGGGTAGCTATACTTATATAAGATGATGTAGACTTCTTTAAAAGTAAAACTGTTATTAGAGACAAGAACATTATGTATTAAAAAAAAAAAAAGAACATTATGTATTAATAAATGGAGGATTCACCAGGAAGAAATAACAATCATAAGTGTCTATGCACCTAACCAGGATGTCCCAAGATACATGAGTCAAACACTAGCAAAACTGAAATGAGAAATAGACATCTCTACAATAATAGTTGGAGACTTCAATACACCACTCTCAGCATTGGGTAGAACATCTGGGCAGAGGATCAATAATGAAACAGAAAGTTGAATAATAATAATAAATGGACTAAACCTAACAGACATATACAGAATATTGCACCCCAAAGCACCAGAATATACATTCTTCTCAAGTGCTCATGGATCTTTCCCCATATGTTGGGCCACAAAGTAGATCTCAATAAATTCAACAAAATCGAAATTATACAAAGCACTTTCTCTGATCATAATGGAATAAAGCTGGAAATCAACAAGCTGCAGAAAAAGGGAAAATTTGCATATATATGGAGGATAAACAAAACACTCTTAAATAATCAGTGGGTCAAAGAAGAAATTTCAAGGGAAATCAGTAAATATCTCGAGACAAATACCAATGAGAATACAACATATGAGAACCTATGGGATGCAGCAAAAGCAGTGCTTAGAGGGAAACTTATAGCCCTCAATGCTTACATTAAAAAAGAAGAAAGAGCTAAAATCAATGACCTAACTACACAGTTGGAGGAACTGGAAAAAGAACAGCAAACTAATCCCAAAGCAAGTAGAAGGAATGAAATAACAAAGATCAGAGCAGAAATAAATGAAATTGAGAACAAAAAAACAACAGAGAGAATTAACAAAACCAGAAGTTGGTTCTTCAAGAAGATTAACAAAATCAACAAACCCTTAGCTAGACTGACTAAGACAAAAGGAGAGAAAATGCAAACAAATGAAATGAAAAATGAAAATGGGAACATTACTATTGACTCCACAGAAATAAGAGAAATCATAAGAGGATACCATGAAAAACTTTATGCCAAAAAACTGGACAATGTAGATGAAATGGAAAAATTCCTAGGAATGTACAAACAACCTTCACTGACCCTAGAAGAATTAGAAGACCCCAACAAACCAATCACAAGTAAAGAGATTAAACAGTCATCAAGCAGCTCCCCAAAATGAAAAGCACAGGACCAGACAGTTTCACAGGTGAGTTCTACCAAGCATTCAAAGAAGATTTAATACCAATCTTACTCAAGCTCCTCCAAAAATTTGAACAAGAAGGAATGCTACAAACTCATTCTACAAAGCCAATATCACCCTAATACCAAAGCCGGATAAAGATATTATGGGGGAAAAAATTACAGACCCATTTCTCTAATGAAAACAGATGCAAAAATCTTCAATAAAATACTTGCTAATTGAAACCAGGAGCACATTAAAAGAATTGTTCATCATGATCAAGTGGGTTTTATACCAGGCATGCAAGGCTGGTTCAACACAAGAAAATCAATCAGCATAATACACCACATTAATAATCAAAGAAGAAAAATCACATGATCTTATTGATTGACATAGAAAAGGCATTTGACAAAATACAGCATCCTTTCTTGATAAAAATACTACAAAAGATAGGAATTGAAGGAGAATTTCTCAACATGATAAATGCCATATATGAAAAACCCACAGCTAACATTGTACTCAATGGTGATGGTCTGAAAGCTTTCCCGCTCAAATCAGTGACAAGACAAGGATGCCCATTGTCACCACTATTATTCAATATAGTACTAGAGGTTCTAGCTAAAGCAATAAGGCAAGAAAAAGAAATAAAAGGCATCCAAATTGAAAAGGAAGAATTAAAACTTTCACTATTTGCAGATGATATGACTGTATATCTAGAAAGTCCTGAAAAATCTACAACAAAGCTGCTAGAGCTAATAAATGATTTCAGTATAGTGTCAGGATACAAGATCAATACGCAAAAATCAGTGGTGTTTCTATACACTAGTAATGTGCGATCTGAGGAGGAAGTCAGGAAAAAAATTCCATTTAAAATAGCAACTAAAAGAATCAAATATTTAGGAATAAACTTAACCAAGGATGAAAAGCACTTATATTTGAAAACTATAATGCATTGCTAAAAGAAATTTTAAAAAGACCTAAATAATTGGAAGAACATTCCACGCTCACAGATTGGAAGACTAAATATCATTAAGGAGTCAATTCTACCCAAAATGATATACAGATTCAATGCAATCCCAACAAAAATACCACCAGCATTTTTTAAACAAATGGAAAACACAAATATCTAATTTATCTAGAAGGGTAAGAGGCCCCAAATAGCCAGAAACATCTTAAAAAGGAAAAGTGAAGTTGGAGGACTCTCACTTCCAGACTTTAAATCATTTTACCTAGCTACAGTGGTAAAACAGCATGGTATTGGCATAAAGATAGACACATAGACCAATGGAACCGAATTGATGGTTCAGAAACAGACCCTCATATCTATGGCCATGTGATTTTTGACAAGCCTGTCAAACCCACCCAGCTGGGACAGAATAGTTCATTCAACAAATGGTCCTGGGAGAACTGGATATCAATAGCCAAAAGAAAGAAAGAAGACCCCTATCTCACACCTTATACAAAAATTAACTCAAAATGGATCAAAGACCTAAATATAAAAGCAAATACAATAAAACACCTAGAAGAAAATGTAGGGAAACATCTTCAAGACCTGATAGTAGGTGGTGTATTCTTAAACCTTACACCAAAAGCATGAGTAATGAAAGAACACATGGATAAATGGGACCTCCTCAAACTGTGATTCAAATGACTTCATCAAGAAGGTGAAAAGGCAGCCCACTCAATGGGGGGAAATATTTGGAAACCACATATCTGATAAGGGTTTGATTTCCATTCCATATAGAGATCATACAACTCAATAATAAAAGAGCAAGCAATCCAATTTAAAAATAGGCAAAAGATTTAAATAGACACTTCTCCCAAGAGGAAATACAAATGCCCAAAAAGTACATGAAAAAAATGACCCATATCACTAGCTTTTAGAGAAGCACAAATTAAAACAACAATGAGATGTCATCTAACACCGCATAGAATGGCCATTTTAAAAAAACAGACAACAATGAGTGCTGGAGAGGATGTGAAGAAATAAGAACACTCCTTCGCTGTTGGTGGGCATGTAAAATGGTGCAGCCTCTGTGGAAGACAGTTTGGCAGTTCCTCAGGAAGCTAAATATAGAATGGCCATATGATCCAGCAATTCCTCTACTAGGAATATATCCAGAAGAACTAAAAACTATGACAGAAACAGGCATCTGCACACCGATGTTCATAGTGGCATTATTCACAATTGCCAAAAGATGGAAACAACTCAAGTGTCCATCAACCAATGAATGGATAAGCAAAATGTGGTATATGCATACGATTGAATACTATGTTGCAGTAAGAAGAAATGAAATTGGGACACATATGATAACATGGATGAATCTTGAAGACATACTAAGCAAAGTAAGCCAGACACAAAAGGACAAATACTGCATGGTCTCATTAATATGAACTAAATACAAAGAATAAACACATGGAGTTAAAATCTAGAGTATAGGTTATTAGGAGATAAAAGGAGGGTTGAGAAGAACTACTGATGCTTAATGTATGTAGAATCTTCAATTAACTTGACTGTAAAAGTGTGGAAATGGATAGAGTTGATGGTAACACATTATAGTGATTAGCAACTGGTTTATAAATGAGATTGCAGCTGAAAAGGGTAGTCTGAAGAAGTAAATGTCATTTGAAAGAAAGCTAAAGAATAATACAGGAACTGAATAACAGTGAACCCAGAGGTGGATGAGAATTGTGGTTGAGAGTGTGTCCTTCTGTGAGCTAGAACAGATGTACATCACTGTTGCAGGGTAATGGGAATGTGGAGAAGCATGGGATAACTACAATTGGTGTGACCTATAGATTGTGGTTAACAGCAATGCTATAATATTTTTGCATCAATGCCAAAGATGTACTGTATTGATAATGGAAGTACATGGAAAAAGTGTGCCAAATGTACTCTATGGACCATGGTTGGTGGTAACAGTCTGATATTATCTCATAATCTGTAACAAATGTTCCACCATGGTGTGGTGTGTTGGTGAAGGGGTGTTGTATGGGAATTCTGCACATGTGTATGATTGTTTTGCAAGTTCACAACCTCTGTAATAAAAATATATTTTTAAAAAATAGGGTAGGTTGGGGGAAAAATACACCAAATGTAAGATAGGGACTATAGTTAGTAGTAATATTTTGATGATACTCTTGCATAGTTTGTAACAAATGTTTCACAACAATGCAAAGTGTTAGTGGAGGGGTGATGTATGAAACCCCAGTATGATGTTATGTATGTTTATTTTGTAAGTTCACTATCTTTACTATACCCTTATTGTTTATGCATGTTCATGTATGAATGATATACTTAAATAAAAAATATATTTTAAAAAAAGCAATATAGAATGGTTTCACTTAAATTAAGTACCTAGAATAAACAAGCCATAGAGATCCATAGAGACAAAAAGTAGATTACAGGTTACCAGGGGCTGACAGAAGTGGAGAATGGGTAGTTATTTCCTAATGGGTACAGAATTTCTGTTTGAGGTAATGAAAAAGTTTTGATGATAGAGGGTGGCGCAAAATTGTGAATGTAATTAATGTCACTGAATTAAACCCATGGAAATGACTAAACTGAGAAATTTTGTGTTATATATGTTACCACATTAAAAATATTTTTAAAAACAATATAGGTGGAAGGGGGTGATTTGTCAGTGGATGGGAGTGATAGTGGTACAGGGATGTGAATGGGGATGATGATGCTGGTTTGTGAGGGTGAGCAGGGTGGGAGGTGGGATTGGGTTGGACTATCCATGGAATTGGGGGGAGGGCTGGAAGAAGGAACAGGTGAACTCTGGGGACTTGTGGGTCCATGGTTAAAACTACAATGATAAGAATGTTCTTTTAGCAAATACTGCAGGGGAGGAGTACTGGTGCAGGGCATCAGGGGTGGGGGGCTATGTGGGAAATGGCACACCTGGGGCATGCTTCTATGGAATATGAAAGTGTTCATCTTGTCATAGGGTGTTATCTCATTGGGTGGAGACCCACATAATAAACAAAAAAAATAAGGTTCTCAAATAGAGGGACAAGAGTCTCTTGAGAACATAAGCAGGGCCTAACAAAAGAGATGGACCAATATGTCAAGCTTTCACTATTAATGCATGTATCAATAACCTTATTCTTCAAAAATTGCAACCTAGTGGTTACCATGGGTTCCGAGGGGAGAGGGAGGGAAAAATGGATGGAGCACGGACCTTTTTTAGGGCATTTTAGGGCATGATCTTGCAATGATGCCATTATGCATTGTGTTAGAACTTATAAAAGTGTACTGTATAGACTGTGAACCATAGTGTAAACCATTGACCATGCTTAGTGGCAATGTTTCAATATTTGTTCATTAATGTAACAAAGGCACCATATTCACATAAGATGTTATTAATAGGGGTAAATGTGAGAGAGGGAAGGGTGGGGTATATGGGAATCTCCTATATTTTCTATGTGACTTCTTTGAAAATTAAGTGAAAAAAATAAGACACTGGGGGAACATACAGATGAAATTGTCACTGTACATGAAAGATAACAGATCTTACAGTAATGAAAGACACAATAGAAAATTTTTTTTAAATTTTTTAATATGTATATTTTTATTTTTTTCTTTATTAATTAATTTATATTTTGGCTTTGTTTTGGGGGAGGTTTTGAATTGCAGAAGAGTCACACCTGTGGCAGGGGAGGATCAATGGTGCAGGGTGTTGGTAGTGGGAGGATGTGTGGGAAGAGGTACACTTGGGGCATTGCCTCTATGAAATATGAATATGTTCAAGTGATCATGCGGTTTTGTCTCAGTGGATGGAGATCCATACAATAACTGAAAGTATATTGAATTCTCATCCTGGGGAGTCTGATATTGACAGTTGTACTTATGGACTTTGTTCTTGTGAAATGGAAACTTGGCCTAGTATTATATACTGCCTAAGAATTATCTCCTGAAAGCCTCCTCGTTGCTCTAATATAGCCCCTCTCTAAGCCAAACTCAGCATATAAACACACTAGCCGCCCCCTGCCCAGCATAGAACATGACACCCAAGGATGAGCCTCCCTGGCACTGAGGGATTATTACCAAGTGACAATGCATTTGCATTTGGAAAAAGACTTTGACCAAAAGGGGGAAATATTAAGTACAAATGAGTTTTTTTATGGCTAAGAGATTTCAAAGTGAGTCGGGAGGTCATTCCAGAGATTGTGCTTTTGCATGTCTTAGGAGGCTCTCACTGACTGCCACAGTAAACAGTGCCTCAAGCAGGGGGGCTCCTGAGAGATCTAGAGAATTTGGAGACTATAGGCAGGGCAGACAATCTCAGGAACTTGACACCCTGTCAGTGGGCCTTACCTTGGAATATATGATAATCTATCCCCCCAATGTATCAGAGTTGGACTCATTTATAATTTTCCTACACGTGGTTCTTATGCCCCTTTTATTTGAACCTATAATTAGCACTGTACCCATCAAATAGGTGTCCCAGAGACTTAAATCTTCTGGCTGTTTATACATCAGTTGAGACCTGAATCTCAGCAGAGTTGCAGCCAACACCTACCCTCCAATTCATCAGACTCACCCAGGACAACTAACAAAAGGGTGATAATGGACAACAACCATCCCTCAAAACAGAGAGTATCTATAACTGCAAGCAAGACAGTTCCACCCATCTGCCCCATGTGATCTAAGCCCCCTCTCAATGGAAGGAGAGTGGGCATCAGCATCCCCAAATCCTCAAGATTGAAGAATGAACAAATATAAGGGGGGATTGCAACCTATGATCTAAAGGAGACATTATTATTCTAGTAATGGAAGAACTTGTAACATTGATATAAAGGCAGTGCTCACCAGAGGTTCTGGGGAGAAGGAGAGGGAAGAACAGGTGTTACATGGTGCATTTTGGGGACATTGGAATTGTTCTGCACATCATTGCAATGGCAGATACAGGCCATTATACATTTTGTTAAAACTTATAAAATTGTGTGGTGCAAAGTGTAAACTATAATGTAAGCTATAGGCCATGGTTAGTAGCAATGCTTCAATATGTGTTCATCAATTATAATAAATGTGCCACACTAATGAAAGATGTTATTAATGGGGAAAGGCATGGAAGGGGGAGGAGGTGAGGCATATGGGAATCCCCTATATTTTCTATGTAACATTTACGTAATCTAAAGCTTCTTTATAAATAATAATAAAATTTTTTTATAAGAATACAAAAAAAAAAAAAGAAAAGAAAAAGAAGCAATATAAAGACTCCATTGAATATAGTGGCTCCATTGAATATAGCAACTCCATCAGGCACAGGAAAGTCATTATGCAGTTTAACCATAATCCTATACCTCAGTCTGAACGCTTCCTGTAAGCCCACCAAATGGCAGCTCCTGTCCCCAGGACCCAAATGTGACTTTCATTTAACAGTTTTGATAAGATCCTCACTGATACTAAAAGGACAATTTATATTTCAATTGGTGTTTAATATTTTATGTTGTGATATTTTTTAGAAGTAATTTAAGATCTTATGTAGACTTGAGAGTTTGTCCTCTTCCTTTTGGATAAAATATGTGCAGAAAAGCCTCAGCTATCCAGAAATATTCCTGCAGGAAATTCATGGGGCACCTGAGTAATTGGAATGGGAACTGAGAGTTTGCCTAGAGCAGAGGCTTGGGTTCCTCTGAGCAACAAAGGCTTTGTGAAAATATCCTGCTTCCCATCCCTAGGAGATGATCAGGGTGGGTGGAAGGGTCAGGAGAGAGAAAGATCATCAAAGGAGAAAGTCAACTGAAAATTGGAAAAGGAATGGACCCATCCCATTGTTTCCACTGAGCCCATGTCATGAGAACAGACCCCTGGGGTCCCATTTCCTGTCTCTCCAAAACTCTTTCTCATGAGAATCTAGTCATGAGCTGTGGGCCTGTCAGTTTCTGGCAGAGTTAAGAATGCCAGGCTATCAGCCGAGAATAGGGTGAAGAGAAGACAGGGTCACTAGAAATCAAATTATTGAACTAAAACAATGAAATATCAGCCTTTAATTAAATTCTCAGGCAATTAAGTATTCATTTCCTAAGACATCTGACCTAGAATAGAGAAAGTGCAAATGTGAATGCCAATCTGGTTTGCTAGTATTATATTAGAAGAAATTAATTTTACCTAATCCCAGCTTATCACCTTAAAAAGCAAACAAACAAAAATATGCTAAATGTGAACCTCAGAAAACAGAAATCTAGAACACTACTGGGGAAACCACCTTTTCTAGGAACTTTTGAGGAGAAAATAATAGATTCTCATCCATCAGGGTTGGTCTGGTTTCGTTTCCATAGAGAAGCTACAGTTGAAATGACCTCACATGACCTATCATTCCTTCTCTCTTTTTAGAATCCACCTCCTTTTTCCATGGGGACTATAGAAAATGGGACACAAGTGGGTCCCTTGTCTCAGGCCCAAAGACCTGCTAAAAGGTCAGTGGAGTTATGTTTCAAAGCTAGCAAGAGACTAGTTTTCCCACTGAAATTGCAGGGATGAGAGACATCTGTGCTTCCCTGATTTCCTCTCAAATTTAGAAAGATGAATAGACAGATGATAATGATGATAATAGATATATAGATGATAGATAGATAGATAGACATGATAGAGATAGATAATAGATAAATAGATTATAGATCAGAGATATAGATAGATGATAGATAGATGATAGATAGATAATGATAGAGATAGATGATAGATATAGATCAGAGATAGATACATACATACATAAATATGATAGAGGTAGATGATGGATAAATAGATTATAGATTAGAGATAGATAGATGATAGGTAGATATAGATGCATACATACATACTTAAATACAAGAATAGATGATAAAAGAACATATAAAAGAAAAGAGAAGGGGAAAAATAGCCAAGCAGCCTTTAAGTAGTCAACTCTTTTTCTTGGAGTTTTGGTTTGATTGTGTTTTGTTTTGTTTTTTTAAAATGATGTATAAACATAGTGAAGACTGTGAGTGAACTCCTTGTCAAGCAGCCCTAAATTTCTCTTCTAGCTTGGTTGTTGTGAGATTTCTTATCAGAACCCAAAAAAGGCAACTTGAAAAGTCATTTCCCCATCTGATCATGTTTTCCAAGTGGACATCAGCTCATTCTTCTCCTTAGAGGGCCTGAAGGAATCTGGGACCTCCATGGAAGAATCACTGGCCATAACAGAAAACTGTCCATATATCCCAGGATGGCCAAGGTCTACACTTACACCCACACACTCATCAACCTTCTAAAAATAACAACGGCCATCCTTCCTTCCAGCTGCAGGCTCAGGACAAGGACTTTCCTAAAAAACAACAAAAACACTTCTTCTTCCTGTTTCACGTACTAGACACAGATGGCCAAGGACCCCCCACACAGATGCTCTCAGTTTCACATCCACTGTGACCAGGATTACTTAAAGAGGGAAAACAAAGCTACTCTTCACTGTTATGAGGTAATTAGGAAGTTGGGCAGCCTTCAGTAGGCTCATACCCAGGTTCCTGGGGAGAGACTCCTGCACCTTTAGGGCTGGCAGAAAGTAGGTGACTAATTATACCTATTTTTCTGCCCTCTCTGCAGAGCAGGAGCAGGCTTTTCAGGGACAGTTTGGTTATGGAGTTGGATGTTTCATCCTTACTCTGAGGGACCTCATCATGCACACAAGCCCGTTCTTGGTTATAGAGTTCCACCATTTTGTATGGTGGTAGGGCACTGGTTTTCTGCAGGGGAGAACAGCTCTCCATATCAAAGCAGCCTGGCTCTGATGCTGATCCTTTTGCTAATCCTAAAAACTAAGGACAGCTAAAGCTTCTTCCACAAACATAAATTCAACCAAAGAGACTCACACTTTCCACTGTTACTTATAATAGCTACCACACAAACCGCCAGCCAGACCACCAGCCTCCTGGTGAGCTCTGGTGAAAAGACACAATTTCCCAGGCACCAGGCTTTAGGTGACCTCCCCTTACCCTAATAGCTTCTTTCTCAGGGGTCATTTCAGCTTGCAGCCTTGGGCAAAACCTCTGGGAATCACAAAACAGCCACCTGTTTCCACAAAAGCTCCATTCTCCATCCCATTCTGCATAGGACCTTCTTGGGGATTATATTAAAAATGAAATTAAATTTTGTTAGAGCAGGTCTTATATTGCCTATTTACACAGACTTTTACATACCTTTATACCGTATAGGTACATAATTGAGGCTTGATTGAATACGGTGCTTTTTGATCTTTGTATAATGACTTGGGAATCAAGCCATTGGCTTATACTATAACCTCCATTATATATATATTTTTCCTGTTAATAAATTAGATTAGCTTACATCATTTCAAATTATCGTGCCTTTCCCAGAAACATAACTAGTAGTAAGTTCCAGGAATGCAGTTTTGACTTGAGGGAAAAGGTGATTCAAGGTCAAAGACCTAGATTCGAGTCCTTTTCTCATATTTACTGGTTGGGGTTTCTTGGGGAAGTTGTTTAATTTCCTCCTTTGTAAACTGTAACTAATAATAAAGATCACATCACTTGCTTGTTTTAATGATCAGCTGAAGATAAAAATAAAAGCACTTTATAAATGCTTTACAAATGTCAGCTAGGAAGTTAAATATCTTTACTTGATGTAATCGGTCATGATTGAACCCAAAATCCTAATAAAAATTCCCCTTATTGTTATGTGTTACCCATTTTTTTCTAAAGAAAAGTATTCTTTCACTCAAGTAGGTAAAAATAAAAGGGTAGGACAGACCTTCATGTATGAACTTGAACTTGTGCATTTATTTTTTTCACTCTTCAACTTCAGTATCAAAGTTCATTCAAAGAATGGTACTAATATTCATAGATATTGAAATCCCATGGCTAATCCGATCAGCTCTACAGTTTGTTCATGGCCACCCTTACCAAACCCCATGTCCTTTGGTTTGTAGGAGGAGGACATAGCCTACTGCAGCCAGGGAGTTCCCAGTGCATCTGGGTTCCCTTCTCCAGCTCTGCCAGGGGGATTCTTGGCAGTCCAGAACTGAACATACATTCATGGTTTTCTTTGCCTCCAAAGTTTGCTTTACTTACTGCAATGGTCATTTCAGAAAAGGAAAGCTGACTTGTTGGGTGTGCCTCACAAAAAGCCCAAGAAAGCTTCCCTCACTGGTCAAAGAACCCTGACCCCATTTTCAATAGGTCTGCTTGGTCAGGATCAGACACAAAATTAACACCGGGAAAATATAATTTTACTCAAGAAAATTTTACTCAACAAAGCCACTATTTTCCTACATGATTACTTGGCAGAAATATTCAAATATACATGCTTATTTATTGCCACAAAGGATTTTATAAAGATACCTTCAGTGAAGGTGGGTCTAATATATAGTAGAAAGAGTGCTATCATTTTGTGTCCATAATGCAAGATACATTCCATTTTTGAATATCCGTAACCTCTTACCCCAAGGTGAAACCTTAAAAGGTACTTTCGTATGTAATATCACATATTAAAGTTTTCACTACTATCTCTTGAGAGGTAATTGGTATACAAAATCATTTATTTGTTTATGATCAAGAAGCTGTGTACTTGAACAAGAGAAAAAAATAGATAAATTGGATTTCACAAAACATTTTAGTACTTTTGTGGAAAAAAAGGACACCAAGAAGAAAGTGAAAAGACAACCCACAGAGTGGGAGAAAATAGTTGCAAGTTATATATCTGGATTGGACTTATATCTAGAATATATAAAGAACAACTCAATCATAAAAAGAAAAATAATCCAATTAAAATGAGCAAAGGATCTGAATAGACATTTTCCAAAGAAAATATACAAATGACCAATAAGCACATGAATACATGCTAACATCATTAGTCATTAGGGAATTGCAAATCAAAATTACAATAAGATACCACTTCACACCCACTAAGATGGCTATAAACAAAAAGATAGACTAACAAGTGTTGGAGAGGATGCACAGAAATAGGAACCCTCATATTGCTGGTGGGAATGGAAAATGAAAAACAATCTTTCAGTTCTTCAAAAGTTTAAACAGAGTTATGATACAACCCAGCAATTCAACAACTAGGTATATACCCAAGAGAAATGAGAACATATGTACAAACACTTGTGCATGAATGTTTATAGTATTATTTATGATAGCCCAAAAGTAGAAACAGCCCAAATGTCCATTAACTGATGAATACATAAGCAAAATTCCATACAGTGGAGTATTATTCTGCCATTAGAAGAATGAAGTACTGATGCATTCTAGAACATGGATGAATATTGAAAACTCTATGCTAAGTGAAGGAAGCCAGACACAATGGTAGATTTTGTATGATTCCATTTACATGAAATGTCCAGAATAGGGAAATCTATAGAGACAAAAAGTAGACTAGTGGAAGCCTACGGCTAGAAGTGGCTAGGGAAAAGGCAAGTGGCTATTGATGGACTTGGTTTTTTTTCAGGGTGGGTGATGAAAATATTCTAAAATTGATTGTGTTAAATAAATAAATAAATAAATAAAATAAAATTGATTGTGGTGATGTGAACATACAAAAAACCATTGAATTATACATTTTAAATAGCTGAATTGTATGGTATGGTGAATTATATCTCAATGAAGCTGTTATTAAAAAATGAAGACACTATGCTCTACCACACCTAACATAATGTTGATTCTTCATTTAACATGTCCCCTTACCAATTCCCACAAATCTTTAAAAAAAAAAAAAAAAAAGCATTAATCTTGCCCATCAGAACAAATCATTATTGCTGATTTTGTAAATTCAACAGGAAATATGATACAACTTTAGGAAATCTGTGTCATGAACTACACACAGAAAACATTTAGGATATCAAGTATAAGTCAGAATCCACCCATTCCTTGTAGTAATGAAAGTAGATCCACCCCAAGGAGAAAGTCAACGGTAAATACAGAGGGAAATGAAGAACTGTGCTCTTCATCATCTCTTGGACATAGGGTGGATTCTCCTTCTGAGGTTATAAATTGAAAAGGTGAATTTTGATGCAGATGTTGGTGAGCAACCTTGTCTATTTTATTTATCCTTGTATTTCCTCACATAGTAGATGCTCAGTAAATGTGTGTTCAATGAATGAATTAAAAGCTTTTTTTCCTGTCTACCACTTATATAACCTTAACATTTATCCTGAAGTATGTGAACTATCAATTTGGAAAATGGGCTTAGTGCATGTTCAGAGAGGAGGCTTATTTAGTTGCATAGTGGTATTTTCTATCTTGTTCCTACTGACAATAGATATAACTCAAAGCAAGATGTGAGTTTGTTACTAAAAATATAGTGTTAATCTCACTTCACAAACTCAAGTGTGTCAGAAGGATCACTTAATTTCTCTGTGATTGAGCTGATATGAATTAGAAGCAGCCATTCTAGACTGGTGGCAACAATGTCCACCATAATCTCATAGGAGGAGTTATAGATCATTCAATTGGCATTTGATGCTTGGAGTCACTGTCCATTCAAGTAGGACCTGCCAGGATCTTCTCCTTATCTGTTCTGGCAGGTCACTGCTGCCTCCTCACTGAGTCCTGGCTATAAAACTCCTTATGTCTGCCCTCTCTGAGCCATGTCCATGCTTCTCTCAGGGGCGCAGGACATGCCCCACTGCCCAGGACACGCATATCTCCAGGCCATCTCCTCGGACCTCCAAGGTTCTATGTCTTTACCAGCCCCTTTCTTTGTCAACCCCTCCCTCCCAATCCCTAGTCAGGGATTGAGAGGCATAAGATTAAGTCCCTGAGAAGAAACCACCAGCATCTGAGTCCACGTCCCCTCTGAGTATCCACCTCACCAAGCTCCAGGAATCTAGTCTGGTGTCTATCCTTAGTCTTATGCCAGACTCTAGGATTTTAAATTCAAAAGCTTAGAATTCAACTTTTTTGTTATCTGTGTTTTGGTATTTCTTCCTTTCCTCAAGGAAATGAAGCCCAAAGGATCAAGAGCCTAACTGGAATCACCCAGGGAAACATTCCCATGCCTAGAATCCTGACCATTCTACCACAGAATGTCTTCAAAAGTAAAAATTGGTGGAAGCTTTGGGGTAAGGTCAGTGAGGGCAGAGAAGGAGGAGGAGCTTGTTGCTCTCCTACAAGGTGGATCTTCAGTTACAAGCCCCCACCCTTGGAGTTCATAGCCCGGGTCATGCTGACATCCAGAGGGAGAGTGCAGAGAAGATCCAGGTTTCTCTCAAAGTTGGAAGGTGAAGTCATTTCAAATTTTTGTTTCCATACCTTCTGTCCAGAGCCCCTCTCTATATGGCAAGCATGTGCGCCTTCCTCGGAGTGAAAAAGAGTGTTTGCTTAGCTTGGGCTACACTCAGAGGTCCCCCCTGGGTAGGTCATGGTGAAACAGGGACCTGAAAACCACATCATATCATCAACTAAAGAAGCCAACCATGATTCAACTATAGAAGACTTGGTGAAATGAGCGATATTTTCAATTATCCAATAGCCATCATAAGCCAAGGAATTTGATAGGATGAGAGGAAGGTACAGGGAGGTAAGTTTTTATTCATATGAGAAGGATATGCACTGCAAGGAGTTCTTAAGAGAGTCTGGGCAAAACTGGATGGCTATCAGGCATATTGTAAAAGGGACTTCTGAACTAGGTCAAGTTTGGTCCAAATATCCTCTGTGTTCAGAGCCAACAATTATGAGGATGGTTTTAGTGTCTAGGTCAAGGCTGGCTGATTTCATTGGCTAGTGAAACATACATGAACATGATGCATGATCCATCTTTAGGAGCAGATCCACAATTTTTAAAATTCTTTTTGTCTTTATTTAAAATTCATTTTTGAGGGATTGTGAAGATGGTGGAGTATGGAGCTCCAGGACTCAGACCTTCTAGCAAAACAACTACTAAACAGACAGGAACTGCCTGAAACAACTATTTTGAAACTCCAGAGACCAGAAAAACACTGTACAGTATCCAGGGAAGAACAGGAGGAAGAGGTCAATAAATTACATTAAAGAACAGCAAATTGCTCTCTCTGCATAGTGGCTACTGATGCCCATGCCCTACTCTTGCTAAAGGCTGCTGCGGCGACCAGCTCCTGCCTAGCTTGCTGGTGACAGGAAGAGACATAAAAATCCTCTTCCCCAAGTACAGGGGTGAACATGATCACTGATCACGACTTTGGATTAGTGAATTTGGATCACTGGGAGCCCAGCTATTGTTTCAACCTGTCCCAGACAAAGGCAGAGGCAGCTATTGCATCAGCCTGTTCAAAGGCAGAGGCAGCTGTTGTTTCAACCAGCCCCAGACAAGGGTGGTGGCAGCAGACATTTAAGGATGATGCCTTTCCTCAGGGAGAGAGGTACAGTTAGTTGATGGACTAGTTTGCTGGGTAGGCCAGGGAAGTTCAGCTTTGGGGAGCTGTTGAAGAAGCTCTTGGTGCCCATCCTGGCCTCCTCCATAGGGCACTTTTGAACCAGATTGCACCCCCTTCGTAGGTCCCTGGCCCTGTTTGGGCTGGGAAAGACTAAACTTGTAAAAGTCCTATCCAGTGTGCCCTCCCCGAGAATTTGCCTTCCAGGCAAAAGGAGCTTGAGACAAGGGGGTAAAAAAAAGAGTGTAAAAAACTGTAGAGGTAGACAGTCTGGGACAAAGTTCTGCCAGCATCAAACACCTGGGAGAGGGAGTTCATTCTCCTGAGAAACAGAGGGGACAAACTCCTGTAAACAGGGGAACTCCAAAACAACTAACAAGCAAAAGCCCAAGATAAGACAGAGGTCCAGAAGAACAAGGAAAACCCTGCACATTGCATTCACCTTGGGCAGACCATAATGATTGGAAGACTGAAGCACAGGAAAGTCTCTGTATCAACAGCTGGTTATAAAACCGGGAAACAGACATCTCTGGCAATAAATCCCAGAGTTAAAATTTTAAAATATTACAATGTACAATTTGCAACAAGAGTATAAGACAAATGAAAAAACAGGAAATGAAGGTCCATCCGAAGGAAGAGGGCAAAAATCCAGAAAACACCAATAAAGAAGACCAGAATATGGGCATTCCAAGCAAAACCTTGAAAAAAGGGATCTTAAAAATGCTCAAGGGGGCAGATATGGCTCAAATGGTTGGGCGTCCATCTGCCACATGGAGGGACCTGGGTTCGATCCCCAGGACCTCCCGGAAAAAAAAAAGATATATAGAAAGCATGTGTGTCACCAGGCTCCCCCAGCCAAGAATTTTTTATCCATGGCGCTAGGCCCCATTCCCAGCCATGCCAGGCCCCGCCGAGCCACGCAGCAAGATGATGACATAACAGGAGAGAGACACGGGGGAGAGCCAAGACGAGACGCACCAAAAAACCAGGAGCTGAGGTAGTGCAGAGGTCAAGGATGAGAAGACAGGGCAGGAAATAGACACAGAGAATTGCCCAGCGAATGGACACAAAACAGCAAAATGGGAGGGGGATGATAAAAATGGATAAAGTAAATAAATAAATAAATAAATAAATAAATAAATAAATAAATAAATAGATAAATAAATAAATAAATCTTTTTTAAAAATTCCTCAAGGAGATGAAGGAGCCAACAGAGAAAGAACTAAAGGATATCAGGAAAACAATGAATGAGCAATATGAAAGTCTTATTAAAGAGAAAGATATTTTAAAAAGGAACCAAAGAGAACTACTGAAGTTGAAGATCACAATAACTGAAATGAAAAATGCCCAGGAGGGTTTCAAGAGCAGACTGGAGCTGGCAGAACAAAAAATCAGTGAACTTGAGGACAAAACACTTGAAATGAGTCCAGCTGAGGAACAGAAAGAAAAATAAATATTAAAAGCAAATATAGGGGAGGCGGCTGTGGCTCAATTGGTGGGGCTCCCGTTTACCATGTGCGGGACCCCGGGTTCGGTTCCCGGGGCCTCCTGGTGGGGGCAGGCCCGCCCGCGCAGCGCGGTTGGCTGACCCAGTGACCGCAGGCAGCGGGGGTGGGGGTGGGGGTGGGGGGTGAATAAATAATAAAATCTTTAAAAAAAAAAAAAAAAAGCAAATATAGCCTAAGACATCTATGGGATACCATAAAGTGAACCAATATACATGTTATGTGTGGCCCAGAAGGGGAAGAAAAAGAAAAGAGGATAGGAGGAATATTAAAAGAAATAATGACAGAGAACTTCAGAAACTTATCAAAAGATATGAATATGCACATCCAAGAAGCCCGGAGAACACCAAACAGGATAAACATGAAGAAAAATATACACTTTCAAATACTGATCACACTGTTGAATACAAAGGACTAGCAGAGAGTTCTGAAAGCTGCAAGAGAAAAACAATGTGTTATGTACAAGGGAATCCCAATTAGAATAAGTACCAATTTCCCATCAGAAACCTCGGAGGCAAGAAGGCAGTGGATTGAAGTAGTGAAAGGAAACAACTGCCAGCCAAGAACTTTTTATCCAGTGAGACTTTCTTTCAAAAATAAGGGAAATAACATAGTGACTTTAGTGATAGATGAGGATTGTGGTTAATAAGACAAATACAAAAATGTACCTCCATTACAAGGTGTTAAGAATATGGTGATACATGGGGAAAATACAACTGATGTAATGTCTAGACTATAGTTAACAGTAATACTGTAATACTTTTGTAGCAAAGGCAAAGAAGGTACTATAACAAGGCTAAAGGTAAAAAAATAATATGGGATTTAGCTTTATTAGATGTGAATATGACCATAATTTTTTCATTCTCTTCATTTAACAAGAAGACCTTGGTTATGTCATTTAACTAATCTCTGCTGTTTTATTCATCTTTCTGAACACTGGAAAACAATTGAGTGGTTTTTTAGAATTAAATAAGATAAATGTGCCTGGACAGGATTTTTTTTAAGTAACGCTTCCATAATTTGTAATTTTATTTGTGATATCTTTTCAAATTAAATACAATGTAATAAAATAAATGGATAAACAAATAAGGGAGAGATTTAGACATTCTCAGATAAATGAGACCTGAGAGCGTTTATCACCATTAGACCTGCCCTACAAGCAAGGTTAAAGGGAGCTCTTTCAGACTGAAAGGAAAGGACTCTAGGCAGTGGTTCAAAGTGGCATAAAGCAATAAAGACCTGTAGTAAAGGTAACCATTTGGGTAATTATAAAGGCCAATATTATTACAGTGTATTGTTTGTTATGTAACTCCACCACTTAATTCCAACAGGTGCTAAAATTCAAATGCATAAAAAGTAATGATAAGTCCATGCTTCTGGATGTAAATGTATGAAGATATAAGTAGCAATAACTACAAAAAATTGTGGGGACACAAACGGATATAGAAAGAGTATATGTGAATGCTATTAAAGTTAACTAGGTATCAAACCAAATATGACTGTTTTATATGTAAAATATTAACCCCATGGTAACCACACAAAGAATACAGATTAAAAAATATATCCAGATAGAAATGAGAAGACAATCAATATGTTACAACACACATACTCACAAACAAATAAATATAAAAGTAGGCATTAACAGACGTGAGGGACAAAAAGGGTATAAGACTTAGAAAGGCTAGATAGCAAAATGACAGAAGAAAGTCCTGTATTATCAGTAGTGACTTTAAATGTAAATGGCCTTAAATCTCCAGTCAAATGGCACAGACTGGCAGGATGGATAAAAAAGGATGACTTAACTCTAGGCTGTCTGTAAGATATTCACCTCAAATTCAAAGATACAAATCAAAGATTTTAGATTGGCAGTGAAAGGATGGAAAAGAATATACCATGCAAATAGAGACTAAAAGAGAGTTGGGGTGGCTATACTAATATCAGATAAAATAGACTTTTACTCAAAACAGTTACAAGGGACAAAGATTGTCATTATGTACTGAAAAGGGGGACAATTCAACAGATGATGTTACAATTATAAATATATAGCTTTGCACCACAGACCAGCCCACTTCTCCACCTCAGCCCGGGTCTGCCTGGCGGGGAGCTCCAGAGCCTGTTGCGAGTCGCGGTTGTTCTGGCGGTTTTGGCGAGGAGGGCGTTGGAGTCTTGCCCTCGCCTGGGTCTTTAAGGCGTGTGCGGACCGGCCCTTCCCCGCTTGGCTGGAGCCACCGCCCGACAGACCGCGGGGCCCGAGGAGAGGCGAGGCGACCGAGTGGTACAGCAGTGCGGAGAACAATCCAAGATGGCGTT
>JAKSZT010054399.1:17299127-17309615 GCA_026826555.1 Tolypeutes matacus
ATCACCATCCCAGTCGCCTCTGGATTGGGGGAAGAACTATGGACTAGAGTGGACTTGATGGTATTCTCTTGCTCACATATGGTGATTCTTGCAATGCAAGAAATTATAACAATGAGGTGGAGCCAGTGGCCACTTGACAGTTCTTTGGGTAGGGAGGGCATGAGCAGTTGAAATACAGGGGCTTCTTTGGGAGTTGGAGGTTGTCCTGAGTACTGTTGTGGCAATGGATGTAGGCCATTTTAAATCAGCACACACCACTCAGAACTGAGTGGGAGAGAGTGTGGTCTACAGTGTGAACTGTGGTCTATGGTTGGTGGCAAGGCTCCAGGATGTGTAAGTTCATTGAGGTTGGTGGGCCACACTATGGGAGATCTTTGTGTTGGATGTGGTGGGAGGTGTGGGAGGTGGGCAACATGGGAATCCCAGTGGGTTCCGTATAATATTTTAGGTAATCTAAGCACCTCTTAAAATATATGTATATATATATATAAAAATAACATTTTTGTAAGCAAATACACATATATGCATATATATTTATATATCATTTTACAAATGTTTGTATGTATTGTGAGAATTTTGATTTTTACCCATAATAAAAAAATAAAATAAAAAAAAAAAATAAAAATAAAAATAAAAAAATAAACAATGGGTAAGGATGGGAATGACACCATAATTTTTTTCCCATCCTACTACCTTAGTTTGGAGGGTAAAAAAAAAAAAAAAAAATTATAGGGTGGGTTGGGGTAAAGGCACCAAATGCTAGATATGGAATATAGTTAGTATTAATATTTTGACTATCTTGTTTTATATTTTGTAACAAATGTTTCACAACAAGGCCAGGTGTTTATGGTGGGGTGATGTATAGGACTCCTGTAGGTTGTTATTCCTGTCTGTTTTGTAAGTTCACAACTTTTACTATATACATATTTTTACGCATGTTTATGTATGAATGATATACTTCAATAAAATTAAAAAAAAATAAAAAATAAAAAATAAATAAAATAAATAAATATATATGCACCTAATATCAGAGCCCCAAAGTATATCAAGCAAATAATGACAGATTTGAAGGGAGAAATTAATGGTTCTACATTGACAGTAGGAGACTTTAATGCACCAGTCTCAGAAAAGGAGAGAACATCTGATTATCAGAAGCTCAATAAGGAAGTAAAAGTCTTGAATGATACTCTAAATAAACCAATTAGACCTAACAAATCTAGATAGAACACTTCACCCAACAGGAACAATGTATATTTTTCTCGAATACATATGGATCGTTCTCCAGATTAAGCCATACATTGGGTAAAAAAAATAATAATAATAAAAAAAAATTTTTTTTCAATAAATTAAAAAATATGCCAAGTTATACAACGTGTATTCTCCAACCACAATGGAATGAAGCTGGAAATCAATAACAGAGGCAAAAAGAGAAAATTCACAAATACACTGAAATTAAACAATATACTCTTAAGCAATCAATGGATTAAAGAGGAAACCAGAAGCAAAATTAGGAATTATCTTGAGGCAAATAAAAATGAAAATACAACATACCAAAACATGGGATGCAATGAAGGCAGTGTTGGGAGGGAAATTTATAATGTTAAAGGCATACATTAAAAAGAAGAAAGCCTTCAAATCAGAGACCTAACCCCAAAACAAGAAGAACTAGAAAAAGAAGAGCAAACTAAGCCCAAAGCATGCAGAAGGAAGGAAATAACAACGATTAGAGTGGTGATAAGTGAAATAGAAAACAAAACAAAAAAATAAATAAAAATAAAAAACAGAGAGAGAATCAATAAAACCAAAATCTGGTTCTTTGAAAAGATCAATAAATTGACAAACTGTAGCTAGACTGACAAGGATAAAAAGAAAGAGGGTACAAATAATGAAAATCAGAAAAATGAAAAGGGGGACATTGCTACCTACTCTGCTGAAATAAAAAAGGACTATAAGTAGATGCTATGAACAACTATATGCCAATAAATTAGATAACCTAGATGAAATGGACAAATTCTTAGAAACACACAAACTACCTACATTGAGTCAGGAAGAAATAAGGTCTCAACAAACCAACAACTAGTATAGAAATTGAATAAGTAATCAAAAACCTCCCAATAAAGAAAAATCCGGAGCCAGATGGCTTCACAGGGGAAATCTACCAAACACTACAAGAAGACTTAACTCCAATTCTGCACAAACTCTTTCAAAGCTTTAAGAGGAGAGAACACTCCCTAACTCATTCTACAAGGCCAATATCACCCTAATATCAAAGCCAGATAAAGATACCACAAGAAAAGAAAACTACAGACCAATATTTCTTATGAATATAAATGTAAAAATCTTCAACAAAATACTGTCAAATAGAATCCCACAGAATATTAAAATAATTTTACACTATGATCAAAGGGAATTTATCCCTGATATGCAAAAGTGGTACAACATAAGAAAATTAATTAATGTAATACACCACATTAAGACAATGAAGGAAAAATAAACACATGGTCATCTCAATTGATTCAGAAAAGGCATTAGACAAAATCCACCACCCCTTCATGGTAAAAACACTTAAAATACCAGGAATCGAAGAAAACTTCCTCAACATGATAAAGAGTATATATTAATAATAAAACTCCACAGCTAACATCCTACTTAATGGTGAAAGGCTGAAAGTTTTCCCTAAGATCAGGAACAAGATAAGCATGCCCGCTGTCACCACTGTTAGCCAACATTGAACTAGAAGTTCTTGCCTAACCAATTAGGCAAGAAAAAGAAATAAAAGGCATTCATATTGGAAATAAAGAAGTAAAACTTTCCCTATTTGCAGACGATATGATCCTATATACAGAAAATCCTGAAAAATCCACAACAAAGCTGTTAAAGCTAATAAATAAATTCAGCAAAGTGGCAGGATAATATATCAACACGCTAAAATCAGTTATGTTTCTATACACAAGCAATGAACAACTGAAAGAAGAAATCAAGAAAAAATATTCCATTCACAATAACAACTGAAAGAATGAATATCTAAGAATAAATCTAACCAAGGATGTAAAGGACTTGTACACAGAAAACTACAAAACATATCTTTTAAAAAAAAATCAAAGATGACCTAAATAAATGGAAGGGCATTCCATGATTGATCATAGGTTGGAATGCTAAATATTGTTAAGATATCAATACTACTCAAAATAATTTATAGATTCAATGCAACCCCAATCAAAATTCTAACAACTTTTTTACAGAAGTGGAAAAAACAATCATCAAATTTACATGGAAGAGTTAGGGGCCTCAAATAGCTAAAGCCATCTTGAAAAAGAAGAATGAAGTTGGAGGACTCACACTTCCTGATCTTAAAAATCATTACAAAGCCACAGTAATCAAAATAGCATGGTACAAGCACAAGGATAGACATACAGACCAATGGAATAGAATTGAGAGCTCAGAAATCAACCCTCACATTTATGCCCAACTGAATTTTGAGAAGATGGGAAAGACCACTCAATTGGGAACAAATATTCTGTTCAAAAAATGGCTCTGGGAAAACTGGCTCTCCATTTGCAGAAAAACAGGAAGGAGGACCCCTATCTCACACCTTATACAAAAATCAACTCAAAATGGATCAAAAACCTGAATATAAGAGCTAGAACTATCAAACTCCTAGAATAAAATGTAGGAAAGAATCTTCAGGACCTTGTGTTAGGCAATGGTTTCTTAGATTTTACTCCCAAAGCACAAGCAAAAAAAGACAAAAATTGGTAAATGGGAGCTCAGCAATATTAAAAACTTCTGAGCCTCAAAGGACTTTGTCATAAGAGTAAAATGACAACCTATACAATAGGAGAAAATATTTTGAAATCACATATCTGATAAAGGTTTACTATCCAGAATATATAAAGAAACTCTTCAAATAAACAACAAAAAGTTAAATAACACAATTGAAAAATGGGTAAAAGACTCGAAAAGGCATCTCTCCAAAGAAGATATACAAATGACCAGAAAGCACTTGAAAAGATGCTCAACATCATTAGCCATCAAGGAAATGCAAATCAAAACCACAATGAGATATACTTTTATATCCATTAGAATGGCTGCTATTTTTAAAATGGAAATAAACAAGTGTTGGAGAGGATGTGGATAAATAAGGACACTTATTCATTGCTGGTACCCATGTATAATGGTGCAGCCACTGTAGAAGACTCTTTGACAGTTCCTCAGGAAGCTAAGTGTAAAACTGCCATATGATCTGGCAATCACACTACAGGGTATATACCCAGAAGAACTAAAAACAGGGAGTTGAACACATATTTGCACATCAATGTTCATAGCAGCATTATTCACAATGGAACAAACCCAAGTGTCCATCAACTGATGAATATATAGGTAAAATGTGATATATACATACAATGGAATATTATTTAGTCATAGAGAGGTATGAAGTCCTGATATATAAGACAATAGGGATGAACCTTGAAGACATCATGTTGAGTGAAATAAGCCAGACACAAAAGGACAACTATTATATGATCTTAATTATATGAAATAATTACATCATGCAGATGTATGGAGTGAAAAATGAGAATAAGGTTACTGGGGGAAGTGGTGGTTGTAGGAAATGGGGAGTTAATGCTTAATGCATACAGAGTTTCTATTTGGAGATATGGAAAACTTTTGGTAATGGATGATGGTAATGGTAGCACAACCTTGTAAAAGTAATTAGCTCCTCTGGAGCATATATTTGAAAATGGTAAAAAGGGAAAATTTTAGATTGCATATATGTTACTAGAATATTTTTTTTAAAAACCATAGGACTGTACAATAAAGTGAACCCTAGTAAATTATGGGATATCATTAATAGTACAATTATAGGAATAAATTTTCATCAATTATAACAATAATTGTTTTCATCAGTTGTTAATAATAGGGAAGACTGTGTTGGATGGGATATATGAGAACTCTGAACTTTCTGTATGATTTTTCAGTAAACCTACAACTTCTCAAAAATGTTATTTGGACTTTAAAAAAAATCTGTATTCCAATCAAAGTTCCATAAAACATGCAATTGTCTACATTACACATTAGCTCAATTCTCTAAATTTATTAACTCACTTCTAGCTGCAACAATCAAACTGACTGTTAATAATTTCTGGTCTGTCCATCAAAGGCAAAAAAGCAAGAAGGCTGTCCTTTAAAAAAGATGGTCTTCGCATTAGCTAAAGTCATATTTAAAATCAATAAATATTTACTAGTGATAAAAGTTGGTATGAATTTTTACCAAATAACTGTGCTTCAGCAAATATAAATTTGTCTAATGCAAGTATATTATTAATTTCCTAAAAGTTAATCTTATACTTTTAGATTATAATTAACCACAAAAAAACACACCTTGTTTGGAGACTATTATGGGCACTGGAAGACATCAGTTTTCAAATCTATAAAATGGGAGTGAAAAGAGAACATAGATAATCTCTAAGGAAACATTCAATTCTAAAGATCTGGGATTTGTAATTGTTATTGGCATTTCAGCCTATTTTTCTTGTTAAAAATGTAATTTATAGTCTCTTGGCTAATTTGTTGTTACTAATTGGTCTACTTACCTATATTCTCTTGAGATAAGTAATCTCAAAAGAATTTAAAATCTGCCTCCTTTCATATCACACTTCTTTCACTCAACTTACTTTTATTCAGGCACCTGAGGAAAAAACACACACACACACACACACCTGTCCTTTTTTTCTTTTTGTGGAAGGAAATCTGCCATAATCATTATTTTCAATAGCAATGACTCTTTGGAAAGAATATACAGTAATAATTTCAGGAATTAACCAGCCAGGTACTCACAGAATTTAATGGAAAGCTTTTCAAGCTGACCCACAGGATTGGGTGTGTGTTCAGAAGACTGGGCAGGTAAACTGAGATTACTTTGGGCTTGCATTGTCAAGAGAGCTATCCAAGAAAGACAAGTTCTGCTTTTTGCTGCAAAAAGAATATAAAATGGAAGACTATGTTTTACATATAGCCCACGCCTTTCTTTACTTTTTCATTTCACTTGCTTTTACATTCTCAGGGTTTTTGGTTTTGTTGTGTGTATGGTAAACTTATGCAATGGTGAGTTTGTTCTGCCTTGTTTTGTCCCTCAGAGTTTATTCTGACCAGCTTTAATCCTTATCTTAAATAGCCCTCTATATCACTGTTTATCATTCCGAAGGCCAGTATTGAAATAGGAGCTGATAGCATGGTCCATTCAAAATTATCTCCACTTTTCTTTCAGTTGTGATGTGAATTTGTGAAAGAGCTGCTATCTATGGTCCTTATTTAAGTAAGATAAACGAATTATCAAATGGGGCGTTTTGTACTTAGAGTCAACAGGAGAAATCCCACTGGAGATAAGCCCTTGGAAACTGTCAATTAAATCTAACAACACTGTCTCAAAACATCAGGTTACATCTTTCATGAGACTGGCTACCACAGGAGAGGAGGGCAGGCAGAGGAGGAGGTGGCTCTGAATAAGTCTGAGCTGTTCCTAAGGAGTTTGGATGCACTGCCGGGTTACCATGTGGAAAGGGCTTGCAAAGGCTTGAGAACAGTTTCTCTGTACCCTGGGCCATGAGCAGCAATCCTGGCTTAACCCCGCAGAAGCTTCCTTATCTCTGTTTGTCCAAGTGTCTCTTGCCTGCAATCTCATCCATCCCAGGTTCTCCTGACAGCTCCTTGCACCCTTTGGGCCTCAGCTTGAGCATCTCACCTCCTCTGGGGAGCCCCTCTAGATTTGAAGGCTTTCTTGAGGTCAGACAACACCTTGGACTTGCATTCATGTGGCATTTATTATACTGCTTGTAATCACTGACCCCTGGCTCCGCCATCAGCAACTTGAAGGCAGGAACTAACCAGACCTGTCATGGCAATTTCTCCACCTTCAGAACCTAGTACAGGCCCAGATATACAGAAGAGGCTCAATAAATGTTGACTGAACAAATGTACACCTTTCTGTTCATTTCCCTGTCTGCAGTGTGATATTCACAACCCACTAAGTTAGAAGCAAACACTCAAGTACCCAGGCAAGTAGTTAATGTGCCTTTCTTTTGTTTTAATTTTTAAACCTTAGTATTTTTATTCCCCACGCCCCCCTCCCAAGATGGCTCCTTCACCTGTCTGCTCGTTTTCTGCTCATCTTCTTTAGGAGGCACTGGGAACCGAACTCTGTACCTCCCATGTGGGAGGCGTGTGCCCAATTGCTTGAGCCACATCCACTCCCCTAACATACCTTTCTATACCTTGAGGTTTTAGGCCAGGACCATTTTGCAAAGGTGGAAGTGCCAGTAGTCAAATCCTAGAGAAAATATAGAACCACTGGCCCCAAACATTGACATTTGGCTTCTACACACTTTCCCCAAAACAGCAAAAAATTAGAGAAGGAATAATAGATTTCACTGATTACATTCTCCTACCAAGAAATTCTGTAAATACACACGTTATTTCTCTGCTCTTTTCCCATTAGATGTGTTTTCCATTAGAGTGCAATAAATAAATATTTCTAGGTTCTGGAATGGCTTTGAAAATATGAGTTAGGTTGTGCTATCCAGGATGTAAACTGTTACTGAAGGCGCAGACAGCTCTCATATGTTCTTGACAAGAACTTGTCTTGAGGATTTTTATTTAGAAACTAAAAAAAATGATATTTTAGCTACCAATGCTTCCAGCTTCCTTCTAATATTCTAAAAGGTTCTTAACCCCACTGCCATGTCCCCTCCATTAACACATTGAACTTGTGTGCAGGGGATGCTTTTACAGACATGGTTTCAATTTCAAAAATTAAACAAGTTGACCCTTAAGGCTCAGAAGGGAGGGTGGGAAAAGGAAAGATGAGGCTGGAGAGGATATCTAATTCTCTATATAAAGGTTCTCTGCATCTGACCTTAGAATAATGTTCTACCAAAAACAACTGGCATTTTGGGCTTTTATTTTTAAAATAATCCCTCAATTTAATTTACTCTTGCTGCTTTACTACCCTTTGCCCCAATAGTTAGACATATATAAGTATTCCCAAAATATGAAGATATGGCCCTTTAAAATTGTTAAAATGAAGTGTCAATTTTATATTACTTAAATAAAATTAACTCTTGTTTAATATTTTAATAATAAAGTTTAAAATGAGATATACTTCCAAAACAATAGCACAAATCCATTACCACTGGGTATGAAAATTATGTCAGGGAACTATATATTTTTTAACTTTTTATTTTGAAATATTATGAAACATACAGGACAGTTACAAAAACAAGACAGATCCCTATACAGAGAACCCAAATATATCCATACCACAACCACAGACACCCAGACTCACCAATTTTAACATTTTGCAACATTTGCCAAATCATTCTATTTATCCATCTATTTATAAATCCATTTTCTGAATACATGAGTGTAGTTTGTATACATGATGCTCCTTGAACCCTTAAAGCTGCCATGTACATTTCCTAAGAATAAGGATATTCACTTATGTAACTACCTTAATTGCACTTATCAAGTTCAAGAAATTTAACATTGATATAGAGCTTACAGTTTATATTCCAATTTTTTTAATTTTATTTTATTTTTCTATTTTTATTTATTTTTCCCCACCCCGCCCCCCTCATTATTTGCACTGACTGTCTGCTCTCTGTGACTGTTTGTTGCGTGCTCGTCTTCCTTTTCTTTAGGAGGCACCAGGAACTGAACCTGGGACCTCCCATGTGGGAAGGAAGAGCCCAATGGCTTAAGCCTCCTCTGCTCCCTCCAATTTTTTCTTATGTCCCAACACGGTCCCTTTGAGCCTTTCTCCTCTCTTGCTAGATCTCATACAGGATCACATTATTGCATTAATTGTCATAGTCTCTTTAGTTGCTCCTTTTTTTAATTTAATAAATTGTGGAACATACAACAAACTTTCCCATATCAACCATTCTCAAGCATACCATTCAATGGGATTAATCACAGTCACAATATTGTGGTACTCTCACCACCTTCCTTTATTAACACTTTTTCATCTCACCAAACAGAAACCCTATGCCCATTATGCCTTAATTCCCTACTCCTTCTGCCCCCCACCCATGGCTACCTATACTCTGATTTCTGTATCGGTGAGCTTGCATATTCACTAGTATTTTCTTTGTAGTTACCATGGGGTTTAAATGTAACATTCTAAATCTATAGCAATCTAGTTTGCTTTGAAGGGTACTATATTAAAATTTTAAAAAGGGTAGGTATAGACAATTATTTCTCTTCTCTTCAAACATGACTCCCTGAACTGTCCAAGGTGAAAAGAGATGAACAGTTACCCTACTTTTCCCTGTGTGCTCCCATTTAAACAAACTACCAAAAAAACACTTTTGTAGAACACTTTGCAGTCTTTAATATGATTTCACAACCATTGTGTTCATGATCCCACTGACAAAATCCCATTTCAGCACGTCTCAAGAAACTGTCTAAATTAATTTGGGGTACTAGAATACCCAAATGATTTCAATATTACTTTGGATAAGTAGACAATTACCTGAAGCAAAGACTTGTTAATAGAAGAGTTTAATACCAAGTTATTAATTGTAATGAGATTTTATCTGTAACCAGACTTCGGTTCATTGGGTGCTATTGCCAGCTGTCTCGTACATAAAGAGAATGTCATGTCAGTCTCACTACCATACCATTTTTAGTAAAGTTACCACTTTCCAACAATACACTTTGTTGTCAGAAGCTTTGTTCCCAGATGCAGGAAGCAGTGTGTTCAGGGTGTGGATTCTCTATCTGACATTCTCAGAAACTCTCTCTTCTATCATTTACGGTCTTCAGGTGCCCAGGACTCTTGGTCCCTTCAGGCACCCTCTGTGCATAATGGTGCTGCCTTCCGTCTGGACCCTCAGAGAACAAGGCTTGCCCCCAGCCTGTCTAGAAGGGGCAGCTACCTGAGCCCATTCTTGCATTATCAATGGAGAAGGCTTCAGAACACCATGACAATTCTGGAGGAGGAAAGAGGAATGGAAGAATACTAGGAGTGTGGAGAAGGTCTGCGGGGAAGCGAGATGGAGACCAGTCTTAGCAGCAGGAATGTGACTACATTCACACCGGAGCAACAGAAGAAATACAGCATAAACTCTGGCTGAGAGGAGGCAGAACAGAGGTGCCCCCGGGGGCTGTAGAAGGGGCAGGAGGAAAGTGTGCGGGTCCCAGGGACCCTCCAGGAGAAGGGGGTTATCAGGGTGCAACTGGTGGGGCTCACAAACACTTTTGTTTTGTTTCCCACACTTAGGCGTGTCTTTCTCAAGGACATCTCCTTATGGATATTCTAGAATGTACTTGGTTACAGGGGATAGAATTGCTTTCATCTTCCCTGTAGGCCTTTCCTGTTGGCTCCTCCAATATTCCTAAGTTAGGTTCCCTATAACAGTAGCTATAAATGTAAAGATGTGATTCTCTCTCTCTCTCTCTCTCTCTCTCTCTCTCTCTCTCTCTCTCTCT